>NQII01000393.1:383071-422414 GCA_002778355.1 Clitarchus hookeri | reverse complement strand
GGGGGGGGGGGGGGGGGCTCTACACGATATTAGGCAGGTGTACCAGTTTTTTTTGGCTATTCAGGGTATAACTAACACAATCTAAAGCTTTTGTTGAATTTCGAAATACACCGGCCACTTTATTCTGTTCTTCTGCATATATTGTAATATCATATAACAATTTATGTACAGCGTTCATTGTACAATAGTTTTTATAAACCCAAACTGTGAGTTGTTTATACTATTAAATTTATCACAAAATCATCCCAGTTTAAATAAAGATTATTTGCTGTAAACAATTTATCTAGTTATGAATAGTCTCATTTAATGTCACCATAAGTGCTGTCGGATTCTCATCTTAACATAAAAAAAAGTATGCATCATTCGCAAAGAGTAGAATATTGCAATACAAATAATTTATACAAAGCGTATTAAAATTAAATGAAAATAATAAAGGTCCAGGATGGAACATTGGGAAACAATGTTTTATTAATCCTTTTTTGATAGACTTGTATTTATACCATCTGAATTTATTGCAACATGTATATGAGGCAAGTAAGATTTAAACAGTAATAAACTACGTACCTCCTCGGAGGGATTTCAGTGAGTAAAAATCAATTAAGTGGAAAGTGGTTGTTTTTATTTCGCTGCCGGCCGCTTCATAGCCGTATAACTGTTTTGGGTCTTCTACCCACTGCGTCGCTGCAACCTCCTGACAGCGTCTTAACGTATTATGTGTGTTTGGCATGTGATATGGCAATTAAACGCTCTCACTC
This sequence comes from Clitarchus hookeri, assembly GCA_002778355.1. NCBI lineage: Eukaryota > Metazoa > Arthropoda > Insecta > Phasmatodea > Phasmatidae > Clitarchus > Clitarchus hookeri. The sequence continues at coordinate 421,659 of NQII01000393.1, read as the reverse complement.
AACGTTTAGTGGTATATGAGAGGGCCAACACTATCGTTAGGTATGCATAACAGGTTTATTGCGTCATTACGACGACGTCATCTCATCGCGGGGTGAACTGAGGAGAGCCACGTGGGCGAATGGACTACACATCCTGGATGAGTCTCTCGTGCTCGGGCACCCTTCACAGCTCTACAAGTACAGTAGAAAGTCGATTATCCAGACTAAAGGGGACCGAAGGTAATTCGGATAATCGAAAATCCGGATAACGGAAATATGTTGAAATCTAAGATAAAAGAATTTGTAAAAAAATAATTTTTCAAACAACGTAAAATTTATTACGCATGCATAGAACATAGTAAGCTTATCCAAAACAGAAACTCTACATTTAAAAAAAAAGTTAACAAGTAACCACCTCCCTCCCGGACGTGTTTACTGCTAGCAACACGTGAAAGGTCACATCACAAGAGCCTACACAAGTGCTTGTCTCTCCTCGCGGGTAAGGGAAACACTGGGACGAAAGAGACTTTCTTGTTTTTTCTATATTATTTATTTTTAAAATGAGCCCGGATAACTGGTCGTCCGCATAACCGACGTTTGGATCGTTAACTTTCTACTGTATTCTAAAACCTGGTATCGTATGTCAGACCTCCCTTCTCCGCGCGCCTGAGACCATGACGTCACGTCAATGTGCATAATTTCTTGTTCTGTGGCGGGGAACATGAATATAGTTTTATAATTGGCTACTTGTCTGCATTTTAATTGTGATATTGTGTTTGACACTGGTTTGGTATTGTTTGAGTGTAACGTGCGTGAAGTACAGTAAATAGTTGCATTGAGTGAAATGCGTATGCATAACACACATGTACAGATGAACGAAAACTGATATGGCTCACAAGATCTACAAGTGGCCTTAGCTGCGAAAAAAAAGCCAAAATGGCGCACACAACATCACATTACACAAAATAAAAAATAAAAAAAAGCATTTGTGAGTGACGTAGGGATGCCGTGAACACGGAGGGTGGCACAAAGACAAAGTTCAGGTTACTAACGTTAAACGACTACGGTACACGAAAATTATAAAAACATATGTTGATCGCCCCACGTGACGCTATTCGTGTGCAACTCATGCGGCCAGCTGGATCCGACCAACTGGGCCACACTTTGACTGTAACAATCCAGTTAAAACAAACACTCAAAATAATTCAACGTAATGCACTTGCTTGCTACAGTCGTTAACACTTGTTAATTGCTATAACACATTGTACAATAGGTAGTTTTCTCATTAATTAAGATGCTAATTAGAAAAGCACATGGCTGCAATATAAAACACTACAAATACGTGGTGCCTTAAGTGCTGATGCTAACATTTTCCCATAGGCTTCACACCACGTATGACTTAATAAAACACACTTTTTAAAGTAATTACTGACTTACGAGCATACTAGCACTAGGTATAATATTACTGTAATATGAGTCACCACAAGTCTCTCACCCGTGAAAGGACGTAGTAGCTATTCCTCCCCCCCCCCCAACGCCTACATTCTTAAAAAAAGTATGAAAATGGTGTAAAGACAATTTTGTGTTTCACAATGTTGAAATATGGTTGTCCATACTGTTACACTGTTAAAAAAATTGTCCGTAAAATTACGGAAAATACCGGCTACAAATTATCCAGACATCTGCGTTAAATTACGGTGTCTTCGATTTTTTCAATAATGATCTTTCCGTAAATTTCACATAAATCTCTGTGAATTCACGAAACGTGCCAACATACCTGCAATTTTTTGTTAAAATCTGCTCTCTGTAAAAAAGGGTATAAAATCGTTTTACTTTCATTATGTAGGTGATGCACTGTGTATAAAAAAGACAAAAAAAAACAAATATTTTATCCGGGGGCGGGATTTGAACTCGGAGAAAAATCTTGATAACTCAACATATTATCCACCCACCTACAACGCAATGCAAAAAGTTACGTCGTAAACATGGAATTTATATCGAATGATGTATATACCTCTTAGTTTCTAGTCTTGTTACAGTGTGTGCGATTTTTTATTTCAGGTTTACAAACAGGGGTAAGAAAAACAGTTTTATTTTCGTAATGTATTTCACTGTTGCATAGAAATTAAAAAAAGTTTAAAGAATTAGTGCTGTAGTGGGTTTGAAGACGAATCGAAAAATTAACAATCAGTAACTCGAAAGACTCACCTACCACACATTTACAGGAAGTATTTTGTTAATATGGATTTTACAAGAAAGTGACGAACGCGCGTGTCTTAGTTTCAAGTCGTGTTACAGCGCTTGCTATATTTGCGGTTTGTAAAACGAGGCTACAGAAATATTGTTTTATTTTTGTTTTGTGCCTGTTTCACTGTATATACAGAAGGTTTTTGTCCTGTAGAGGAATTTGAACAAGAATCAACGGACTGGCTCTCCATGAGTGATTAGCACTCACGTACTACTATTTTACACGACGTAGTATTGTGAAAATAGGATTTTATACGCCGAAGGTATCACCTGCATTTTCTTGTCTCAAAATCGAAGCCATTAGAATACGAAGAGTTTCCGTATTTTATATTTGCAGAGTTCATTTCCGTTATTCATCATTATGAAGTGGCTTTCCGTAAATAAACTCTACATCTCCGTACAAGTTTCCGTAAATCTACAGAAATTTCTGACAGTGAGATATGAGTTTGCGTCTCTCTGAATAGTATCCATAATAATTCTAGACAGTTCTCAAACACTAAGATCTGTTCCATACTGTTCAAGTTTTCAGAATATACTGTTCAGTCATTATCAACTTGATGAAACAAACATTTATGTCAAAAACGTAACAACACACTGGCCATAGTATTTTTATACTTTTCTGAAGGTAATATTACACAATAAAATACCATGCGATTTTGGACAGATCTACAAACATACTATTACATTATACTTTTATATACCTACAAACGTACTGTTACGTAACACTTTTGTACTGCCAAGAAACTTCATTATTTGGTACAAACATCAGTTCAGCTGATGCTCACTCAGGTGGAATAATTTATTACAGTATTTAGTAATTAAAAGTAGGTATTGTGTGTAAGGAAGACTACTTTTAGTGTACTTGTATTTAGCATGATTCAGGCAACGATGATGAGTTTTGGTTATATTCAAACTACAACACTGTTGACTACAGGAACTTTACAAATCTCAGTCTATTTCCCTTTGAAAAGTTATAGTTTATTAAATCACCACTTTTGTATGTTATAAATCAAGATTCGGATAAAACTAACTAAAATCAGTCCAGAACCTGAATTTTGTTTAAAATTGTTGGTGTGAGACCAGCACTTCTCTGTATGCTCTAAATCAGGGGTACTCAAAATGCGGCCCACAGGCCCATTCTTTGTGGCCCGCGCTCGCCGGCTTCAGTAGATACAAGTTACCAAATTCTTATTTTATGGTGTCTGTTATAAAAATAAATAAGCAATACAAAATACGAATTTATTAAAAGCTAAAGTCACTAATGAAACAAGACGAAATTTTTTGATTATTTTATTACAATCCGGCTCCCTTTGGTTGCATGCAATTCTCACTATATCGTCGAGGTGTTTTTCAGTCAGGCGACTTCTGTACACATTTTTGATGTACTTCCTCCGCCCACCGTCACCGTATCGAACTTATAAACAAACGTCTTGCAAGACGATACACGATACTCTGAATTTTAAATGTCATCGAATTACCTACCTACTTTTAGTTCACAAATATTTTTATGTCAAGTGTTGTAAGTGCGGCCCGTGGCGGTCTTTGTTTTTCTTAATATGGCCCCCTAAAATAAAGGTCTGAGTACCACTGCTCTTAATTATAGTTGTATATCAGCTTTTAATAAAAAATTTCAAGGCCAATATCACGGACCCTTTTTTTTTGGTCCTGTATATTGTTTTTTGAAACTACTTGGATGCAGTAAATTAAACTATTACAAATTGTGGGAAGTATCCTTCCTGTTCCACATATTTGCTAAAATTTGGTGTTTTTTTTTTTGCTGTGTTTGGTTGGTGGATAAAAGTGAATTTCCATCAAAAGTGGTAGGCATAATTTGCACTCCACTATGCCTACGGAAACCATTTTCCATAACCACCGTAAGTCTACCACTAGCCATGCACTCCATTTTACTTTTATAATAATATTTTGTTAATTATTTTTAGTTATGATTATGAAGATGGTTAGCAAATACTACTAGCAATTTCAAGGCATTAATGGAAAATAACATGCAAATTATACATCAGATAAGAAACCAGTTGCTGCAATGTTTCCACAGTATTTGATATAATTTTTTTTTCTTTGTTGGGATTTAAGACAATATTTTGCTGAAAATCAACATTTCTTAGTTTTAAAAATTATATTTAAGGTTGCACTATTTAACCATGGCATTTTGAATTTTCTGAATGGCTGACTAGAGGTCCCCGTCTCCTGATGTCAAAGTGACACGTGACTGCAATATGTGGGGCACAGAGCATGCACACTAAACGCTGCCATACAGTCAATATATAAATTGGTAACTTCTTACCTAAATTGGATTGAATAATAGTATGACATAGAGTTTTTAAGCGTTATAATATTTCATTGTATAAATTCGTCCATGTCTGCATAATCAAAACTATTTACACTGCAAAATAAACATTTAACTGGCCAATCGTGACATGTGAAAGTTGCAATTTGTCTTATATACAGGTATGTTTATACACCTCAGAATTTCCATTATAGAACAGTGGCAAGTTGCAGTGGATTTTGCCACAAATAAATAAATGTAGTTCCTAAGGTTTTGTATTACTTTCTCAATTAAAAGTAAAATTTTTTCAGAAAAATATTTTTGACTGTTATGCAAAAAATACCTGTACAGATGTAATGTACATGTACACAACATGCGGATATTTACTTTAATGTATGTAAAGAAAACAAATCATCCTGCCGAATACCACTAGCAGGATACGAAGTCTGGGATATAAGGAGAATTAAAAATACGAATGTGACTGCGATTGTGGATTAGTGCATGAACTGGGGCCACGGTGATGTTGTGGTCAGGCTACTCGCCTCCGCCAAGGAAAACCAGGTTCGATTCTCGGCGGAGTCACTCCCGGATTTTTCCACTTGGGAATTGGGCTGGCCGGCGAGTTTTCTCGGGAATTTTCCGTTTCTCCTGTCCTTGCATTCTGGCACTGCTCCATTCTCATCAAGCTTCATTCTTATCGGCTCTCAAGAAAACAATGTTAAGAGCTGCCCAAACTCTCCACTCCAGTGCATGAACTCTGGTCTGAGGAAGACAAAATATACACTAGAGAGCCAAAAAAAACTGGTATAAGCATGCTTCTGCAAACAACAGAGGTATGTGAGCAATCAGAGTAACGTGATGTGGTCGGCAGCGCATATATAAGACAACAAGCGTCTGGAAAAGTTGCTAGATCAAATACTGCTGCTACAATGGCAGGTTATCAAGATTTAGGTCAGTTTGAACGTGGTGTTATAGTCGGCGCACGAGAGATGGGACGTAGTATCTCTGAGGTAGCGATAAAATTTACATTTTCGCGTACGACCATGTCAGGAGTGTACCGTGAATATCGGGAATTCGATAAAACATCAAATCTTCGACATCGTTGCGGCCAGAAAAAGATCGTGAACGAACGGGACAAACTACGACTGACAAGAATCATCAAACGTGACAGACGTGCAGCCCTTTCTCAAATTGGCGCAGATTTCAATGCTGGGGCATCAGCAAGTGCCAGCGTGTGAACTATTTAACGGACCATCATTGATATGGGCTTTCAGAGCCGATGGCCCACTCGAGTACTATCGTTGATTGCACGACACAAAGTTTTACGCCTCGTCTTGGCCCGCCAACAGCGCCATTGGACTGTTGATGACTGGAAACACGTTGCCTGGTCTGACGAGTCTCGTTTTCAATTGTATCGGGCGGATGGACGTGTACGGGTATGGAGACATCCTCATAAATCCATGGACCCTACGTGTCAACAGGGGACTGTTCAAGCTGGTGGAGGCTGTGCCATGGTATGAGGTGTGTGCAGTTTGCGTGAAATGGGACCCCTGATACGTCTAGATACGACTCTGACAGGTGAAAAATACGTAAGCATCCTGTCCGATCACCTGCACCCATTCATATCCATTGTGCATTCCGACGGACTTAGACAATTCCAGCAGGACAATGTGAAACTTCACACGTCGAGAGTTGCTACCGAGTGGATCCAGGAACACTCTTCTGGCCTTAGACACTTCCATTAGCCACCTAAATCACCAGATATGAACATTATTGAGCGTATCTGGGATGCCTTGCAACGTGCTGTTCAGACGCGATCTCCACCGCCTCGGACTCCTATGGATTTGTGGACTGCCCTACAGGATTCATGGTGTGAATTGCCTCCTGCATACCTTCAGACATTAGTCGAGTTCATGCCACGTTGTATTGCGGCACTACTGCGTGCTCGCGGGGGGCCTACACGATATTAGGTAAGTGTACCAGTTTTTTTGGCTTTTCAGTGTAGGTCATCTCTGAAAGGGTACCACTTATTTACATTAAATTGGAATATTACAACACAACCCCTTGCGTTATGGAATTGTATTCTTGTTCCATTGTCACACAAAAAAAATTTCACAGTTTTAATAATAAAATAGCACTATATTCCGTTAATTATAACTTGTTTTTTGACACTTGCTAGCTTATGTATGAGTAGTATATATATATTCCTTCTGGGACACCTCCCCAATAAGGTTCAAGTCAACCATAACTCTTAGATGTANATACATCTAAGAGTTATGGTTGACTTGAACCTTATTGGGGAGGTGTCCCAGAAGGAATATATATATACTACTTGTATGTATTCATTCGGGATAAATACAATTTTTTAATTTTAAACCGAAATACCATTCCCAAAAATCATTGTATTATTCACATTTTAATATTCTTTTGATTTTCACATAAAAATGGTTAAAGTTGAAGAAATATAAACCATGAAATTGCTTTAATTTTAACTCTCATGACACTTGCTGTGGGCGTGTTCCTTTGGGAAAAACCGGATTGTTTTGGCTTACGTCACCACTGGCGCCGTTAGTTTGCACTCCGCCGCGAGCTTCACTGAGCGTACGCAAAACGACAGCGAGTTGCAAGACCTACTTTTAGACCGTGGTTGCCGAGGGTAAACAGTAAGTTCCATATTCCCGTTGCGTGCAGAGGGCCGCATGTTGCATGCCTTCGATTTCCGCTTGCATTTACAATAGCTTGGTGCGGGAAGGCAGGTTAACATGGGAACTACAGGTAGTTTCAGCTCGTACATTTCAGGCCAAAGTACGTCAAAATCATCGTCGCCAAACTCTCAGATTTATAAAGAGTTCCTGCCTCTTTCTTCTATTCTCGATTTCAGCTTACTTGAAATATTCCGCCGTGCAATCGTCATTTATTTCTTTGAGGTAAAACACTGTTGACATTGGAGCATCAAATCAACATTCCGAGGAAAATTTTACAACTCGCCAATAAAAAATATTCAGTAATATTGCATAATTCCTGATCGTAAAATTTTCATACATTACAGTTTCTCGCGTAGCAACACACAACAATACATGATTATCCCCATAATAATATTTGTCTCCGCTGAACTAGATATTATCTACTTAAGCTCGGAGGTTTACAAAACAATACAACTTTCAGGCGTCTTCTAAGCAGGCTGTAATCCTGTCGTAGAACAACTTACACGGGAGTGACGGGAGACCAATAGACTCGTAAATGTGTTAAATTGTATCGTTAAAATTTTTCCCTGAATCTGGGCTTGCTACTAATAACAATTTTTCCCAAACATGCTCATCACAAGAGAAGGTCCGTTAAATAATGGGAATAATTTCGTGCACACATTTTTCCCACATTTTACTGACGTGCGAAGCCCTTACCAATACTAGCTGCCCCTCGGTTAATTCATTTACATTAGTAACTTTCGCCCTTTTACTCCGGCGTTCAGCTGAATGAAAAATTTTACCTTCCACAATGAGTAGAATCTATTCGCTGAATTTGCCGTCTTCCAAGGCCGTTTCTACTCTCGTAAATGATGGTTTTGGTAACTATTTCGAGTCAAATATTTGCGATCACTGACAGATCAATATCACAACGCATGCTTGTTACCATGCGAGATGCCTGGTCCTGGTTTCCCCACACGTTCATGGGTGATGTAGGTAAAACGACTGGCGTCCGCGGGTCAATAGGCGATTGGTCCTAAAAGTATCCTTCTTACTGGTGTTCTGCGTAAATATTTTGTCTCTGGTTTTCGGTATTTTGTGAACGGCTGTTTCTCTTGACTTGAAAATTACTTTGCTGTCCTTCTCGCCCAGCTGACAATTGGCATGCGTCGTTACTCAGTCGTGCGGCACTTTGCAGTGGTGCATTATTGAAATCGTTGTCCTCGCCTCTATCCTGACATGGCTGTTCTCCTTTGTGTCTTCCATGTGGCTCACTAGGTATCTGAACGAGTTCTTGCTCCTCTATCTAGCTCTCCGCTCTGGCATCACCTCGGTCCTGGCTTCCCCTTCGGAAATCACCTCGGAAATAAAACTTGCGTCCGCGCCTTGCTTGGTTATTTACCTCTCCGTTCGCCCCTGTTTTCTCGGCTGATATGGTTCACTTGATGCGTTTTCCACCCTAGGGCTATGTTCATCGTGCGGCTGATTACGGTATTCCCTGTTTCCGTAACATGGGTAAAGAGGCATTAGTTTCTCAGTTGCAGGTTCGCCGTTCACCGCCTCTGTTGTTATGAGTGCATTGCATTTTGCCCACTTGGTCGAATGCTAGTAAGACCTCTCGGAACGTAGACAAATTAATGTCTCGTTTGCCCGTAAAATTAAACTAGTAATGGTGCGGTAACTGCTATACATACAAACATAGCGATGAATTCCTCGTCGTTAATAGGTGGTTATAAGTGCCTCTATTTTTCATACCTGTCCAACAAGTGAGTCTCTAGGCTCTTTCCATTGCCGGGCACGAACCGTTCCGCATGGAGTTGTGCTCGCTGATTCCCTCGAATTCTTCGATTCCACAAATTATCCAGAAACTTTTTCTTGAAGTCTGAGTATTATGTGGTTGTCTCTCTTGTAACTTGCCACAGTTAATACTCCTTTGAATGTAGCCCCAAGTTAAGGACTCGCAACATATCAATATCCTGCAGGCTAAACAAATTGGGATATTGTTCAAATTTAATTAAAAATTTGACCGTGTTTTGTCCGACACTTCCTTCGAATTTTGGAATTAGCTCCGGCCAGAGCTTTGAAGGGTGGCGTAACATGGAGGTAAGGGACGGTGACATTTGTGGTTTGACCGGCACCGGTAACTTTGATGCTGTGGGCGTTTGAGGTACTTGTGGACTCATTTATACTGTTGGTGCTTGGTCAGAACCTGAAGTATTCTCTACCCTCACTTCACTTTTTCAATTTTGGCCTCGATACTCGTGACTTTTGAGGCGTTTTACCTCTCTCGCTCGATGTGAGAAGCCTTTTATACCTACCTGAAACGCTTCTCTTTGTGCCGGTCAAACGAATCTAGCTTTGCCGACACACTCGAGACTTGTATAGCACATTGCTCCTTTACTAAAACTATTTCTTCTTGCACAATGGAAATTTGTGCCGTGAAGACTCAGTCCAGCTGCTGGACCCAGGAACTAAACCGCTTGTTTAACCTAGCTTCTTATCGCTCCGTCTGTTCAATTATTCTGTTCTCTAAACGCTCGGTCTGCGGTGTTTGCTATTCAACTAGCTACGCCCTGAACTCTTGCAACTGTTGTGTTTGAAGTTCCATTAACTGCGCTCTGAGCTGTTGTGACTATTGAGTATACTGTTAGAACTGCTGCCTCAACAGTTCGTTACATTGCGTCATCATTGCTGCCTTTTGACGTAGCAAAATGTCTGTTGAACTGGCTTCGGTATTGCTTGTTGACATGCTTGATGTGCGGTCCTGTACATTCTCCCAGTCTGTTGACGAACCAAAGTGTCAGTACGGGATAAATTAGTCTCCTGGTTAGCTCTATCTTGTGTAGCCATATCTATTTGTGGTTAGGTATTTGATTGGTTCATCTCATATGCTGTATACTCCATACGTGCGTAGCCTTTAGACGTAGTTCCCTTTAAGAAATAAGGCGTGCTACTTTCCCGGATCATCAAATACAAAACAGTCAGCTAATTTGTTCGTGCCCCGTTATGGTCGCACCACTATCTTTATGCACCGGCTTTTTATAAGATTTATTGAACTGTATGTGAACAAAGTTATGTCATACATAAAATTACCCGTATGGTGTGATGGTGTTCCCGTGTATATAGTGTGAAGGGGAGAGTTTAGGGGTTTAAGCATGTTAGTGATTAGACCACACCATACATCACACCGAAGAGCACCAAATCGACAACACACACAACAACACTGTTCTATTTACTGCGAAAAGTTTTTTTTTTTTTTTTTTAATAATTCAGAAATGATAATAGGTACACTCCAAGTACGAAAACAATAAAAACGAGCAGAATACTATTTACGGAAAATTTTAATTATCTTAAATTATGCAGAAAACAGAACGAAAAATAATATCGGTTCATTTGATAGAATTCAAACAATTAAAATAACTGGCATGCGACACTAGCCCCTGCAGTATAAAATTATTTTTTCTAACATGGAAGTATAAAAACATTAAACGTTTATGTAGCATTTAATATTCCATTCAGTAAAGATGAAGACTCAAAATTATTAGAATAGTTATCAGGTATCAGTAGGCAGAGTAAAATATAGCTTGACTATTTAAAATAAATTTGAGTTCACAATTTAAGTTGCTGAGGTAATGATAGAAGACCAAATCAATTTACAGCAATTAATATATTCTCTTCTCATTGGCGATGCTAGTATTTACTTAACTGTCTTGTGTTCATACACCGTTGAAAATGAAGACTGCCTCCAGTCGTAGTTTCATTTCAGTTTTTATATACGGATCATAATCTTGACACTTCCAAAATATTTTTTATTTAGGGATGCCATTTATTTTCACTGACTATTCCATCACAACGACAAAACAATGACTCTCTTTCAAAGTACATGTATTCAATGGGACTATTGTCATGCGCTACGGGTTGCTATGGAAACAGGACTCAATAGGTGTTTTTACAAATCTAATTAACTGGATGCGTTCACAAATAAATAACAATAAGCCAGATGTGTGATTATAAATAAATCACACTAATTATTATTTGAATCAAATCACGTCAAAAATAATAATTAAATGCAAGTTATTTATAAACTCAATACGTTACAGCGTAGAATGCCAAATCGTAATCTGTAAAGTTGCAATAACTATTGCATAAAAACGAAGAGGACAGGCATAATTTCATACAAATGAACTGTGCGTAAAGTGGACTGTTGCGTGAAAAAGAAAAGATTAATTCTTTGTATATAGAGATATGTTCACCATACTGTGTAAGGCATCAGTTGTCAATCGTCAGTATTTTTTATAGGTCTAAATGCAAACAAAAGTAATGCACCCATGATCGCTTTATTCCTGCCGCACCATCCTTTCTTCACATCACACACAGTTCCGTCCCTCTAAAATATGTCATGTAATCGTGTCAATATCGGATTCTGTCTTCCCTCGTCTCTGTACCTCAGTCATATTATCATGTCATTCAATAACACTTCAACATCCACTTACGTTGCTCAACAGAAAACCTTGTCACATCTACCATGTCCCCCACCATTGTAATGCTACCGCTCGTGGCTGCAAACCGAACTGACAACAACCAAATGGATAAACTCACTCACACACACTATTTTTCTTATAGCGTCAAATACGCGCAATCCTATTAGAAGTGATGAAATAAAACTTGTGGTAATTTATAGTTTAAGTATTTATTTTATTATAATAATATAACAACAGTTCAGCGAGCAGTCGGAAGAACATTAACAACAAAACAAAAAACACATAGAGATGACGGTGTTAGTGTCGCCACCATAGATAATATAATTGCGTTTATGTCACACTCCAACATCCTCCCTTGGACATAAACCCATTCTGGTTGAGCAGTAATCAAGCTTCAGTTGAGGTGTCCCTTTAGTCAGCGCGTCGGCCACCATCTCATTTGTCTGAACGTACTTGATGACTATCTTCTTCAATTGTACTTTGTCACGTACAAAGTGATGACGTATGTCGATATGCTTGGTCCTGGAATGATAGTTTTCAGAACCTGAAAGTTTAATCGCGCTTTGGTTATCACAGAAAACAATAACAGGTATAGCGGCTAAGTGTGGCCATATTTCCTCCTGCAATTGTCTGAGCCACATAGCCTCTTGAGTGCAGCTGGAAAGAGACATGTATTCAGCCTCGGTAGTGGACAACGCAACAGTTTGTTGCCGACGTGAGTTCCACGTAATTGCGCCACCCTGAAATATAAATACATAGCCGGTACATGATCTTCTGTCTTCTTCATTGCTTGCCCAATCTGCATCGCAATAGCCATGTATTATATTCTCTTCATTATTTTTCTTGAAAGTTAATGCGTAGTTTTGAGTATGTTTCAAGTATCTCAAGACTCGCTTCAGCGCCATCCAATGCTGCATTTCCGGTCTTGAATTAAATCTACTCAGAGCATTTACAGCATAGGATATGTCGGGACGGGTTCCTTGTGATAAATATAACAATGATCCAATTATTTCATGCTATGGAACTGTATCTGCCATTGAATTTTCTTCTTCATTCGAGTTAAACTTTGTTTTTGGATCAATAGGTGTTTTTACACCCTTACAACTTGACATACCATATTTGCTTAATATTTCTTGTATATATTTCTGCTGGTCAATACTTATAGTCCCATGTTTTCTGTCTTGATGTACATGCAAACCCAGGCAGTATTTAAGTTCTCCCAAGTCCTTCATTTCAAATTTGGAAAATAAGTTCTTCTTGATATAATCTCTAGTACTCGTAGAGCTTGTATACAAAATTATATCATCTACGTATACAGCTAAAAACGTTATATCATCATTCTCAATCCTATAATAAATACAAGGATCAAGTAATGACTGCAACAGACCTATTTCTTTAAGTGTATTGCTCAGTTTCTGATTCCACAGTCTACTGGCTTGCTTTAGTCCATATAATGACTTTTTTAATAAGCATACTTGTGTATCATTTTCTTTGAAGTTAGAAGGTTGACTCATATATATTTGTTCTTCTATTTCGCCCTGTAAGAAGGCAGACACGGCATCCATCTGGTGCATTTGCAAATTATATTTCACTGCTAATGCAAACAAATATCTCAGCGATGTATATCTGATTACCGGAGAATAAACTTCATTGTAATCCAATCCTTTTCTTTGAGCGCATCCTTTGATCACTNTCTGATTACCGGAGAATAAACTTCATTGTAATCCAATCCTTTTCTTTGAGCGCATCCTTTGATCACTAATCTTGCCATGTATTTTGCTATGTTGCCTTTTTCATCTCTTTTGGTTTTAAAAACCCATTTACAGGATATAGCTTTCTTACCGGCAGGCAAATCACACAACAACCAGGTATTATTTTTCTTTAGTGAGTTGTACTCATCATCCATAGCTTTACTCCAATGACTGGATTCAGAGCTAGATAGAGCCTCTTCTAGAGATGAGGGATCCTCACTTACAGCCCAACATGCATAGTGTAAGTCTCCATCCTTTTCTATAGAAACTGGTTTTCTTCTACGTGGTCTCGTGTTTACATATTTATTCGGAGAGTCATAGGAACTGTCAGTGCTCGGTTCATAAGTTTCATCTTCTCGATCAGACACTTCTCTTGTAGAGTTAAAACTGTCGTCTGATATCAGTGTAGAGATACTCTGGTCGTGGTTTGCGGAGCCAGGGTTATCTTCTGTCTGAATCTGAGCTTGAGCAGGTTCCTCCAACGGCATAGACATCTGTAATGTGGTATTGGGGTTCACATTAGATATAGTTTTATCATAGTGGCAGTCTTCTAGAAATATGACATTCCTGCTCTTAGTAATCTTCTTTGTATTTGGATTCAATAATCTGTACCCTTTGGTATTTTCGCAATATCCCAGAAATATCATTTCTGCAGATTTTGAATCCCACTTCAATCTTTTCTCCTTTGGCACGTGAACCATGGCTTTGCAGCCAAATATTCTTAAATGAGAAAGGTTTGGTTTGATACCTGTCAGTTTCTCTTCGGGTGTCACGTAGTCAAGGACTCTAGTCGGAGAACGATTTACTATGTGAGCAGCTGTCTCCACTGCCTCTGCCCAATATTGCTTTGAAAGTCCAGCATCATTCAACATGCATCTAGCGCGCTCGACGAGTGTGCGATTCATTCGCTCGGCAAGCCCGTTTTGTTCAGGCGTGTACGGCGTGGTAGTCTGATGCTTGATGCCGGAACCTGACAAATAATTAGACAAATGATTATTAATATATTCTAAACCATTGTCGCTGCGAAGAGTTTTTATCTTACTCTCCAGTTGATTTTCCATTTCCTTTTTATATACTTCAAAGACTTCTTTTATATTCATTTTGTTTTTTAGAAAGTAAACAGCAACTTTTCTAGAATAGTCATCAACAAAGGTGATGAAATACCTGGCTCCTCCCATTGAGGGCATCTCCATAGGGCCACACAAATCCGAGTGTATTATCTCTAGTGGGGCCGTTGCCCTGGAGCCAATATTCTTAAACGGAAGTTTTGAATGTTTACCCTTTAAACACGGAATGCAATTACTTTCACTGTCTTTAGTATTGGATAATTGTACACCCTCAGTACATGATGGCAATCTAGTAACATCCTTGTAATTTAGATGTCCCATTCTCCGGTGCCAAATATCTAAGCTCTGACCCTCTGGTTTTGAAATCATTGCATTTCCTTGACATATATTTAATTTATACATGTTATTAGTCAGTCTAGCAGATGCTACTAATTGCTTTTGTGCATTGTAAATCTCACAGCCAGTTTTATTAAATATAACTTGACAGTTATTCTTTGCCAACTGACTCACTGATAACAAGTTGGTACTTAATTGTGGAACATATAAAATATCTCTCACCTGTATGTGATTTATTTTACCATCTTCACCCAAGAGATCCAGGTTTACATTACCTATCTTTTCTACGGCGACTGAAGTACTGTTGGCAACCATTATCTGTTGAATCGGAGGTGCCCGGACATCATACATCCAGTCAGATACATTTGTCATGTGTGAAGATGCGCCGGAATCTACATACCATTCCACTCTGTCAATTTGTTCATGAACTGTTGAAAAAACTGCTGCAAAACCTTTATCATTAGTTCTCCTTTTGCTTTTACAGAATTTACTGAAATGTCCATACTTGTTGCAATTATAGCATCGGGGACTTCGGGGGCTATCAGGCTTATTGTACTGGTTATTTTGATAATTATTTTTGGGGGTATTTTTATGCTTTGTATAAAGAACCGAGACACTTGACTCCTTAACTTCTTGCAGTAGCTTCGTTTTGATTGAGTCTGTACTTATCTTTACACCGGAGCTCTCCAACCCCATGATCATTGGCTTGAATTGTTCCGGCAAGCCAGCCAACATTAATGTGCCCAACCATTCATCGTCTACGCAAAATCCAATATTCCTCAACTTGTGTGCTGTGGTTACTATTTTATTGACGTATTCTTCAATACTTGAACAGCTATCTAGCGTAGTGTTCACCAAATCCCGGAGTAACCCAACTTTTCTTGTTAAACCCGAGTCTTCAAATGCATTCTGTAGATTTTGCCATACCTCGGTAGAAGTCTTTGCATCTTGAACGTGGATATAATTTATCGGATCCACAAGCAAAATGATTTTCGACTTAGTCTTGAGGTCACGCTTCGGATCTATTGCACCGCCGTCGGGTTCAACGCACTCCCACAAGTCTTCGTGCTGTAAAAACGTTTGCACCGCAAACTTCCAGGTGCTATAGTACTCTCTTCCCAATAATTTGTCTATTTGCAAGTTAGAAATAGCCATGTTACTTCGGAGCAATTTCAAATTTTTGCTTTGTAACGGCTAACTAAAAAAAAATCAGAGAAAACTTTGCGGAACTAAAAAACTTTTTTTATTATAATAATATAACAACAGTTCAGCGAGCAGTCGGAAGAACATTAACAACAAAACAAAAAACACATAGAGATGACGGTGTTAGTGTCGCCGCCATAGATAATATAATTACGTTTATGTCACACTCCAACAAGAAGTTTCTCTGTTATTAATGCACAAAGAGTGTAAATATGAATTTGGGACATACTGTTTTAATATTTTTCCTGCTCTTGAGCATCCTTCCTACACATGTAAAAACTAACGTTTACCAAGGACTAGCATTTGTGCGTGGGGGGAATTGACATTGTCAATGACACGAATACATTAATATTAACGCGAAATTAAAAATAATTATCATAAAGAAATATAAGGTAATTTTGAAAGACAAATATTAATAACACCTTAATAAAAATGTTGTAATGTTAATAATTTTTTATAATTTCTTCCCAACCTAATTTTTTTCTTTTGGTTTTTTAAAATTGAAAATATTTTATAAATAACTTAACAGGATATGTATTATATTATTATTTGAATGGTTTCACTCTGGCTACCGTGTGTTGTGGCTGTTGTATATTCAATTAGGTTTAAATTTCGTTAGTTGGCTTTAGTATGCTGTCTATCTTTTAGTAATTGCAAAGATTTCTGTTGCTTCCTACTTGTTTGTTGTCCTCTCCTGTCGTTATTTGTTTGTAATATCCTTATAAAGTTAATTGTTATCTTATTTTTGGCGATGGCTGCATCCCTATTAAATTAAAATAACCATTACAGAACTTATAACAACTATACTCAGAATTTACAATTGTTGCGTTATTCGGTATCTGTATTAACATGACAAAGAGTTTTGTTTTTAAATATAGTTTTAAAAGTGTCAAGTTTATTGTGAATCAACTACAGTCGCTGCAACCATTGATGGTGTGGTGAATTGTCAAATTCACTTAATTTATTATTTTCAAGTCATGGCATAACACACGTTTCTTCCCCTCAGAAAAGGGTTTCTTAACACCACTTAGGAAAAATGATCATTCTTTCCTTTATCCCTGGCTAATAACTGCCCAGACGATGTAGGCAAGTATCATAATTGATACCAATGTTAAGAAATACATTTTTTTAAAACTAAATTTCTTTAAACCAGAACTAAAAATTTTTATGCATTACATTTTGAACATATTTCTTTCTATCCGTTATGTGAAAACGAGCCATTCGAAAATTGGTACAAAATGAAATGTCGCAGTTTTGGTATGAAAGACGACCTATGGTTCCTACAGTTATCGTCATTGTAATCAAAATTATAAGAAATTTTTTTTTTTTTACGACATCAACATGTTGGAGAAATTTACGAAAGAAAGGATTTCAAGTTTTGGCAGCGTCAACGACCATCAATATAGGAAGAATATGCAATAGTTTGTGTAAGTATATACGTATAAGTTTATAGACAAATATAGATATACACGTACACATAAAACATAAAACTTACTTCTTAAACGTGATTTGTTTAAAAACTTACATCTAAAACGACTATCTAGAGAAATAATGTTGAACTTTACCACTAAAATTGTGCGCCTTCCTTAGCAATGTGCAACAACGGGCTCTGATGCAATGTATGGCATAATATGAAACATTATGCGCTATACGATTTTACAAATTCGCACTGACTCGGCAATGTTCAGCGCTTTCGGCGAACGGATTGATCCTACGCCTTCCGTCATTTTAATCCATTCCTCCATAGTGCTCGTGTGGTTGTTGGGAATGGGCCTCCTAGTAAAGGCGTGCCAGATTTGATTTCCGGTGGGGTCAACATGGATTTTCACACTTTGGAAACGTCTTAGGCGTTGCAGTTTTCCGATCTGTGAACCACAGTGAAGTGCTTGCTGTAAACATTACTGCGTCAGCGTAAAATCATGCAAGGGACACAAAATTGCAGAAAACAGAAAAAAAACCTTTATTATAAATTATATCGTAGCTAAATTAAATTCCTCATATTTTACTTTCACCTTTACTTAACACATCCAATAACAGATGTTGTTCATTTCTCTGCTTCACAAGCATTATTTACGTGCTCATAGCCTGAGACCTTAATTTTTTTCGACGGGTTATCTGAGTAGACCGTTTTTGTACACAGTGCAGTATAATAAGAAAACATGAGTTGTATCACGAACTTCTTCCTGAATCCTGCACTATTCTCCCAAACACATTGCAACAGAGTAAAAAAATGTTCACGAGGGCATCCTAAACAAACAAAACTTAAAAATGACAGTCACTGCTCCTGATGTGGCACAGTGATCACTCACTGCACTCGCATTCAAGGGGGCCTGGGTTAGATTGCCAGTTCGGTCGTCTTGATTATGATCGATCATGGTTTTCCTAAACTGGATGACAGAATGGTTAGTCGACACCTTAAGGGAATCTGCAGTAAAGAGCGCATGACAGTTGCGTAGAAACCACTATCTGTATTAAAATGTTCAACTTCATTTTTGCCAATAGCATTATCAAAACAAACTAGAACAGAATTTGAGACTTGAAAACTGTTTATGTAAGTAAGTGTTTTGAATAATTTTTTGCTTTTTCTCTGATCTCGGTTTTATGCAACTAGTTTGCTAAAGTACTTTATTCCTACAAAAGGGCGGGTTTGTTGATAATTCCGAAGTAGATAAAACACGTATGCCATTCTTCTTGATCTTGAAATTGTGACAGTTCTACTGGCGATGTATGAGCCAACGTTCGGGACGCGCAGGAGACGAAAATCAGTTTAACTCAACTTGAATGTATGTAATGTCCTATACATTGCCCTTTTCTTATTCACCGAGAAAATTGTTTCGTCTCTAACGAGCTCGCTGTCGAAAAGACGCTGAGACATAGTTAACTATGTATAGCGACATTTCAACTTCAGTTAACGAAGACGAATGGAATGCTGTAAACATATGCAA
Source organism: Clitarchus hookeri (assembly GCA_002778355.1). NCBI lineage: Eukaryota > Metazoa > Arthropoda > Insecta > Phasmatodea > Phasmatidae > Clitarchus > Clitarchus hookeri. The sequence continues at coordinate 402,682 of NQII01000393.1, read as the reverse complement.
TAAAGCAGTGGCCCAGCTTCAACTTGAAAGGTGCATATAACTAACCCTTAGGCCCTGATGATACACGCTGCACATAATTCTCAGTGATTTCAGTAACTAAAATTGCACGAGTGACTTTTCAAACGGGCTAGCTGCAACTACAATGATAGCAGTGGTTATTGCATTCTAAATATGACGTGGCATTTTTTCATCGTAGCTTCGTCATGCGCATTCCTACGTTATTTGTGTCATTATGTCATTATATTGGTAAACCCCCAACATGGCCGGCGGCCAAATAAAGAAAACTGTCATAATACAGAGAGTGAGTTAAGAGACTTGGCCCTTAACAGCGAGGTTTTGAGAGCCGATGAGGGTTATTGAGGTGAGAGTGGAACAGCGCCGGAATGAGGAGGCGGGGAAATTTGGAGATCCCCGAGAAAACCCGCCAACCATCGGCATCGTCCGGCACGATTCTCACATGGCTCCAGCGCACAGTGCGCTAGTGAAAAGTCAAATTCAACACCTGGTGCAGTGTGACTGGACGTGTGCGCGAGCTCAGATTACGACTGCACGTGTCTCTCGATTATTTCTCTAATGGGACTCGTGACCACTTTTTTAAGTATGCTTATGTGTTAATAGTGTTATAATGCGTCTAACAGTGCCGCCTACAAGTGAGATATTTCGGGCTCAGTGTGTGTGTTTAACGTATGAGCAAGGGGATAATGTACAATTTTTTTTTTCTTATTTATTAATTTCACATCACAAAGTATCTTTGATTTCACAAGAAATAATTTAAAAGATTTAATTTTTTTTCTATAGAAACCAACAATGATGGAGTTTGAGACAGTATTTTATCTCCAAAATTTGTACATAGAATTGATTTTCTACATTGGGAAGAGATTAACATAACTGTAAAATATATTGGCCTCCGTAATGCACTGGCTGCAATATGCTCTAATTTTTTTTCGAACTTGTGAAGTCTTTCCCTATAAATATCTACGATTGTCGAGAGCTGTATGTGCGTGTCTTTGCTGGATTTCGTATTGTGGTATAATTTTGCATGGTGGACCAGCATCTCAGGAATAAAAATAGGTTTTTGTTAGCGTAATTCATAAAGAGTGAATACTATTTACACCTGCTTGATTAGATGCTGTACATATACATACAAATGTTCACATGTCAATATTCATTCTGCAAAAGTCACGTAGCAGTGCGGTGAGACTCTGGAGGGGCAGGGTGGGGTGTTTTACAGCGGATCAGATCCACCTCGAAATGGCGCGAGCGCACACGAATGTATGGAAATACAGTAATATTGTTTGCCGAAGGTAAAGTTTTTTTTAATTATTTTGTACTTGTCATGGTTGGAATTTACGCTAGCTTCTTGTCGTGGTATATAACTTATTCCCACGAACATTAATATACGTGCATTATTTGCATGTACGAAGAGTTTTATATCCGGACTTTGGGAGCTAGAAATATCGTTGCACGTGGAGTAACGATAAATATATTTTTTTCCCCGCTACCGAAATTTCCTAACGTAGTCATTTTTAGCTTGGGAAGAAATGTTTTTTAGTGATTAGCATATATGCCTTTGTGAGGGCGGATGCAAGGGATTCTTCACTGTGCATATCTCATACCACGGGGGTAGCGAAGTGGTTTTAATTCTGTTTTTGTGTTTTAAGAGCCATGATTACTTTATATAAAGCTGCATAACGCATCCGTATAGGACACATGATTTTTTCTGACATGAGTTTTAAACCAATGATTTGCTGAGGGGGGCAAGAATTTTGTTAAGAGGCGAAGGAGAACTTGGGTATTAATTTTTTGTTAATATTTACCTCGAAACACGCTGTTATGATTGGTCCCGTTAAAACTTCCTAACCAAGCAAAAGGTAAGAAAAGGCGCCACAGAGTTCACTAACACCAAGTTAGAACGATTGCAGACACGACAGAATAATGTTGCGAAGAAGTCAAAAAACTGCTGGAGTATCAAAACATCAGATTAAGAATGATTGCAGCAAGTCGACGGGGCATTCACACAAGACGCCCGGCAACAGCGAAGATGCTGATCCAAAAGCATTTCAGGGAAGAAACACAAAAACCGAAACAGCCCGCCTCCAAAGCACTAAGGGAACCAATCGGAGCAAATTTCGTCAAGGGTCGCGTGGTGGGGCGAGAAGTGTGAAATAGACGTCAACGACCAGGACCGGCGTCTACGAACATCAGACCAGACAGCGGCTGTTCCTTGGGCTGCTTCCGTCAGAGGGTCCGGGTGCGAGACTGGGGTAAGTTCCCTTTATTTATATGTGATCCTCCTTCTTAACTAATAGCCTTCCTTAAGTCCTTCCCTCTCACTTCCGTTGGACTTAACTTTAATTGAATATCATTATATACTCTTCTAACTTTAGATCAAGTAAAGTCTTTATTAATCATTTCAAACAGTCCTTTTAATTATCTGAGCTTATCCTGTTTTCCTTAAACTTAACTTTTCCTACGAGTGTTATGAGCCACCAAGGCTTATAACAACGCTCATTGTATGCTTCTTTCTCGCGATGTAAGTTTCCAGCATAAGGTTTTACAGTATTTTTGATATCCTGTCTTTCGATTCGAATACCTTCCTTTCGTTGAATGGTATCAGTTTTGCAATGCTGCGTTTGAGTCATACATTAAATATTTTTGGTGGTCTGTTTTTTTGGAGAGCCAGCAACGATGTTTTCCCCCATTTTAGTTAAACATGTTTAAATATCCTTCAAATACTCGCTCTCGTTGTAGTGACATAGGTCTTTAAACAGTGATGTAATGCAGTTTGGGCTTCCATGAAACTATTGTCATTAACCAACCCAGATCATGCTGCGATTCTTGGGCGTGATGTTTGCAAGCACGGTGATAGGTGCTCATCCTGAACTCTTGGTTTTGTGGGAAATACACTCTTACGCTACTGAGAAGGAGACTGTACCCGATTGATTTTGGCAGGTGAAGGTCCTACAGTTACGCAGGTATTTGCATGCCTCTGCAAGTTATCGCACCTAGCAAATGCCATGCCACATTTTACACACTATACGTCACTCGATCTGCATTATTCGAACATTCATCCGTTTCGTGTCTTCAAACCAATTTTTGAATGCAAACGGAGTGTTGCAGTAGCATCATGGGTACTGAGGTAACGCCTTTGCAAACTAGATCGGTGGTAAATATATAAATAAAAAAACTAAGTTCTACTACCGTATTTTATGATGTTACATATTCCTCCAGAGACTAGCTTGCCGAAACCGATACTCTAAATTAAGGCATATTTGTAATTTCGCTGTAAATATATTCGTATTATGTGCAAGCTTAGTAATATCCTGCGATTTTATTTAATTAATTATCTGAATCTACCGGCCGGAATGCTAAAAAACAGGGGGCCAGAGAGCCATCTCACACCTCTGTCATCAGATGAGAAACTGTGCCGAAGGTCGACATTATTCCCAGTAAATACTTTCCCAGACCAGCACAATCTGTTGGACTGTGCTTAAAACAACAGCGGTAGTTTTAAATGTTTAAGCGATGGTGGATGATTGGTCGGACTAAAGTGGTGTGGTGAGGGGTAACAGAATAAATACTCAATATCAATGGTAATTTTATTAGTATTAAAATGAAAAATATTTTTTAATTGCTCTTAATTGAAGGTTTGAATACAAAGAATTATTGATTTAATAAATTCTGCACGTAGGTATACCGTTGATTGGCCAAATAATTTTTTTATAGGATTAATAATTAGGGTTGTTTTTTATGTCTATGAAAGAAATGTGAGTCCCGTCAATTTGCCTGGCAGCTGAACCGAAAAAGTTGGCGGGTACTGACAGCTCGCCTGGCAGTGAAATCGAGAAATTAACGGCATCTATGTGTAAAAAACAGAATCCCATATGGAGGGCGCTTACAGCACCACCTATACATAAAAAACATAAAAAAGTTTGGCTGCCGTCTGGTTGCTAAATAAGCAGCTCGCCTGATGACGAAATCGGTAATTAATACACTAGCGCCACCTAGGAGTTGAAAATATAAACAAATGATAATCGAAAAAAAACAAGACGGTGTGTTGAGCATAGGTAAGAGAGCACGACAGTTTACTTGGTGGCTAAATCGAGAAATTGTTACTGCCTGGCGGGTAATTTGATCATTAATACACTAACTAGCGCCACCTAGGTATTGAAAATGTAAACAAATTACAAAGGAAAAAACCGAGATGACCGCTTTCGACACAACGAGCAAAGGTGAGTGGAGTTGTTTGTGAGTGTTGAAGAGGGGGGGATCGAACGAATGCGAGTATTTGAGCAAGCAAATATATTGGAAGGGGATCGTACGACGGTGAGTAATTGGTTGGGGGTCCAGTCGACTGCTTTAGGTGGTGCTCAGTGGTCCTCCGAAAATGTAACTTGTTTTAAATAATTTTTTAAATAATATTTTAAATAATATTTTAATAATTAATTTGTGATATTGAGTTTAAATATATTTTATTAAATAATATAGCTTTTGTAAACAAATTTTTAATAATTTGTCGTTTTCGGGATTTATTTTGTGTTTTCAAGGTTAAAGGTCACAGGGGTTAAGATGAAAAGTCAAGGTCAAAGTACCAACATCCAAAATGGCGGAAAATATGTCCGCTGGGCGATCGGAATGTCAGAGCATGAACAACTCCGTGCTCCGACGCCAGACGCCATACGCCCAACTCATCTTTTTTCTACTGCTAATTTGATATTGCAAAAGAAGATTGTGGTATAGTATCCAAGTGGGTCCATAACTTAGTAGTATTCATTGCATCAAATTGTCTTGATGTTCAACCACAATATACAGCAAAACGATAATCTCAGAAGGAGAAATGCTTTATTCAAGTGCAACACCCCTTTCGTATTCCTAAGTATAGTCAGAAAATGGGTGGTGTTGAACGTTTGGATCAAAATCTATGTACGTATAGAATAAACATCCGAAACAAAAAATTGTACTGGCCTCTACTGTCACGGTTGATTGATGTTTGTTTACACAATGCCTGGCAGAGGGCAAGAAGGCCAGCTCACACAGTTGGAGTGTAGGCGTGAAATCGTCCAGGTGTATTTGCGAGGTTTTCAAATTCATCTAAAGGTTTGGAAAGACCATTTACTTCATCAAACTAGTCAAGAATACCTAATGAGATCCAATTTGTTTGCTCAAATCACATTGTGAAGAAATGCGTGAAAAAAATATGCTCTGGAGAAGGATGCCGGTTGAAGACNCAACTCATCTTTTTTCTACTGCTAATTTGATATTGCAAAAGAAGATTGTGGTATAGTATCCAAGTGGGTCCATAACTAAGTAGTATTCATTGCATCAAATTGTCTTGATGTTCAACCACAATATACAGCAAAACGATAATCTCAGAAGGAGAAATGCTTTATTCAAGTGCAACACCCCTTTCGTATTCCTAAGTATAGTCAGAAAATGGGTGGTGTTGAACGTTTGGATCAAAATATATGTACGTATAGAATAAACATCTGAAACAAAAAATTGTACTGGCCTCTACTGTCACGGTTGATTGATGTTTGTTCACACAATGCCTGGCACAGGGCAAGAAGGCCAGCTCACACAGTTGGAGTGTAGGCGTGAAATCGTCCAGGTGTATTTGGGAGGTTTTCAAATTCATCTAAAGGTTTGGAAAGACCATTTACTTCACCAAACTAGTCAAGAATACCTAATGAGATCCAATTTGACTGCTCAAATCACATTGTGAAGAAATGCGTGAAAAAAATATGTGCTGGAGAAGGATGCCGGTTGAAGACTTCTGCAGTTCGTACTCAGTGCGGAAAATTATATGTGGGGCCTCGTTTAGTTTAGACTGTTATGGGACTTTGCATACACAATGAAGCTAGTAGAAAAGGTTTAATGAATTAGTCGCTGTGTGATGGAAATAAGCTAAAAAGGACACCAATATTCTAAAATTGATATAGCATGTGCATTTGAACAATCATTTTTAGCTGCTGCGAGGGAAATCTATTTAAAAAAACATTTTGTAATGAAATAGGCTGTTTGTAGGCACTACAATAAAATAAACTGAAATCAACATAGATAAATTAATTCGGGCATTAATGCATACTACAGTTTTTATTTCACACACACTACAATAGTTTTTAGGGAGGGGCAGTAAAGATGAGCCGGGCTCGCTGTCTCACCCTTCCTCAGGTCGTCGTGTCAAATGGCATCTTATCTTGTCCAGTCAACCACAGCTCCCTGTTGTCTCGTACTGGGNGAAAATTATATGTGGGGCCTCGTTTAGTTTAGACTGTTATGGGACTTTGCATACACAATGAAGCTAGTAGAAAAGGCTTAATGAATTAGTCGCTGTGTGATGGAAATAAGCTAAAAAGGACACCAATATTCTAAAATTGATATAGCATGTGCATTTGAACAATCATTTTTAGCTGCTTCGAGGGAAATCTATTTAAAAAAACATTTTGTGATGAAATAGGCTGTTTGTAGGCACTACAATAAAAGAAACTGAAATCAACATAGATAAATTAATTCGGGCATTAATACATACTACAGTTTTTATTTCACATACACTACAATAGTTCTTAGGGAGGGGCAGTAAAGAAAAGCCGGGCTCGCTGTCTCACCCTTCCTCAGGTCGTAGTGTTAAATGGCATCTTATCTTGTCCAGTCAACCACAGCTCCCTGTTGTCTCGTACTGGGCCCTCACTACATGTATTTTCCCCACCCCCGCGTCCTGTTGCCCTCATTTCTTATTGTTCCTCATTCGTGTCCTGGGCGTGGTTACGGCCTCAAGGAGTTGACAGCTCGGCACACTCGTACCGTGTACGACAGATCTAATCATTCTCAGCGCCTTGGCAGATTCCTACTTCTGTTGTTGTTGCGTAGCTCTCTCCGCTCTTCACTGAATATTTTTTTGCGGCAACAAAAACACTGGCCGCAGTTATGCTGGCGCTGTCGCTGCTCGCGGTGAGGCAATCTCAACGACGCATTTGGAGTTCGCCACGGCGCTGAGCGTCTGCCTCTCGCGGGTTCACGTCCACTCATTAAGGTATGCGTGATATTTCCTGTCACGGCGACTTTGTCACTACTCCAGGGCTGTCGCTGTCACGAGCGTAGCAGTGAAATGGGGTAGAGTGCTCATACGAGATGCGCATTAGCAACTACCCATGTTCCAGCCATGGAATGCTTTTCTTCCAATCACACTATCAATTNGCTCATACGAGATGCGCATTAGCAACTACCCATGTTCCAGCCATGGAATGCTTTTCTTCCAATCACACTATCAATTACAACGTGTAAAGGATTTGAGGTCAGAACACTGTTAAGCAAGCAAGTATTTTCAGATGTTTGTACATTTCGTATAACTTAGTTTTGATGCAATTATTCGTGTTAGTCAAAGTGTTTTAATCATTTTAAAGCGTGCTTCCGTTGAAAACTCAAATATAAACAAACACTTACATCACTGTTGTCCATGTGTCTTAAAACCACTGTATATCGGCGATGGGTGAATCTATGTCGGGGACATACGCAGAAGACAAAATCCAGTCTACCTCATCTGTAGTGTATGGGTACGAGTTGTGGTGGAATACTCAAAGTCACAGCGACAGCGACTGCTTCGGCCAGTTCCTACGAGACGACGACCAGTGCCAGATATAATCTATTTCCCTATCGACTTAGAGTGGCTGCACACTGGAACCGGTTGCGTACGACCGCGCCGAACGGCCGACCACGCGCGACTTGGTCTTAACACTTGGCGGTCTCAATTTGCTGGGTCATCAGAGGCGATCTGCCATTGTACCCCTAGTTTCCACGTAGTTGTGCATAATAATTTTGCAATTTCTTTAATAGGAGACGTTATTGAAAATAAACTCTCAATTACGCTCTCTTGAAAACAATATTTTAAAGCAAGTAATGAGATGGCATCGAAGAAGAATGCATGGGTCAACCAAATACCCTTGAATCGTGGAGCCACTTCCTTCCACGCATCCTTCAAGAAGCCTCTAGAATGATAGTGGTCGTCTTTTTGTTACAAAAAGCATTTTTTCCTTTAGAAAACGAGACTTATTAACTTTGGAACTACACAAGAAATGCTAAAATAACTAGTAATGTACGACTTCACTGAAACTTCCGAATAGTTGGTATCTGGTCGCAGGCCGGAAAAACACGCGCGTTGTTGGACGACTGAGTCTTGCCACTAATGTGAGGACTCCCTTCATTTATCTTACGCTGAGGCTGCTCGGGCGACCTCGTGCGACTCCACACGTGACCTCAAGTCACGCCAAGTCAGTTCCAACGTACGGCCGGCCAGCCTTAAGCGGGCTATGCTCGGACCGATCCGATCCAATCAGCCAACTGCATGGGGCGACTCTACAGACGACCTGATCCAGCTGCCCGAGATTTCAGCACAAACGCGACAGTCATGGCTCCTACGTTGTCCGAAATGCAGAAGGCTGGGCTAGGTCTTACCACGATAGACAACGCACAAAAAAAAAACCTGTGCGCGAAAAAATAGTACATCAAGTGACCCAAGTTAGTTGCACCTTTTTCCTTGTTGCATCTAACTGTTCCATTAATAGGTGACAACATTTCAATTACAATTGTTTATATTTTTTAATTGTGGTGCGTAAGTAATATGCAGTTTATTCATAAATTAATAGGGATTTCATAAAAAAATTAATATGGCCCAGAAATATGGCCAATATTAAATTAAACGCTTAGAGGATATTTATTCACGACTACAACTGACGATGATTGTATTGTCAAATAAGTCTTATAAAAGAATGAACTTTAATTTAAAATTACGCTATGCAATTAGAAAAAAACTACAGAGAAAATGCCTTACCTTTGTTATTTTGTCTATGTAGCGTAGTGACGGTACCACGATAAGTTTATATGTAATACAGAATATTAAAAAAAAAAACGGAATCTCAAATACAGGCCAAGGCCGTTTTTGAACAATACAGAAAAACACCGGCAGGTAAAACCTTACGTAAATAAAATACGAAAAAGATGAACCAATTTTTCCTTACTCAAGAGTGCTTTGCACCTCCAAAAATCGAGATTTATATGCTTTAGTAAAACTATTATAAAATAGTCGCGAATGAGCAACATACCGGTGAAGAGCGATTTATATAATGGAGATCTGACACATGTGAAAAGGTGGCTGGTAATATCATATCTCTTCATTAAGTAAATTAGAGTTGCCACCACGTTTGCATAACATTCCGCAACACTTAGCTGTAAACTATTTGTCAAGGGAAATTATAAATCAGCACGTCTAAATTGACAGAAAAAGGCATCATGTCGGAAAACCCTCAGGTGGACCGTTTTCGAAAAATCCAAGCTTACATTTCAAAACAGATGGTGAATAGCCTGATAGGTAGGCAACACAATGGCTGTCTTAAAAAATTTTTATGGAATATCCTTGAAACAGTTTCCTGTAAACAGTGTGACGAATGCACTTAATTTGGTAAAGGAAAGAGTTTGTACGGTTTTAATACATTATTTTACCTCTGTATTATCTGCCTTGTGTTCATTTTGCAGTCACAACACATTACTACATGTTAACTAGTGCAACCCCTTGGTGCTGCACAATACCTCAACATGACATCATTCGGTAATGCAACTCACTCGGACTCACGCCTTGCACAAGACCCTTTGCTCATTTAAAGTACAGCGAGCGCTATTCATTTTTCATTCGCGTATCGTTCAGCCACAAGTCCGGTATAGTGTAATTTTCGTACTTATCAGGCCTCTCACATGTTTGAAATTTCCGCATGGGTTTCTCAAAAAAAAATCCACTTGGCAGTGTTCCGACGACATAAAATTTTTTTATTAATTTAAACTTGCTCATTATTAATTTGTCTTAACAATTTTTTTTTACAGATTAATGATACAAAGTTTTATGCAAACATAGGGTGGCAACCCCCATTTGCCTATTGAAGAGTGACCATAATACTAAGTGGGTTTCCAGGGGATTAAAACTTTCGTTATACAAATTACTATTCCCCTATTTGTTCCTTATTTGTAAGTCCTTCCAATAGTTCAATTAAACAATTTAAAATTTAGATTTTGTTGTTGCACAGCTCCCTTAATAATCATTTAACGGAAAAGTGAAACATCAATTTTGGTTTTATATTTTCGTAGGGAATAACCNAACATCAATTTTGGTTTTATATTTTCGTAGGGAATAACCTCCGGGAGTTTGTCAGTGTTGTTCAAAAACATCTTGTACATTTAATTTTTATCTGCAGAAAGACTAAAATAAGCTGTATTGAGGTCGTGATCCATTTCGTATTTTTTTGTAAAGGCCGTATTTCATTATCTAAGATTTTATTTACGAAATCACGATTTCACGACATTCAACTACTCAGAAAAAAGGATAGGTGTCAGGCAATGAAAAAGTCACGGCTACTTGTTAATATGAATTTTGTGTCACTGTGACTGGTCGTCGCCATTCCAGGAATGTTGTCACCACTCCCAACCCCATGTACCACCCCCAACCCACCGTACCCGCAGTTTTCCACGTGCGCCGGGAAGCAGTCGCTCCAACACGTGCGGTCGCCAGGGCCGCCACCCGCTGCACACCGACTTCCGGCCGTTTTTCACCACGCGATTGTTGGCACGCCTGATATACGCCCCGCAGGCTGGCCGCCGGAATACAAAACCCTCCGCCTCCCCTTACTTTTTACGTTCTGTTCCCCGCAAATTTCGTAAATATGTATTTATGCCTGGCGAACTCCCACACGCCGGCAGCGTCGCGTTCTACATTTTAAACCTTGACAGTTGCTACATAACAGTGCAAATTGACTGCAGACCCGTGAAAACTGCTCCTCTGTTATCGCAAAAATTGTACCGATTATTTCGTTGATGGTGCGTTGTGAATCATACTTCCCCGGGCACCAGCTTTTCGAGAATCTCACTGTTTCGTCCGTAGACAAAATATGACGTATACTGATTATTCGTCTTCAGAGAATATACCCAAAATTGAACTACCTCAAAGGAATACAAATGTCAAAGTCACATGGTCAACTGTTCAGAACGTGTTTGTTTATACCATAATTTTTAAAGAACAATCAGTTTTACACTAATAAAATACTTTCACCAATTTAAATGTAATCAAACTGTATTACAAATTAGTTAGAGGAAATATACAAAAATCTCAAAGCACTTGTTTACTAAACAGTGTCCTAACCTCAAATCCAATTCACACCGTTTTTGCGAGTCGTATTGGTAGAAAAGCAGTTCAATGNTACTAAACAGTGTCCTAACCTCAAATCCAATTCACACCGTTTTTGCGAGTCGTATTGGTAGAAAAGCAGTTCAATGCTGGGACACGGAGATTGGTTGTGCGCAGACAGCGAGATCGGTCTGCTTCATCTTTAGTCCATGGTTTTCTTCAGTCAGAAAAAATTTACTGACATTCAGAGAAAGCCATTTAATTAATTGAAATAACTTATCTAGCTTCAGACTCTATGTATTGTGANCAATTTACTGACATTCAGAGAAAGCCATTTAATTAATTGAAATAACTTATCTAGCTTCAGACTCTATGTATTGTGACAAGACTGCATATTTCTGGTACAAATTTCCGAGACTTTCGATTCACATCATTACGCAATGTTGCAGGATTAAACAGGTTTGCTACATAACCATCAGAGGAACGAATATCTTTATAATTTCTGACTTTTCGTGGAAACTATCACGTAACGCAGTGTAAAAATAGAATATTATGTTATGATTTTGAAACTCTTCTTTTATTTATTCAGGTATATTGCATAATATACATTCGGTGTAATATCTTGGATTTCATTTACTGTTACAGCAATCAACCTTGATTTCTGTAGGAAAAAAATTGGTATAAAATAATATTGTCACGTGCGGTGACATTTTCTAACAGCGATGCCTAGAGAGTACGCAAGCCCTCATTCATATCTCACTCGCTTAGTTACCACCATAAAACTGAATGACAAGGTTCACACAGAATGATGCAAAGATCCAAAATACACACTTAAGGCCCAAGTTAAAACCCCGGTAACCGCTGATACGTCCTTAGCAACGTCCTAAATACAAGTCAATTAACAATTNTTAAGGCCCAAGTTAAAACCCCGGTAACCGCTGATACGTCCTTAGCAACGTCCTAAATACAAGTCAATTAACAATTAAACAGATAAACACATACCACCAAAGACGAAGGTGAGGGAAGTGGCCCTAAATAAATGAGTTTGAATAATTACTCGACGGATTAGAATGTATAGAGATCAAACACTTTTATAAAATTAATAATTTCAATTTCATAAAAACACCTAAATTGATAGAAATAGAATTATCAGTAAACATTTTGATGCAAATATTAAAACAAAACAATTTAGTTAGAACATTTAAAAAATAAATATGTGAAAGTTTATTAACAATTTAAATTAATTAGTTACTGGGGAGCAAACATGAAAATCTTTAGTTAATTTCTAACCTATTTAAAGCCTCTTTCATTAATTTTCAAATTAAATTTTCCCTACGACATTTCATCCGGAGAGTTCGGACAAAAGCGATGCAATTTGAAAATCAAGGCAACTGNAAATTAAATTTTCCCTACGACATTTCATCCGGAGAGTTCGGACAAAAGCGATGCAATTTGAAAATCAAGGCAACTGGCGTGACGCACGAGCCAGAAGGGTTTAACCTAACATAAAAACTAATTTTAACATAACCTCAATTTAAAAGTCACCGTTGCAAACGAATCTTAAACCTAAACCAAAACTGCAATCTTACCTTAAAACTGCGATACCTGGGGGACTCTCGCCAGGTGACAGTGAAACAACACTATATATATTCCCACTTCAGCGATCCCTATCTCCATATATCGACTAACTAACGGTCTCTAAACAACTAATTTAACTTTAACCATACCGATCCCACCTCAGAAAATTACAGCTACATCTCGGTGTGACTGCGGACCGGGCAGAAGTAAGGTTACTTCTACTGCACGTTAGGAAAAACAATGTTAAAGGTTTGGCAACCAAACATTTTTGCCACTAGGTGAGCGCTAGTGTCTCATGTAAACTAGACATCCTTTATTTTCTACGTTAAAAACAGGATAACTGCAATAATCGTAATTCATATATAAAATAACTTCGCAACTTAGTAAAATATTTTTCTTTCATTATTCACATAGCTTAGAATTGAAATTAAGTGTTACCTTTTGGAACACTACGCACCTAGAAGCGAAAATGTTCCCTATTCCACACTCTACCATAAGAAATCTGGTTTTGTTCTTAACCTGAGTAGAATAAACCTTGGCAGGGTGCGCACTTGTTCCACTCATATCGGCTTGGCTCGGGACGGACCTTCTGGCATAAATCAAAGTGCATGTTTTCATACGGTAGCCAGAGACGTTGTTGTGCACTGGCTGCCATATGAAAACATTCATTTTTTAATTTTTTCCCGAAAAGTCATTTCCGAGCCGAGACGATCTGAGTGGAACAATTGTGCTCCGTGCATTAGGTGACGTTTCTCAACTCGTCCTCGGCTCTGGTCGCTACTGTGTCCCACCAAAAAGCCCCGATCATCTAAAGAAACGGAGTTTGAAGACCCTCGCGTGCTCGCTTACGAGAACAGCCAAACAAGCAGTTTCGTCAAGCGCGGGCTGGCCAGGCCCGCGACAGCCGAGTTTCACAAGGCGCAGTGAGTGAGTGGAGGGATGTGGGCAGCTCTTAAGGGAGTAGTATCCACTCCATCTTCGAATTTTTTCCTATAAAACTTCGTGATGAAAATGTATGACCAGAAAAAAAAAATCAAAGTTAGATATGACATAGAGAAGTACTTAACGAATTTTTGTAAATTTGTAGGATTTCAATTATACCTGTATTTTCCCACGTGGGATTGAAATTATTAAATAATTAGGGAATGTTTGATTACGGTTACATATGTGAAACTAATCATGTAAGAAAAATTAAGTGGGATTTCGAAATAACTGTTAAAATGTTCCCTCTACCTTGACGAGCTTGGTTTTTGAATATCGACTCCGAAAATTAAGTTATGGAGGAAAATACGTAAATCCAAGATGGCAAGGGTACTTCCCCCTTAACGGGGACACCCGGGTGGCCCGCCGAACGGTGCGTAAAGCTCCAGCAGAAAACGTTTTATTAAAATAACATCCAACGTGTCTGAGTGAGATCTGCTTACGAATACCACTTAAGAAACGTTATGCGTCTGTATACGATTTTCAGTTCTCCATTTCCCTCTAAAGCATGTTTTTGTGATAGTGAAAATGGCTTAAACGGGTGTCAGGTACATTTTTAGGTATAAACATTCCAGTACAAANTTTTGCAATTTCTTTAATAGGAGACGTTATTGAAAATAAACTCTCAATTACGCTCTCTTGAAAACAATATTTTAAAACAAGTAATGAGATGGCATCGAAGAAGAATGCATGGGTCAACCAAATACCCTTGAATCGTGGAGCCACTTCCTTCCACGCATCCTTCAAGAAGTCTCTAGAATGATAGTGGTCATCTTTTTGTTACAAAAAGCATTTTTTCCTTTAGAAAACGAGACTTATTAACTTTGGAACTACACAAGAAATGCTAAAATAACTAGTAATGTACGACTTCACTGAAACTTCCGAATAGTTGGTATCTGGTCGCAGGCCGGAAAAACACGCGCGTTGTTGGACGACTGAGTCTTGCCACTAATGTGAGGACTCCCTTCATTTATCTTACGCTGAGGCTGCTCGGGCGACCTCGTGCGACTCCACACGTGACCTCAAGTCACGCCAAGTCAGTTCCAACGTACGGCCGGCCAGCCTTAAGCGGGCTATGCTCGGACCGATCCGATCCAATCAGCCAACTGCATGGGGCGACTCTACAGACGACCTGATCCAGCTGCCCGAGATTTCAGCACAAACGCGACAGTCATGGCTCCTACGTTGTCCGAAATGCAGAAGGCTGGGCTAGGTCTTACCACGATAGACAACGCACAAAAAAAAAACTGTGCGCGAAAAAATAGTACATCAAGTGACCCAAGTTAGTTGCACCTTTTTCCTTGTTGCATCTAACTGTTCCATTAATAGGTGACAACATTTCAATTACAATTGTTTATATTTTTTAATTGTGGTGCGTAAGTAATATGCAGTTTATTCATAAATTAATAGGGATTTCATAAAAAAATTAATATGGCCCAGAAATATGGCCAATATTAAATTAAACGCTTAGAGGATATTTATTCACGACTAAAACTGACGATGATTGTATTGTCAAATAAGTCTTATAAAAGAATGAACTTTAATTTAAAATTACGCTATGCAATTAGAAAAAAAACTACAGAGAAAATGCCTTACCTTTGTTATTTTGTCTATGTAGCGTAGTGACGGTACCACGATAAGTTTATATGTAATACAGAATATTAAAATAAAAAAACGGAATCTCAAATACAGGCCAAGGCCGTTTTTGAACAACACAGAAAAACACCGGCAGGTAAAACCTTACGTAAATAAAATACGAAAAAGATGAACCAATTTTTCCTTACTCAAGAGTGCTTTGCACCTCCAAAAATCGAGATTTATATGCTTTAGTAAAACTATTATAAAATAGTCGCGAATGAGCAACATACCGGTGAATAGCGATTTATATAATGGAGATCTGACACATGTGAAAAGGTGGCTGGTAATATCATATCTCTTCATTAAGTAAATTAGAGTTGCCACCACGTTTGCATAACATTCCGCAACACTTAGCTGTAAACTATTTGTCAAGGGAAATTATAAATCAGCACGTCTAAATTGACAGAAAAAGGCATCATGTCGGAAAACCCTCAGGTGGACCGTTTTCGAAAAATCCAAGCTTACATTTCAAAACAGATGGTGAATAGCCTGATAGGTAGGCAACACAATGGCTGTCTTAAAAAATTTTTATGGAATATCCTTGAAACAGTTTCCTGTAAACAGTGTGACGAATGCACTTAATTTGGTAAAGGAAAGAGTTTGTACGGTTTTAATACATTATTTTACCTCTGTATTATCTGCCTTGTGTTCATTTTGCAGTCACAACACATTACTACATGTTAACTAGTGCAACCCCTTGGTGCTGCACAATACCTCAACATGACATCATTCGGTAATGCAACTCACTCGGACTCACGCCTTGCACAAGACCCTTTGCTCATTTAAAGTACAGCGAGCGCTATTCATTTTTCATTCGCGTATCGTTCAGCCACAAGTCCGGTATAGTGTAATTTTCGTACTTATCAGGCCTCTCACATGTTTGAAATTTCCGCATGGGTTTCTCAAAAAAAAATCCACTTGGCAGTGTTCCGACGACATAAAATTTTTTTATTAATTTAAACTTGCTCATTATTAATTTGTCTTAACAATTTTTTTTTACAGATTAATGATACAAAGTTTTATGCAAACATAGGGTGGCAACCCCCATTTGCCTATTGAAGAGTGACCATAATACTAAGTGGGTTTCCAGGGGATTAAAACTTTCGTTATACAAATTACTATTCCCCTATTTGTTCCTTATTTGTAAGTCCTTCCAATAGTTCAATTAAACAATTTAAAATTTAGATTTTGTTGTTGCACAGCTCCCTTAATAATCATTTAACGGAAAAGTGAAACATCAATTTTGGTTTTATATTTTCGTAGGGAATAACCTCCGGGAGTTTGTCAGTGTTGTTCAAAAACATCTTGTACATTTAATTTTTATCTGCAGAAAGACTAAAATAAGCTGTATTGAGGTCGTGATCCATTTCGTATTTTTTTGTAATGGCCGTATTTCATTATCTAAGATTTTATTTACGAAATCACGATTTCACGACATTCAACTACTCAGAAAAAAGGATAGGTGTCAGGCAATGACAAAGTCACGGCTACTTGTTAATATGAATTTTGTGTCACTGTGACTGGTCGTCGCCATTCCAGGAATGTTGTCACCACTCCCAACCCCATGTACCACCCCCAACCCACCGTACCCGCAGTTTTCCACGTGCGCCGGGAAGCAGTCGCTCCAACACGTGCGGTCGCCAGGGCCGCCACCCGCTGCACACCGACTTCCGGCCGTTTTTCACCACGCGATTGTTGGCACGCCTGATATACGCCCCGCAGGCTGGCCGCCGGAATACAAAACCCTCCGCCTCCCCTTACTTTTTACGTTCTGTTCCCCGCAAATTTCGTAAATATGTATTTATGCCTGGCGAACTCCCACACGCCGGCAGCGTCGCGTTCTACATTTTAAACCTTGACAGTTGCTACATAACAGTGCAAATTGACTGCAGACCCGTGAAAACTGCTCCTCTGTTATCGCAAAAATTGTACCGATTATTTCGTTGATGGTGCGTTGTGAATCATACTTCCCCGGGCACCAGCTTTTCGAGAATCTCACTGTTTCGTCCGTAGACAAAATATGACGTATACTGATTATTCGTCTTCTGAGAATATACCCAAAATTTAACTACCTCAAAGGAATACAAATGTCAAAGTCACATGGTCAACTGTTCAGAACGTGTTTGTTTATACCATAATTTTTAAAGAACAATCAGTTTTACACTAATAAAATACTTTCACCAATTTAAATGTAATCAAACTGTATTACAAATTAGTTAGAGGAAATATACAAAAATCTCAAAGCACTTGTTTACTAAACAGTGTCCTAACCTCAAATCCAATTCACACCGTTTTTGCGAGTCGTATTGGTAGAAAAGCAGTTCAATGCTGGGACACGGAGATTGGTTGTGCGCAGACAGCGAGATCGGTCTGCTTCATCTTTAGTCCATGGTTTTCTTCAGTCAGAAAAAATTTACTGACATTCAGAGAAAGCCATTTAATTAATTGAAATAACTTATCTAGCTTCAGACTCTATGTATTGTGACAAGACTGCATATTTCTGGTACAAATTTCCGAGACTTTCGATTCACATCATTACGCAATGTTGCAGGATTAAACAGGTTTGCTACATAACCATCAGAGGAACGAATATCTTTATAATTTCTGACTTTTCGTGGAAACTATCACGTAACGCAGTGTAAAAATAGAATATTATGTTATGATTTTGAAACTCTTCTTTTATTTATTCAGGTATATTGCATAATATACATTCGGTGTAATATCTTGGATTTCATTTACTGTTACAGCAATCAACCTTGATTTCTGTAGGAAAAAAATTGGTATAAAATAATATTGTCACGTGCGGTGACATTTTCTAACAGCGATGCCTAGAGAGTACGCAAGCCCTCATTCATATCTCACTCGCTTAGTTACCNTTTTTTCCGAAAAGTCCTTTCCGAGCCGAGCCGGTCTGAGTGGAACAATAATTGTGCTCCGTGCATTAGGTGACGTTTCTCAACTCGTACTCGGCTCTGGTCGCTACTGTGTCCCACCAAAAGCCCCGATCCTCTAACGAAACAGAGTATTAAGACCCTCGCGTGCTCGCTTACGAGAACAGCTAAACAAGCAGTTTCGTCAAGCGCGAGCTGGCCAGGCCCGCGACGGCCGAGTTTCACAAGGCGCAGTGAGTGAGTGGAGGGATGTGGGCAGCTCTTAAGGGAGTAGTATCCACTCCATCTTCGAATTTTTTCCTATAAAACTTCGTGATGAAAATGTATGACCAGAAATAAAAAATCAAAGTTAGATATGACATAGAGAACTACTTAACGAATTTTTGTAAATTTGTAGGATTTCAATTATACCTGTATTTTCCCACGTGGGATTGAAATTATTAAATAATTAGGGAATGTTTGATTACGGTTACATATGTGAAACTAATCATGTAAGAAAAATTAAGTGGGATTTCGAAATAACTGTTAAAATGTTCCCTATACCTTGACGAGCTTGGTTTTTGAATATCGACTCCGAAAATTAAGTTATGGAGGAAAATACGTAAATCCAAGATGGCAAGGGTACTTCCCCCTTAACGGGGACACCCGGGTCGGCCGCTGAACGGTGCGTAGAGCTCCAGCAGAAAACGTTTTATTAAAATAACGTCCTACGTGTCTGAGTGAGATCTGCTTACGAATACCACTTAAGAAACGTTATGCGTCTGTATACGATTTTCAGTTCTCCATTTCTCTCTAATGCATGTTTTTGTGATAGTGAAAATGGCTTAAACGGGTGTCAGGTACATTTTTAGGTATAAACATTCCAGTACAAAANGCATGTTTTTGTGATAGTGAAAATGGCTTAAACGGGTGTCAGGTACATTTTTAGGTATAAACATTCCAGTACAAAACATTAAAAAAGAAATAGCGACGTGCATCAAAACTAAATTTTTGTTATTGCGTCATAAAATTGTAGGGTCTCCTCTGAAAGTTTCATAGAGGCGTGTTATCGACGGCAAGACTGCACGCCTGTTCTGAATTTGTGCGTAGAGGCGATGAGAGGGTGTATGCACATGTCTCGGCCACCCCTAGCGCTCCCACACTTTTAGGTCTCAGACATGAGAAATTCCTTCAACCAGGCAGCCACCTTAACATCGAGGTCTTGATCTGAAGAGACAATGTGGGAGAAGTAAGGTGAGTATGGTGAGTATGGTGTAGCGCCAGAATGAAGGGGCGTGCGGGGGAAACGGGATGCCCCCGAGAGAAACCCACCGACCAGCGGCATCGTCCGGCACGATTCTCTCATGCGAAAATCCGGGAGTG
>NQII01000393.1:351161-383050 GCA_002778355.1 Clitarchus hookeri | reverse complement strand
GATAGTATCCGACGAAATGTTCTGTGAGCGGCGTGGCTTGGCTGGGGGAGCTTGACCTCAAATCCGGCCACCACGGCGTCCCAAGAACGAAAAGCCCCGGTTACCTAACGGAACAGGATTACAACCCCCTCGCGCACACCTTGGCGGGAGCAACAGGCCAAGCAGTTCCGCCAGGCTCAGCCCTCCAACGGCGTAATTTCACAAGGTGGAGTTTACAAAAACCAGTGCAAACTGTACAACTGTCATAAACCGGCTCCCTCGAATCCGCGGTGAACCAGGGAGCACGTGCAAACAGTAAACAACAAGTAGCCCATTCACGTAAACAGCAACTTGCAAAACACAAGCATGTGTCCCCTGAACCAGTTTGCGAGAAAAATAAATATAAAAAAAAAACCGTCCTTGGGAATGCAGCAAAATTTCTGAACCGTGAGATCATACATACCAAAAATTATATTAGAAATACAAAACTCCCCAGTTCTAGGGTTAGGACTATCCGGGAACACCAGGGAATAGTGGTGAAGCTGTTGAGCCGTACGCCATGTTGAATGACATTAAAATAGCTGGTCGCTGACCTCCGCTCGCGCTTTCTCCTGCTTTGTAAATCGGTCAGGCGTTTGCCATGTTCAATGTGGGTTATCTTGACCTTGATCCGATATGATTTTGGCCATGCTCCAGGTAACCTTATACTTACAATAATAGCAAAAATTGTAATATAAATGGTAAAATAGGGAAAAATTGTGTCTTGACCACCATATTAGTATACGACTTTAACTTTAACTCAAGATGAAGGTAAAAAAAAACCTCGAATAAAATTGCAAAAAAGTAAAGAAAAATGGTAAAAAATTGCGAAAGGAACATTTTTGACCTGACCACAACGTTGAATGCAGGCGAAATTGACTTGAATCCAGTGACTTCAATGTCTAAATATACAAATAAATAAAAAATATTTCGTAAAAATCGTTATAATAAAAAATTGAAATTAAGAATTGTTAGAATTGCAAGGTTTATTTAAAAAATTAAAAAAAAATTAAAAACATTCTTAAAAATATTATTATGATTTTATTTAAAAAAATTTACACATAGGAAGCTAATGGTTCGATTCTCGTAAATATGGCTGAGCACATATCCTCCCAGTATGGCGACAAGTAGACAATTTACAACACCGACGATTTTCATTGGCTATTAAATCAGCATGCCTTGACCCCCACCACTACATTTTATTGGTAATTTAATCGAATACACACCTAACTACCCCAACGAATCATTGTATTTAAGTCACACCCGACTCCCCAAAACCATCTCATCTCCCCTCCCCTCCCAATTTAACAACTACAGCTCAACCCACATCACTACCACTAGATTGTAAAAGTGATTTAATGATGACGTTACCAGTTATATAATTTAGTCAAAGTCGTGCCGTGTCACAGTTCTTCGTCTGTTGCGAAGGGCAAAATATCGCCTCACTTCCGTGGTTCTTTTTTAGCGTCCAGTCTGGTAACTTATTTAATAATCTGACATACCATTGCAACATCTCGCTGGGTATTATCGGGCCATGCTCTTAATTACACATTTATTTACAGTACACGCCAAAGTAAAAATATCTGCTAAAATGTCAAGGAACTGTTAGGTCCAACCAGATTATTGGAGTGTTGGGATAAAGATGAAGCATTTATTTAAGGGTGTGCCTGCGACCAACGTCTCGAATTTGGCGTGGTAGTACCTTTGCTGACTCCAGCTAGATTGCCTACATTGTCGACGATGTAATTTGCAAACTTCTAGGGCAAGGCCTTTGAATTTCATTATATATCATCTTCAACTCCGACAGTGCGGGTGTAACGTGTTAGGCGCTAAGATATTTTAATAAGCATTGTTGGCCACCATTTTCGAATAATTGACGATAGAGCGCTTTTATACGCACATGTAGCATAATGAATTGCCGATATAATACATTTAAATTATCAGTAAACCTAGCTTACCATTAATACTTAAGTTCAGTGAATATGCTTCACGATATTTGCTAGTAACCAAAATCACCACGACCAACACCGCGTTTCTCACAAATAAACACACTGACCATACCAGCCAACTGTACGAAGTGATCAAATATACAGCGAGACAGTCTCATTACCCTGGTGGCTAACAATTTGTCTCAAAACAGACATAATGCCATTGCCAGCTAGAAATGTTTTTACATGTTCACGAAACTTTCAGATATNGTGGCTAACAATTTGTCTCAAAACAGACATAATGCCATTGCCAGCTAGAAATGTTTTTACATGTTCACGAAACTTTCCGATAGNCCTGGTGGCTAACAATTTGTCTCAAAACAGACATAATGCCATTGCCAGCTAGAAATGTTTTTACATGTTCACGAAACTTTCAGATATTTATCATGGCAAAAATACAGCAGACAAACATATTTATATTATTATAGAGTCTTGTCTTTGAAACGATACTGGGCCAAACTCAATTAGTGAGAGAGCGAAGAAATTTGGGTGGCTCTTCACATCGGGGTCTTGAGAGCAAATGAATCAATTAGAAGTTTGTTAACTTACCGTCTAGGCAAAGGCTTTGTGTCAGAATAGGCCCAGAACCTTATTTATGATATTGGTGGCTGGCCGTGAGATACCAGGCCGACATAATTTCAGTGCTATCTCTTAGGTAACATAAAAAATACATTCAGCTATGACCTTTATCATAAAGGCTATAATTCTGTCTTAAAAAATACATAATGCTATTGGCAGCTGGCTATCTTCTGGCATTTAAACGACAGTTGCGTACAGTGCCGGTTCTAGGACAACAAGCTGCTGACACGTTTAAGATAGGATGCGTTTGCTGGGACAACTTTGTTAAAATCGTGTTTTCCAGATACTGAACACCCGAACATTGCCGAACTGAAGGAAACGTGTAAATGCAGCCTCTACCTAGTTGACTGCTGTATTTTACTGCAGTGATATTCAAACGAAGGTATGCCTGAGGGAACCCCGGCATGAGAAGAGAATGACAACTATTTTTTCCAGAAGTCACAAAACAAATGGAAATAATAAGCAGTGAACAGAACACACTAAAAGAATATTTTAATAATTGATTTTCACTTTGAAAACATCACTAAATTGTATTGTTTACGTTTATCTCTTATTTCTCATTGTTTAACACATAGTATATAGCATTGCTGGTTCTTAATGTTGTTTATCTGGTGCGATTAATTTTCATCCGTTAACATGTTGGGCGTTAATTTTGCTTTTCAACGTCAATGTTTTGTTTTGTGGTGTCCAATTCATTTTCATGCGAGTAACTGTTTGCTTAGCATCAAGTATTGTTTTTGTTTATTTATTTATAAAGTAATGTTTATAAATTTTATTAAATAATTTTACTGTTTTTGTAATCTGTTTGTGCGATGTGTTAAGTTTCTAACTTTTATTAAGTCTTGAGCTTTGGGAACTCTCTCAAAAAAATTATCAGTATTCCTGCCACGCACGTGCTGTTGTAACTGAGGAGCTTGGCCGACTAAAATATTTTTTTCGGGAGTTAAGTAATCATTTAAACTAAGAGCCATTTTACTCCTGAACTATTCATCTTCTTGTAATGTGGAATGGCCAACAAGTATCTTTGGCTCTCCTTGGAAGTTACGCCTTCGTGATGGAAAACCTTTCTACCGCAGAAGATGCTTTTTTCGTCATCACAACAAGGGCAGAAGACGTAACATAATTACTGCCAGTTATCTCATCCTTCACTTACGAAATTTCACGAACACTAAGCCACTCAGGCCATTGATGTTTTTGTGGAGTGAAGTTCTTTTCGCTATGTCATTAATTAAATTATCACTTGTTCTCTTTACTGTAAGCGAATTTACACGGAAGAATTATTGCTTTTGTGAAATATTGAAGCACTTTATCTTAGAGAGGATAAAAATGCTTCAATAACAAGGCGACTGATTATGAAATATGTTAATTGCGATCTATCTTATAAATGAGTGGGACATAGCACGCTTTTATCATATTAACGATTTAGGATTTAGAATTCAGAAGTGTTATATTTGGCGTTTAAGATGTTTAAAAATTATTAAATAAAATAATTTAAAGAGAATAATATAAAAATTACATATAAAAAAAANTGGCGTTTAAGATGTTTAAAAATTATTAAATAAAATAATTTAAAGAGAATAATATAAAAATTACATATAAAAAAAAACGAAATACAGAAAATTTTAATTTTTAGGAAGTATATTTACACAGATAAAAATAGTATTTACGATACCNAAAAAAAAACGAAATACAGAAAATTTTAATTTTTAGGAAGTATATTTACACAGATAAAAATAGTATTTACGATACCTTTGTACGTCTAGGCGTGTACAGAAATGCTGATGGGCAGTAAGATAGCACGTGTGTTACAAAGGAGAAGGTACAGGACCACACCGTGTATCTTCAAATAAATTTTGTATATTACTTTCACCTTTCAGTACTCAATGATACATGCACCCATCTACAATATAGTTATATAAGTTAGAAAGGTAAAGGTTTTAAAAATAAATTGATTGCGAAGTCTGGCACAGAATATGCAAGTACCAGGAAAATAGCATTCATGGCTTATAACAAAAATTCACAAATTATTGGGCTTTTTGAATGTAGCTGGTGCCACTAACCGTTGAAAGTAACGCAACCACGCAATTAGCCGTGCATATAAAATAAGTTCAAACAAGATGATAAATTGATTAGGCTAGGTTAGTTTGCAGCGTAGGCTCAAGAGATCACATGATATACGCAGGAGTACTTCGTTAGTCGCCATCCAGTAAAGTAAAAAGTATATAAAACCTCTTCCTCGAGATAAAGTGACCTTATTTAGCTCCATTCCCGTAAAGACGAGATGTGAAAATATCGTCGGAACATTGTGACACTTCAACGAAGCAGGACCTCGGCCGTACAGGAACTCTTATTAGCTTGAAGCTCTCGGAGTCTTCCATAGTAGACCCTCGACCTATGTTACCACTAAATGCCAGTGTAGCACTGAACGCACGCGCAAGCCATCCTCGTAAATATCTACCTAGTTCTGCAATGTTCGGTAGTGCTTCCCGATCAGGCTCTCTTCGCGGCCTTGACATCGCCGCGCTACTTCTTTACTGGCTTAGTCTGATTAAATGCTCATAAGCTAGAACCATTCTTTAAGGTAAATCCATACCAGAGGAGCTGACTTCAACCCCCTGGTAATCGCTAAATGCAAGACAGCCAAAATATCCCGAAGTGACGCCAATTTACACGTTCCTACGCCGAAATTACAACAATTAGCCCTTTGAACTGAAATTATCGCTTTGAACAGGCTACAACAACGTGCATTCAACCTGATTTGTAAAGGTAACGAGATAAACAACAAACTTTACCATTTAACTAACAAGTCCACGATGAAATTAATGATATCTGGATTAAATACAAAACAAATATTACAAACAGAGTTTTCAAAATAAACATGTACCCTGAAAAAATATTATTATTTACATAGATTATGCTTTCATGAACAATAATAATCACCAGACACGTAAATAAAATGACATCAATCTTAAAATGTACGTTACATACCTGCAAAACATGGTTTTATGGTATTAGTGCAGGAACTTACATCGTACAATTAAAATACGGAATAAAAAAAAATAAAAATTGTTGCTCGTTTTGTTCATTCGAGACTATTGTTCGAAACATTCACTTTCTAGAGATTTTAGTTAATTTAGTAATTTATTTGAAGAATGTAGCTAAGTGCACAACACGCAATTAAAAAGAGACAAATAATTATCAGATTGATAAAAGATTGATAAATCTCAGTACGTGGATTTCGTTATCCGTTAAAATTGGATAAGATATCTTTAATATAAACTCCGATTTTTTAACCAAATCGACGAATATTTCTAAAAAATATTAAATTTAGACACCACATTTTAGTATTTTATTTGAGATATGTATACTATGATACCAAAATCCGTGTTTCAACTCTGGTGCAGAGCTTTATTTGTATTTCATAGAATTTGTCTCCAAGGATATAAAAAATAATAGTAAGCACTGTTTAGATCATCTCTTTTCACTATTCGCACGTGCTTTCAACATACTGAGTTGGTTGTCTCTGCAAAATTTATTTGTAACAGTTTGATTACAATTGAATAAATAAGGGAAACGATAAACAATTTTTAGAATGCAACTGTTGCAAAGATAAGAAGCAATAAATATTTCTTCATTTTAAACAATAATAAACAATCAGGAGTTATTAAAGCGTTTGCATTAAAATCAGTATTATTAAACATGAATATTAAGTAAGAATTTTTTACGTAGATGCAGATACCTCGTGTATGAAGCTGAAATTAGGCGCTGCATGAAATTGGAAAAAAAAAAAAAAAAAAAAAAAAAACCTTTTTCAAAGGAAGTAATATATTTGTATTCCTTAAATGGAAAAATACGCACTAGTGCATGTCGAACGTGGGCGACCGGAATTGCAATACTACCAGTCACTGAGCAAAAATGTACATAACAAACATGCAAAGGAATTATTACCAAATACCTTCAAAACTATTAGCAATATGAATACATTCCACGCGATTGATGGTTCCAATATTCAAAGTCAAAACTCCGAAAAACATTTGACAGCTATTTTTATTATTCACATACTACATCAAGAGTTGTTGCTTCTTTAAATCGTTTATTGTACAGATTTGCAATACATAAAATATCGTGGATAATGTAAATAACAAGAGATTCATAAGCGATTCTTTTCTCGTCATGGACAATTAAAATGCCCTATTTTTTAAGGCCAACTGTAGAGAGAAACATTCGTAGGGATTCGGTAAGCTTTGGTTACATGATACACTGAAGAGCCAAAAAAACTGGTACACCTGCCAAATATCGTGTAGGGCCCCCGCGAGCAAGCAGAAGTGCCGCAAGATGACGTGGCATGGACTCGTCTAATGTCTGAAGATATGCAGGAGGCAATTCACACCATGAATCCTCCAAGGCAGTCCACAAATCCATAGGAGTGCGAGGCGTTGGAGATCTCATCTGAACAGTACGTTGCAAGGCATCCCAGATATGCTCAATAATGTTCATGTCTGGTGATTTAGGGGGCCAATGGACGTGTCTAAAGTCAGAAGAGTGTTTCTGGAGCCACTCGATAGCAACTCTCGACGTGTGGGGTGTCGCATTGTCCTGCTGAAATTGTCTTCGTCCGTCGGAACTCACAGTGGACATGAATGGGAGCAGGTGATCGGACAGGATGCTTACGTATCTGCCAACTGTCAGAGTCGTATCTAGACGTATCAGGGGTCCCATTTCACCCCAGCTGCACACGCCCCATACCATGCCAGAGCCTCCACTAGCTTGAAAAGTCCTCTGTGGTCATGTAGGGTCCATAGATTAATGAGGATTTCTCCATACCCGTAAACGTCCATCCGCCCGATACAATTGGAAACGAGAATCGTCAGACCAGGCAACGTGTTTCCAGTCATCAACAGTCCAATGGCGGTGTTGGCGGGCCCAGGCGAGGCGTAAAACTTTGTGTCGTGCGGTCAACAACGGTACACGAGTGGGCCCTCGGCTTCGAAAGCCAATATCAATGATGGTCCGTTGAACAGTTCGCACGCTGACACTTGTTGATGCCCCAGCATTGAAATCTGCTCCAATTTGAGAAAGGATTGCACGTCTGTCACGTTTAATGATTCTCGTCAGTCGTCGCTTGTCCCGTTCATTCACGATCTTTTTCCGGCCACAGCGATGTCGAAGATGTGATGTTTTACTGGATTCTCAATATTCACGGTACACTCGTGAAATGGTCGTACGCGAACATAGAAATGTTATCCCTACCTCGGAGATGCTACGTCCCATCTCTCGTGCGCCGACTTTAACACCACGTTCAAAATCACTTAAATCTTGATAACCTGCAGTTGTAGCAGCATTAACCGATCTAGCTGCCGACCGCATCGCATTACTCTCATTGGTTCCATACCTCTGTTATTTGCATATGAACGCCTATACAAGTTTTTTCGGCTCTTCAGTGTATATTTTGGTTCTGAATAGTCGTCTCGAGTCTTGGGTGAATTAAACATTTAAACATATTCGACCTGTGGCAGAATAGGTTACGCACCTTAACACAGCATAAACCTTTTAACGCGGCACGTTCCAGTTTGGGTTTCGAGAATCGTCAGCTACACTTCGGTTTCTTGCCTCATTGTACAGGACGGACATTTTATCGCTGCCACTGAAAATTTTGTGCGCATTTAAAATGAAAACGGTAAAACCTTGGTGCAATATTTAAAACAATATTATTAATTTGAATGAATATATTAGAAAACAACTTTTCTCTGTTCTTGTATACAATTATTCTACGCACTTTTTGCTACTGGAAACGTGACTTTATACATCATGACATAAAGGTATACATGAGAGTCTTCCCCCTTTATCCTTAACCCATTAAAGTTTGCCATGTATTATTTACACCAGTTAGTGTTTAAGACATTTACAAGTTACATTTTTCTGACTTTCTTACTACACGACCAATTGTGTATGCCATTCACTGTTAGATGTAATATATGCCCACTCCAGAGATGTCTGGAGTGGTGTAGAAATATAATGTGGTAGTTGTGCATTGCCATGATTTTTTCCAGCATCACCAAGATTGGTGTTATAATAATTGCAGCGGTAATCCAAATTCTTATCCTTTGAGTCACAACCGGTTACATTAGGAATCGGTGATGGGCAAGACACATCTTATTTGCCTAGTTTCTGACCCACTTTCCTCATCTGATCTGTTTGACGAAAGAATGTGGCATCTCCGCTTTTTATTGTATAGTGCAAATCACCTCTTATTTGGAGTACAGATCCAAAGTTTCACTTGTTATTCGAATTGTTATAAGTCCAAAAGACCACACTACTGCCTTCCGTGAATGACCGTTATACCATTCCTGGCTTGTGACTTCCTTAATATTATATGGTTTCACAAAGTCTAACTTTGTTCTTAATTTACGTCCAAACATAAAAACGTGTGATATTTACGTGTTGCATGTGTTGCACTGCCATTTGTTGGAAGGTGCTACTCTGGGGCTCCATTCCGATCTGATGTCATTCACATTTAGAATTTAGTTCTTCAATAACTTTATCGATGTTTGGCCTAGCTTCGCGCAAAGGCCCTGCATTTTACGATGACGGTGTGTCCATCGTGAAGCCTTCAAATACCCTTGTCGTAACTTATTTGGTATCTAGAGCCTGTTTCCCTAGAGCAGACTGTTGTGCTTCAGAGAAAATTCTGTTTGGCAGCGGTTCCATAATTGTCTCGGGGGTAGTGAGAAACCTGATCTCACAGACTCTTTATTTGAAAGGCCCCCGTACCAAATTAAAGTTCATTAATTATGTCCTTTACGGAAACTGGCAGGGTTTGTAATTGTCCCAATGCAAACGTTTCTCAAATCAAAGGAGACATTATTTTGAACCTCGTAGAAAACCAGAATAATCTGCAGGGAAAACAACACAAACCGTCTTTTAATGGACAGTGATGCAGGTGTAGTACCACGTATTTACAAATCACTCAGCAAAATACCTGTGTAACAACTTAATGTCTGTGTTAAAGGTATTTCACAGATAAGTAATACAGTTATACTATAATTATTAATGAAAACAATTTTCTGATACGTATACTTATTACATCTTATAAAATATGAAAGAAAGGCGATCTTTGTGTGATGTTACAAGCACTTATTCCTAGTCTGGTTAAGTGCCAACAAAAATCCAAACACCTAAGTAAATATGAAGGCTAGAGGCTCATCTGAAGGAAAGGTTTATAATCCAAAATAATGACGTGTTTTCCTAGTACCACACAAACTAAAATATTATCTTATGGTCTCATTAGTATATTTCCTTTACAATATCATAATCACGATATAAAGACCAGGTTGATTGTGGGGTAAAATATATAAAAACACACAAAAATTGCTAAATAAAAATATTTTGAAAACTAAAATATTTTTACATAACTACGATTTCACGCAAATTCTGCCAGAGTGCAAGCGATAGTGAGCGCTGAGGGCCACGCCAATTTACCTGCTTCATTATTTTTAAATAGAAGCCAAGTTGGGTAGTCTTCAGTAGTTTTGCAAAATATCAACACAGAGAATTCTGGAGAAGGATTTAGACCTGAAGGCGACAAGAAAACGCAACAAGTATACACGGAAACACTAACTTGAACAAAAAAATTTTGGAGTATTCATCGAAGAGAACATAGACGAAAATCTTTGCCAAATAACTTACAGATAGGTTCCAAGACTAAACACTTAAGTATTAAAACTTCAGTGATGCTCCACCAACAAACATGAAGCTCAAAAAGTGTGGGCCTTCTCTGTCGAAGGTTTTCATATTTGCTTGCTCAAGGTCTATCGGTGGATAGAAATAGACACATCAAGAGCTTTAATAAGATGGAGTAGCCAGGATTTTTATGAAACTATACGATTTAATGCAAAATTTTATGGGGAAAAAAATTCTGGAAGATCGTGTCCGTTTACTGCTCTCTCGGCTTTTTTTTAACGCTTCTGCAGACTGGAAATGGCATATTCATAGATTGCGTGGACTTTAACGATAAGGTGTAAATAACGTTTTCTAGTAAAAGGCCTATGCAAATTCACCAACAACTGTTGTCTCCGCTTTGATGTGATCTTACAAAATTAGCTGTCGAATGAAGTATCAAAATATATCCTTCCACAACACATTTATATCGCCTACCCATCTATTCTAGCCCATCATCACTACATAAAAATGAGAAAATGTTCAAGTATATAATTTTTACTAATGAAAATTATATTATTAGAAAATTTGTTGACCCATATTATCAAAACGTGTCAAACAAACTAACCTGAAATTATAAATATGTCACTTTTAACAATGTAAAATAATTAACAAGTAAATGTTTTTAACTTGTAAACTTCTATTTGAAGTGTAATGTAATTAGGGTATATATGACAATATTAAATATAGTCTTGCTAATAAAATTGAAAATCTGCTAACAACATACATACATTTAAAACCACAACTTGTACATCATTATTAAATAATAAATGTGCTTTCAAATCATTGTGCAAGAAATATCAGTTGGGAATTTTTTATCACCGAGACTGGCTTATTATTCAAACTTATTTGTATGCTGTTTTTTATTTTAACATCTATTCATTGTCATATGTAAGCAAAATTTCTTTTGGCCATTATAGATTATTTTTATATTTAAGATGAGATATTTTCTCTTTTTGCTTTATAATTTTTTTTCTTCATTACTGTGTCGTAGTAAATATTGACCATGAAGGAACTGGAGTAAAAATTGTTAACAAGACATAATTTTATTCGAGATATGCCTTCATTAAGTTTAATTTAAACTTAAAACATTAGGACGTGCTTGAATTCATTAGCCTACCTTCTGAAGGAAAAATTGGTTTATGAGATCAACTCTCTGTGGAGTCTTTGTGGGGTTTCTGTGCTTCTCTATCTGTGCAATTGTCTGTGTGCATGTCACCCCTAAAACCATTGAATCAATGCATCTAATTAAAGTAAACGTGGCCCATTTAGAGTTGATACTAACGGTAACCAAATAACATCGTTTTTTTAACATACCTGGTGTTTTTTTTAAATCAGCAGTGTTAAACATTTTTTGCTTCTGTGTTTAATATCAGTAGCCGTTTAACAAACTAAAGCAAAATTCATAATTGTTTATACGAACATAGCAACGAATTCAAAAAGTAACATGCTTATAAATCCGTCATTTTGTAAGACGATATTTACTAAATAAAAATTACGTGCAACTAACTTGTCATACACGTTGGCCACATATTAGTGTATTACAAAATTAGATAATACATTTATTTTAATAACGACGGCCCTACGTATATTTTAGCTTAATGTGCCACATTTCCCTAACTGTTAAACCTGTTTCGAATATGAAACTGTATATTGGTAGGACCTATTGCAAACAATAACTGAATTCAAATTTTATCTGCTCAGCTATTTCGTCCACCATTTTAGAAGACAATGTCATCTAAAAAATTTAATGACTTCTCACTTGAATCTGGCCACATTTGGCTAAGAAGTAGTACTACTGATTTCCAGCTAAAAACGCTTCTTATTTTCAACATGGACGTTAATACTGATAGGTTTAGATTGCATAAAGCATTGTATATGAGATCCAACGTGAAATTGATTGTGTTTCAAGCTAAACTTGGGGATTATTGTTTTATAAACGCTATCTAAGATCAAATCACCTTGAAATACGTTCAACTTTGACTGAAGAATTTTCTACAATAAAATTCTTTCAATTATTTTCAAAAGTTAGTACTCCGTTGGAAATGTAACAACATAAGTCGCAATTTATACTTCTAATTAAGGAAAAAAAGATTGTTTGAAAGTAAATGGTAAGTAAAAATGTAAATACTTGACCCATAAATATTTGTACTACAATATCTGGAATAACCATTGGGAATATGTATGTTATTATAACTTACCTGTAAAACATTATATTGTTTAATTTTTTTAGCCTACTTTCCGAAGCAAATATATGTTTATGAGATCACTTTCCTCTCTGGGTGTCTGCATGTGCTTATGTGCTAATGTGTGTCTGTGTGACTGCGTGTGTGTTTTTGTGTGTGTCCCTCTAAATACTATTGAACCCGTCAACCGAATTTCACGAAACTCGAAAGACATATTATACTTAGTAAATACATTTGACTTATAGTTTTAGACCACACCGAATGCTCAGTTTTAAAACGCTGGCAATTTTAAAAATTAGGACGTGATGTTATAACTCGGAAACCATTCAACCGGTTAAAACCGAATTTGGTATTTTGACAGTACATCATGTATTTATTGGGAGTAGAGAGTAATGTTGCCATTGCTTAACTATTTTGGTAGATACACCATATAAAAAATAAAGCCTTTACATTATATCTTAGAAACTACTCAACAGTTTCCCACCAAATTTGGCACGTCAGAAAGACATCGGTAGGTTATGTTAACATATTCCGTTTAAATATATAGGGCACTTATTTTCAAAATGGTGGTCATCAATTTTTAAAGTTAATTTGCCATACATACCACAATGTCAAACTAATTTCGACCAAACTTGGTATGCTGTAAGTATCTATTTAAAATATCAAGTACGCTAATATATATCCTCTTCGTCTGCCATTTTTTTAGATAGCACTGATTTAAAAAATAGTTATTATGTCGTGGCTCGGTAACAAATCAACAAAGTACTACCAAATTTGGCAACAAGAAGAACAATGGCAGGTCATGTAAAATCACATGTTTTAAGTAAGTCAGGCACATATTTTAAAATGGCGGCGATATTAGCAATTTAAATTGGTATGCTGTATCTATGAAACCATGTAACCAATTTAAACCTAACTTTGTATGCCTACAACCATCAAATTTGTCTACACAGTGTCTCATTTGTAAGACAGATTTTCATAGGATAGACAAGTACCACGCTTATGATTGGGTCGCTGGCTGAAACTGTAAATCCACTGCTGCCCCGCATATTTAAATACGCTCGAGAGACTGTCAAATGTACTTAAATTGCAGTGGCCACCATTATCTCCATTTACCCGTTTAAATTCATGTTTATATATCTGACACCACATTAAACTTACAACAAAGTTGCAGCAAATATGTAACTAACTGTTCATGCTCTTGACTGAAATTTGTGACTGTTTATTTCTACAGGTAAATGTGCGACTGGTCAACAACTACTAAATAAAACTATGTGCTGGTATGCCGTAGTGTTGTTTCATGCGGTCCAGATTACGCTCATTTGAGGCGTTGATTGCTTTGGTGAAAACCAATATGTTGTAAAATCGAAAAGATTTGACTTTGCATACAAAACCGTGGCCACCCACTATTATATTTCTGTACCCGAGGACATATTCAGCAAAAATGAACGAAAAGTTCTCACGAATTTTGGAAACAGGGGAATTGGACTAAATCTGTGATAGTTTGAAAATCATAACTATACGAAGGAGTGTTGGTGTGCCTTTAATTTTTGAAGAATACGATACAGAAATTAATAATATTGCGTTGAAATGTGTCAAGCTGTACAGACTTTGAGTCAATTAGTCCGCAAGATGTAAGGTGAAGTAAACTGTTTGCCGCTTTCTTAGCTGAACCAATAAATGTTCGAAATGGCGATGCCTCTCCGACGTGTAAGAAAGCAGCATGCTTGGAGAGAGGGTGAGAACTAAACCGAGGAAGAAGAAAGAGAGAGAACAAGAAAGATAAGAAAGACGTTGCATTGAAGTGTGCCGCCTCTACGGTCTCCTGAGGCTTCTCGTTCGGGCTGTTGGTTGAAAGGCCAACAATTTTTTTCAAGTGTTTAGGATTTTTTTTTAAATTTGTGAATTGATATCGTCGATAACTTAATAAAATTACCAAATAATTTCATGTAATTTCTTTCATCGNCGGTCTCCTGAGGCTTCTCGTTCGGGCTGTTGGTTGAAAGGCCAACAATTTTTTTCAAGTGTTTAGGATTTTTTTTTTAAATTTGTGAATTGATATCGTCGATAACTTAATAAAATTACCAAATAATTTCATGTAATTTCTTTCATCGTGTTTATTTTAGCGTAAAAATGAAATTTTATCTCAAAATCGTGATAGATTAAAATATCAAAAAGTTGTTTGAACTCTAGGTTTGATTTCATCGTTTGTGGTAATCGAAGTCTAATGAGTGGCAGTTATTTGAAATGTGACGCTTTGCTCACCCGCAGTAAGGGTTTAACCTCGGACTATTTAAACTTTTAACATTTATCTCAAAATTAAAATGGAAATACTGAGAAATATTCTTCATATCTTTCCGATAATGTGATAATTATTTTTAACTGTAGCCTAGCGTATTACTGTTGTCTCATTTTCAGAATTGTATGAAAAAAATTAAATCCTATTCTTATAACTAGTGTGAGTATTCTTTTTCAAACGTTATTTCCATCCGTTTCAATATTTTTTCATTCCGTTATTTTATATCACAATGAAAAATANGTTATTTCCATTCGTTTCAATATTTTTTCATTCCGTTATTTTATATCACAATGACAAATAACGTCTTATTATACAAATATATAGAATAATTTTAATGTTAAATTTTAACAAGCGTTTTGGGGAAAAATTTATTTGTTATATTTATGACGTATCAGGTAATTTTCCCGTTGTGATAGGAAATAATAAGCCGAAAAAGTATAAAAATGGTAGAAAATCACTTCTTTACAAATTATAATGAAATGAATTAACAGAAATATATTTTTATATAATTTTTACTTAAAAATCTTAAAATTCAGCAAAACTAATAAGTTCAAACTAACTGTTGATTTTATAAATGAAACATAAATGACAATTTCTTATAAACTTGTTAAGTTGCTCACTTGTGTTAAAAAAAATTTTTTTGTGATAAAATTAAAAGTTTAAATAGTTATTATCAAAACCCCTACTGCAGGCTGACCAAGTGTCTTATTACCAAGGTATTGCAAAATGTTAAACACGTTACTCCAAGGAACACTTTAAATAAAATCAAACTTTACAAAAAATATATGTTTCCATATTTTTATGAACAAATTTTGATGTTGAAATTCTCACATTTATGTTAAATATTTCAGGAATTTAAGATTTATTACTTTTATCAATCTGTCATCGATGTCATGATACGGCACCACAAAATACTCTAAAAATTTGTAAAATAATATTTACCTCGTAAACGGTTTAAGCTTCTTCGTCTCAGNAATATATGTTTCCATATTTTTATGAACAAATTTTGATGTTGAAATTCTCACATTTATGTTAAATATTTCAGGAATTTGATTTCTTAAAAGATTTATTACTTTTATCAATCTGTCATCGATGTCATGATACGGCACCACAAAATACTCTAAAAATTTGTAAAATAATATTTACCTCGTAAACGGTTTAAGCTTCTTCGTCTCAGTGCTAATGACTTCTGTTCTGTATTATTCATTACGCTCGTTTCACCTTTGCCTATCCTCTTCGCCCGCACAGTCACTCTAGCTTTTTCGCGCCCGGGAGGCTTTGAGCCTACAGAACATGACTTCGGCCACTTCTAATGCGGATGTAGTCTTGGGATGTGATATTTTTGCGGCTCCTACCTAACCTTGCTCGATGTTCACAGTGGCTGAACGTAGGTAGCTTACCATGTAACCATGTGACTCGTCCCCTAACTGTGTAATCGCTAAAAAACTGCCTCGGAATGTACGTTTTGAAAATTATGTATCAACATATGCGATAATTATTTTTCTTCATTTACAATTCCTCTTGATTAAATTTCACACATGACTAATGTATTACAGAGGTCATGCCTTTTGCTGTAAAAATTAACGCCTTTAGCGTCAGTTCATATGCTTATTTTTGCTTTTGAATGATAATAATTTATTGGTGCTGTGAAACATTCTGTGTGGTTCCAGTGGTTTCTGGGTTTAACAATTGATTCATGACTACTGTTAAATTTAGTTTAGTCTGACTTGCGCTTTGTTACTTTGGCCTGGTTGGATCTCTCTTTCCTGATCAGGTCCTCTTGCTATATACTTCTACGTTCACTTAACGGACGTGCTATTTAGGTATTGCTGTGGTGTTACTGTATTGTAATTGCAGTCAGGGCCACTTGCACTGCATTGTATTTATTTTATCAGATGCAGCGCCCTACNGGTGTTACTGTATTGTAATTGCAGTCAGGGCCACTTGCACTGCATTGTATTTATTTTATCAGATGCAGCGCCCTACGTTGAGTCAACAAACAACTTATATTTCGCCTAAATGAACAAAACACATATTGAGGCCGCATAGCGCCGCGCGACAGCCGGCTTGACACTTGATTTCCTTTCGAAGAACGAGAGCTGCAGCTCGCCGAGTTGACACGTCATTACACGCTCGCTCGCTAGTGTGACAAGTTCAGACCTGGCGAGGGAAAATCTTCACACGCAGCATTTTTCTGCACACTGGAGTAGGAAAATGTATGAAAATAGTCATATGAGGCAAGCAGTACAGCATTCGTGTTTCTGACTTGTTTTTGTAAACTGCAATATACGTGACTCATTGTGGTAATAAATGTCTGTTGGATATAAAATATGAGTGTATTGGTGAATAAATTTATGTACAATCATTATAAAACAGATACAAAAATTAAATGTCTTCACAAAAAAATTCATAAATAAAAAAAAATTCACATTCTGAGGTCAAGGTGTACACGACAATGAAAATGGTACAGTCAGTATATTCCCTGTTCTTTTTCATCTCCTTAAGCCTACCTGGCACATATCGAACCAACCTTTCACAATAAGAGGGCTCAATGTTACCCCATTCCGTTTGAAAGGCAATGTTAAGGTCATTCTGTTAAGATATGGGCTGTTTGTGGATGCTTTCTTTTAACACACTCCACNCGTTTGAAAGGCAATGTTAAGGTCATTCTGTTAAGATATGGGCTGTTTGTGGATGCTTTCTTTTAACACACTCCACAAATTTTCAAAGATATTAATGTCTGGGGACTGTGGAAGGGTATCGAGTCCATGAGAGCAATTATAGAGTAACCACATGCATACCTTATGGGCCTTATCTTTCGGGTCGTTGTCCTGGAAGAACATGAAATAATCCCACAAGCCTAATTTCTCTGCGCTTGGTGTCAGTTCTTTCCTCAATATATCCAAATACACATCTTGATCCATAGTACTATCTATGAAATTGAGTTCCTCCACACCTGAAGCCACCATACAACCCCGTACAATCAGGGACCCACCCCCGTGTTTCACCGTCGGCCAAATATTTCTTTCGGCAAGCTNAGTTCCTCCACACCTGAAGCCACCATACAACCCCGTACAATCAGGGACCCACCCCCGTGTTTCACCGTCGGCCAAATATTTCTTTCGGCAAGCTCCGTGTTTGGCTTACGCCACATACTGACCTTCCCATCCGAAGCATACACATTTAATTTGCTTTCATCGGTAAATATTACAGTTTTCCAGCAGTCAAAAGTTTTATCAGCATGATCTGTACCACACTAGAACCTAAGGCGACTTCT
Organism: Clitarchus hookeri; assembly: GCA_002778355.1. Lineage (NCBI taxonomy): Eukaryota > Metazoa > Arthropoda > Insecta > Phasmatodea > Phasmatidae > Clitarchus > Clitarchus hookeri. The sequence continues at coordinate 364,987 of NQII01000393.1, read as the reverse complement.
GCTTCCTTGGCAAGTTTTGGTGCACTTAACGTAGGATTCTTCGTTATTTGACGTTGGATCCATCGTTCATCTGATGCAGTGAATATTTTTCTGGAACCACGCCTCTCTTTGTTCTCTATTCTACTGTACTGACGAAAGCGACGAACGATATTTTGCATAGAAGAATGATTGCGATTCACAATTTTGCCGATCTCACGCAGAGATTTACCCATTTGGTAATGCAAAATTACCAGCTTTCTCACCGCCACAGACGTCTTACCTCTTTATTGTTCCATGTTGATCTACGAAAGCTGACTTGAAAGTCATGCTTGCCTTCTTGCTCTGAACGAAGGTACGCGTGGTTCAGGATGCGTGAGCCCGACATGGCACGCCTGGTAGTCCAATGGAGGGCATGTATTCGGCAGTGCACCACTTTCACTGTGGCGTTCAATCTGCAGTTGTTTTAGTGTTTTCCATTCTATGCAGATACAATGATAGAAATGATACGTATATTTATAGGCCCTAAAAACTGGATATGTAATGCATTAAATAAACTGGATTACAAGTTATTTCATTTGGACGGAATATTCATTTCCAATCCAATGTCAGTTCGTACTACGTGTGCCACTTTCACTTTGAATAACTGTATCTATTTAGCTTTATATATGCATACACAGTATACAAATATAAGTAGATTAATATAGACAATCACATTATTAGCTGCTGTAAAATCAAAACAGATAATAGCTGAATAGCCTTGGAGGAACTATACTGGGAGAAGTAGAAAGAGAGTAGATCTGAATGGTTGAATCAAATGGAATGGGCACAGACTGAACAGGTTGCAGGGAAAAATATGATTTATAGGAACAAAGAATTGTGTATTATACCGTAGAAACTTTCTAGAATTGACAAGGTCTGCGAAGGAATAAAGATCATAATTCAATAAACTACCTCAATGTTGTGGGGTACATAGTTTTGCTGGAAGCAGTGTTACCTAAATAGTTTTTTCTCGTTAGTTTCGCCTATAAGTCATTCAGCCTAAATTCCTAACACCTGTCTTGATTTGCCGGATAGTAGTTTTACTTAGAAATTATTTTCCTTAATGTCATTTAGCGTAAATGTATTTCACCTAATGTCATTTCGCCTACCATTTCATCATATTGCCTAATTTACCAAACCTTAGATTTGCCTCAAGTCCTTTTACTTAACGTTGTTTCCCATAAAAATCCAAAAGCTTCAACTACTAGAGAGTTTAAAATGTAAAAAATTGTTGCACTTGCTGACACTATTATATGTTATTAGATATATTCTCAAAACGGAATGAACAATTCGAAATTCTGCCCCAATAGAGCAGGACATATTCAGAACCACCTTCAAGGAGGAAACTTTGTTCATTCTAGAGAGAAAATATAGTGTATACATTTTAATTACTGAATTTTGCTGTAACATTGTCGCATGAGTCGTAACTATGTCGTGTGCCACTGAGTGAGTGTATTATCAGCAATTTATTTTTCTCCCAGTGCTTGCATACATTTTTTAAATCAGTAGCGGTGCTGTCTCCAGTATACACATTTATAACTACTGTCATTTGGTGTGCACCAATTCACCAATAAGGTTCCTAAGTCTTGTGATACCTTCGTAGTAGTATTGAAGCCTTTTCAAAGTAAAGTGAGTCCTTTTAAAAGTTCTGCTAAGTTTCTACTTTCAGACCATTAGTTGCAAATCTTTCGGCATGCCTATCAAAATAAACACTGCCATGTGACTTTCAGCTGGCGTTTACATCAAATGACTCATATATCCACTGCATAATCATTAAATAAACAACGAAAAGTTATTAATATTTTAATTAGCACTATTGACATGTACACATTAATTTCGGTAAATAATATTAGTTTGTGAATATTGACTGATATTCACGAATCTGTTCCTGGTTAGATGCCTTTGACTGTGGTCAACACTTCCGAGGTTAAAATAAAACATGTCAGGCAGGTTGTCAACAGAACAGCAGACGAGTTAAACATTATTATTTTCCGCATTATAAAAACAATACCAAAACCTTTCGAACACTCCCCTAAAAAATCGTGAAAAGCTGCTAGCTATCTGCATCACGTAATACAGCCTGTTCGCTCGAAGTATTTGCTCGCCAAGAGAGCCAGCCTTTCACACATTATAAAGGAAAAAATCTTTAAGCCCATTCATTACTCTCCGTATCAATGTACTCGAGGAGTGCTACGGAGCACCGTTGTCCTACGAAGGAAAGGAATTATCTTGTTGTACAAATTGATGGGTACAATGGATCAGATATGGATTTGGCACACAAGAAAAGGTATGGAAGAAATCCCTGAAATCCAATGCCCTGGCTGTTTGTAGATGCGCACCAGTTCGCCGATCTTGGCTTTAGTCTTGTGCGGGTCCCTCCTCGTCGGAACATAATACGCGGTCCAAAGAGGGGAGTCAAACTTGACATCTTCGGGCTTCATGCTAGTGGTAGAATGGATGGTAGAATTATACTCGCTGAAGAGTTTCGGCAGTAACTCAAGCTACTTGTAGTTTCCGTTCGCCATGAAATATCTCCACAATTTGGCTTTCAGAGTTCGCTGAAAATGCTCGACGATACCAGTCTTGAGTCCGGAGTACACTCAATAGTGATTTATGCTGTACCTTTTCATTGCACAGAAAGAGCATTAAAATATTCTTTACCATCGCCAGTGTGGATATTTTTCGGTACGTGTCCTTCGCTAAACATATCCACCATGGCCTCGGTGACGTCATGTGCATTCTTTGACTTGAGCGGTCTGGCACAGGCATACTTGGAAAACATATATATTATGGTCAAAATGTAGCATAGCCTTTATTCGCACTAGCAAAGTCTTGCATTTCGATTAGATCGGATTGTAAAAGTATCTCCCAGCCCTATAATGACTTATGTTCTCTGAGCCGATGTGTGCAATTCCCTGGAAACGGCATATTTTGTCTTCTCACGACATGACCACCTTCAAAGTTCTTCTATGATAGATATAATCTTGTTGGTGTGGGACCAGTTGTCCACAGACTGTGAAGCGACCAGTAGCCGTAGTCTGTCGACGAGTCCGTTCGGATAGTCCCAAACCAGGTAGTCTATATTGCATTTGGTGTCGAACTTCTGCAGCAGACCCTATCCAATAGCATCGACCAATCGTGAAAATATTCCCACTATAATAACGAATTTCGTATGGGTTGCGTCCGTAAGTCGCTGCATAGAGGGGTTATCGCTCGCGTAATGAGAACAACTGGACTCTAGCAGGCAACGGTACTTGCGCAAATCTGATTCGGTGTAGTGTCCAGGACGCCTACCAAACAACAGTTCGTACAGAACATGCATCATAATCACCTAGCGCTTTCCCATCTGCATCGCATTCTCTGGAAAAAGACATTACTTCCTTGTTCTTGAGAAACCTAAACAATAACTATAGTTTAGGTTTTTTTAAAAATAAATTTTAATTTTACTTAGTGTTAATCATCTATACTCTATACTATTATATAACTCAATGTTTCGGTGAACTAAATGGTAAAATCACTTATTAGTAGTTCTCATGCTACTACGGAGTTTTTTTTAGGTCTTTTTATTATACACAATTCTTTACTAGTTGATATTGTTCCATCTTTAACTGTATAGACAGTGTATTGCAAGAGAGCGCGCTGGTGGGAAACTTTTTTGCGACTTGATTCACTATTATCGTTTGTAAATTTTGTGAGATATTTTCTTGCTATAAAAAGTAGCCAATATTAAGTTTCAGCCCTCCAACTATTTATGTGCAAGTAATTACGTAAATCTGTTGCTCGGTTGCTCGGTTGTATAGTTATTGCGTTTGTGAACTTTTTCTTTTCCAATAAGAATTTCCCCGAGGGAATGAGATATTTTTTTGCGATAAAAAATAGCCATGTCACTTTCCGGCCCTCCAGCTATCTCTGTACAAAAAATTACGTCGATCCGTTGCTCCGTTGTGACGTGAAAAAAGGACAAACAATCAAACAATCAAACAAACACACACACGTACTTTAGCATTTATAATATTAGTTAGGATATATATATATATATATATATATATATATATACTAGCTTTTACCCGTAGCTTCGCTAACTTTGTTATAGTAACAAACTTATAGGGACAAATAACGGTATTTGTTAGTAGACCGACGATCATCATAAACACAGGACAGAGAACTATTTTAGGACGCAACTGTACACGATGTTGTAAGTCTTTCAATCTTGCGCTAAGATGTGAAGATATTGGGCATTCGGCACACGCGAACATGCGACATAGAGCTGGCCATGAGAGAAGCATGGTTTTTCCAAGTGCACCCCCGCTACCTGTTATGTTTACCCTCGCGCTTTGTTTATTGTAATAGCAATACTAAGCTAGAGAGGGAATTGCAACAATTTGAATTGTAACGGGAGGTCTGTGAGGATTATAGTGATCCGGGGGATGATTACGTTCTCCCCCTTTCCTACTCCTGTCAGAATAGTGGCACCAATAATGTTCCGCCCAAGTTGTGAGACGCGAAGCCTCGTCCCGTTACATAATCGCGGTGCATTAAAATATCGCATAAGCAAGACCGGAACGCCTAATTTTAATTGGAGCTTATGTGAAGGCACACCTTACAACTCTAGAGAATTCAGGAACTCTACAGTATATGTAGTGCTCTGTTCTGTGTCCATGACTGTGTCTACTGATAAATACTCCGTTCTTTCTCCTGGTACCTCGTTCAAAACTTCGGTATTAATTTTATTAACGATGTCAGTTTTTGGTACTACAATCGCTCTTTTACGTAGCCACTGGTCGTCATTTGTTTTTCTTTGTAGATCTGGGTAAACACTAGCAATCAGTTCCGTATCACTCTACACCAAATTACTAAAATACCCCACTAGTGACACAAAGCCCTTTGCATCTGTTTCTAACCGCCCATCTCCAATTTTCAATAGTGTATCAGAATAATGCTTGTATCGACGTCACTGTAGAGGTGCACTCTAATATTTGTCGTCAAGCTGAATTAATTGACATTTGCCCATAAGCTTGACGACTTGAGACAGCCTTTGATTTCATCTGCAGGTGTGCGACTTGAGACAGGCTTTGATTTAATCTGCAGGTATGCCCCTCTGAATCACCGGTAGAGTTTGGTGGAAGTCACCAGCCAGTAATACAACCATTCCTCCCATCATATCTGTATTGTTTCGTATATCCTGTAGAGTTTGGTTTAGGGCCTCTATCGCTTTTTTGTATGACATTCTGCTTTCGTCCCACACCAACATCTTACATTGACGCAGCATTGTACCTCAAGCGCTATTTTTTACTAAAATTGCAAATAAGTGACTCGTCCTGAGCAAGATTCAGTGGCAACTTTAATATGGAATGCGCGGTACCGCTCTCGCTCAGTGGTGTGATGGCGAGGCCGGAGGAAGCCACGGCTACAGCAATTTCTTTGTCTTTTATTATATGGGACAGAAATGAGTTTAACAAAATTGTTTTTCCCATTCCACCAGGGGCATCTAGATTAGAAGAGTGCACCATTCCCTGACTCCACTTGACGTAACACTTGGTCAAACACGTGTCTTTGTTCAGGTAATAACCGGGGCACCATTTCGGTCATTTGCTGCTGCAACACTGGGACATCATAGTTTAACTTTCAAACAATTTCGTCACTTAAAATTACTTGCATCTGATCGTGGAGGGCTAGTCATTACGAAATTGCTTAACTTTTTCCCCACAATTTTCATTATTTTATCTTCAATTTTTGCAAGGGCTTCGTTATAAATGTATTCATTAAATATCATGTCCGCGTGTGTCTGCTGTAGCCGTTGCAAAATGTCTTCTGCCATGTACTCTTTGTACTTATCCCACAACTGTTGGGGATTGCTAAGGCCGCAAGATGATATGAGGATTTGCATATAGTTCCCTGATTTTGGCTGGTGACCGGCACTGCACGGCTTCCTCCGTGGCTTCGTTCTAATGATTATCATTCTCTAACAGACGCAGAGCTTAACGTGCCTCTCTACACGTTGCGCATTCCTGACTATTAACAGCTTTAAGGTCTCTATGGCTTGTCTGACCCCGGACGTGGTGCAGCATCATACGCAAACAGAAACATTCAAAATGTGTTACATGGACGGAGTACACACGACCGAGGGCATCTAATGATTTAACTCCAAGCCAATTTTCAACAGGTGTGCCTTGAACGCGGCGTTTCCTTTCCTTTCTTGAAGTGTTCCAAGTGTTGTAACGGGGGACTTCAGCATACAACAAAGTTTTTACGAAAGAATCGGTCTGACAAAGCTGGAAAAAGGCTGTTAGTGTGGTCTTGGGCGGTGATGAGACCCTTCCATTGAAGATGTTCTCATTAAAGTCCACGCGCCCCCGTTTTTCAAGTGCACAGCAAGATGAGTAACAATTGGATGTCTCGCATGTAAGGGGAAACCAAGGAGCCAGCACGCTGCCTCGTTGCTGCTGACATAACGCCCTTCTTGGAAGGTATGAACTTCATTAACGGCCTGCGCCCCACACTTAATTTCTGAGATTGAATATTGCCTGATCATTTCCTTTATTTATATATTTGCATATATATTTCATAGCGCGGACAGAACTGGAAGCTTCTACATTAATGTGAGCATTAAACCTTTTACATATAATGGGCAAATATGGCACAACCCAGCTATTGTCCAAGTTTATAAACATCCCTCTGAGAACCTTGACAGTGACTTTCCTACCAACATTTTCTGGTGCTCTGTGTCTGTATAACGGGTAGCCTTTGTCATTGTGCACTGTTTCTTTTAGTAGCGTTCGTGGACATTTTTTATACACTTCCTAAATTCATGTAAGGCGATGCTGAGTTATGCATGCCATATTGACCGTGAACTATGCTTCGGACTATGGTGTCGTTCAAATCTTTATCTTGTGCTGGATCCGGAATCTCAGCGCTTATTAAGTCGTCTATTTAGTTGGGGCGCAGCTTCTCGTTGAGCCACATTAGGATGTTCACATGTGGCAAACCTCGTTTTTGCCACTCAATGGAGTACATGTAGCCCTGTACGTCTCCGAATATTTTGCCGTTGGCAATAACATTCATTGTATTTTTTACTTTTAAACGAAAGACTCTGGGATCTAAATCCGGTCTGTCAGCAGCTTTTTGTCCGGGCATTAGCTCCTCCGTAATTTCCTTCCATGAGGGATAGTAATTGAAAGTGACGAAAAGATCTGGTCTGCCGTAACTCCGTACATAGGAGAATGCATCCTGGGTGTATTCGTGCAGGTATTGGGGGCTGTTGACGAATGAAGACGGAAGAATTACCATGTAGACCTAAATCATTGGGGTATATATTAGCATCGCTATTAATAGCATCTTGCAGATGTAAATAACTCTTATCCCGCAGCTTTTTTTGTTTTAAAGAGATGTAGCGGAGGCGTTCGCCTTCTACTTTTATAAACATGTCGACCAGAAATTGATGAAAAACTTGTCTGCACCACGCGAAGTGGTTGAAATCATTCTCTCGCAACATCATGTGATACGCATAAAAATCCACACACGCAACTCTTTTGTTCAAAACAGGCTGTTTCATTTTAGAATTAATGAGTGGAATTTCAAAATGATATCGCTCTTGTCCCTTGCTATTAATCAACGGATATTGCAGGACGTCATAAAACTTATGACNTTGCAAGGCGTCATAAAACTTATGAGTTTCGGCTACCCGTGTCAATGTATCGTCATGTGCTCGCAGGACAATGTCTCATGATAAGAACTGGTCTCCGCTCACCACTTCAGCGATTTCATTAGTTAAGGGTGCATTGTAGCGCCTCTCATGCTCTCCACGTGGAGTCCGACCAGCATGGATAACTTCCTTAACATCCTCTTGAGGCAGGTTCTCTAAAGCGGTTTTTAATGTGTTTATCAAGATGTTGTGTTCATGCAACGTTCTTAGAATTTTCAACGCCATGTCTCTTTCAACTCCTTTAATAAATTGGCAGCGGTGGTTTGTTTCGATTTCTTCGTTACTAATGAAATATACCTGCATGAATTTATGCTGTTCATTGACAGCTGGAAAAAACGCACATATTCTATGATAAACTTGTCCATAAACAGTAAGCGTTGTTGAAAATCCGGGCATTATTATCTCTCTGTCAACTCCAAAAGATGTTATTTGGAAACATGAGTTGTATTTTCTGATCCTATTTAAAAAGCGCAGTGATTCATCAACGTCATACAAACATAGAGTTTTCAGAGCCTCTTCTGGCTCACCAAGTGAAGGAACAGAATCTTTCCCTCTGGAACAGCACATCCCTGCGTTCTCATCTTTCCATTTCAAAGCGCTACAAAACCGGCACGACTTGTCCATGAGTCCGATAACAATAATCCTGTCAGTCTTATAATCAATTAAGAGATAGTAATGAAATGCCGCGTTATTAAATATAGTCCAAGTGTTTCTTTGAAAAGCTCGTCGACGTTCCCCTTGGAGTTCCGCGTTTGCGATTTTTTCTCGCCTGTGACTGTTCAGGTGATTCAGATGCCCTTAAAGCAGCCTGTCGTTCTGCTTGTTCTTCCAGTCGTAGTTGGGTCTGAACAGGCTTTTAGATAGCTCTTAATAGGGCTTGAAGCTCAGCCTGTTCATCTAAATGCAGCTGCATTTGTTCACGCATTTCTGAGGCTCTCAAAGCCGCTTGACGCTCTGCCTGTTCATCTCGACGGAGTAAGTGAAAGTATGATAATGCATGGAGGGGATGCAATGTGTTGATTAGGAGCTGCAGGTATTTCATAGAGGTGAGCGTACAGCTACTTCTCTTTTCCTGGTTTTCCCATTCCGCCTGACAAATCTTTTCGAAGCGTGTGATTACTGCATTATCTATGTGGCTGACATTGTATACTGGTACATTTTCCGTTTTGAACATCCTATTATCTGTCTCGAGCGCATGGGGCTCAGTCTTCCCATAAATACATTCTAAAAATAAATTTAATTTTATGGTGCCCCAGTTTTCCGATGATATCGTCTTTCATATATAATAGGTAGCTGGAGATGTCCATTGCCTGGCTCGAGGTGTTTACTGCGACGTGGGTCTTCATTATGCCTCTGAAGGCTGTCTCCGTCTCTACGAACCCTAACTCATTGGGTTCGCTGGCCCCCGACGAATACTCGCCTGCGGGAACTGCTCTCTGCTGATATCTGACGGGTTGGGGACGGAGGCATCAACATGTCGTCGCTTTGCAGGAGGTGGGGCTGGGCCGGTGCATTTAGCAGCATGCTCTTTTAATTTGTCTGCCCTGGAATATTCCTTGCCGCAATCCTCACAAGGGAACATCTTCTCCGGGTTAAACTTACACCCCTTTTCTTGTATTCGGGCATCGCTCTCGTTGGCAAATGTCGCACTACAGAATTTGCAGTTACCAGCTACTTTCTGCTGCACGACTTCTTTAAAGCTCCTCAGGTACCGTCCCATACTATCCTTCCATCCTATTTCCATTCCACAATTGTCACATACCTGTCTTTCTCTGTGAGGATTAAGGACGCAGGTGCGTTCATGCTTCAGTCTGAACTTCCGGATTGCAAAATACTTGATGCAAAACCCTCACACATAAATCGGGGGTGACAATGCACTTACCCTAGAAGTCGAAGCAGCGGGAGGAAGAGACGGAACCCTGCTGTCCACGGCGCTGCTAAGGATCACCTACCTGAAACATACATGCGCAATAAGCATTAATACTTATGTCGGTATGTAAAAACCATACAATTTTATTTGCATATGCACATGAAATAGTAGCTTGAAAACGTTCTTACAATTAACCTATATTGGATTTTTCATTAGCTAGAAACTTATTTTCGCTTGACTATGCAGTAAAATATATTTTTTATAAATATATATGATTTAAATTACGTCTGCCTGCAAGTACAAGAATATTTGGTTATCTTACTGTTTGTACTTGGTACTTTACTGCTATGGCACGCGTTATGGTGCGGGCATTTTGATTACAAGCAGCTCGTTAAAAAAATGTTTCATTACTTTTCCAGATCAACCTGGTTTTTTTTTAAGTTGTCTCAGCCTGGACATTTTTGCCAAAGGTTTTCACCGTAAACGTTACTGACATTGTCATGTGNGTTTTTTTTAAGTTGTCTCAGCCTGGACATTTTTGCCAAAGGTTTTCACCGTAAACGTTACTGACATTGTCATGTGACGAAGCGAAAATACTCATGTGTATACGATTTCGCATGTAATACAATTATGGGGGCCATTTGACAGTGTTGTGACTTGGTTTAAAACAGGAGAATTATTGTTGGCACTGGTCATAGCGGTGTACTACCTTAATTTCACGACTATTTATTTAACTGCATAAAATAGCCTTGATTATTTTTTTTCTAGATACTTACAAGAAGAAACAGAAGGACTAAGCTGTAATGCCAACAGAACGCACAAACGGCAGCTCGACGTTGGATAACCAGTATGGAATCAACTAGACACGCCATTTTTATTCAGTAAACGCACATCGTATCGGCAATTTTTTGTGGACAAAGCATGGCAATGATTAGAAACAACTTAACGAAATGGGGTCTTGGTATTATTTACGAAACGAGGTGGGAGATAGGTGTAGTCAATTAATTATGTCTGTCGGGTGACGAAAAGCCTCATGTGCCAGCCTGGGGAAACGAACCCGGTCCGCAGTAGCACAGCTAGCTGCCGCGAGCCGCACATTCGGCGGTAACTACAACAGCCTACAGCTTTTTGCGCTATAATTAAATGGTGATACACTCCCGTACTAACAAGCTTGCTGTGAAACAGTGATAGTGAAAATATGTACTTTGTGGTCTGTACACATTTATTGGCATTCAAGAAATGTCATAATTGTGTAATTTATTTCCACATCTTATAGAAATGACATTTTTNTGTACACATTTATTGGCATTCAAGAAATGTCATAATTGTGTAATTTATTTCCACATCTTATAGAAATGACATTTTTGTTAATCTCTGGTTACTCACTTGCCACGCTCTTATTGGTTAGTACCAGATTTGATACGCTTTACTCCTATGATTGTTACTGGTTAGCTGTCAGCTAATGGAGTGCCCAGCCGATATACAGCAAATAAAATATCCTTTTCACAATCTATATTGTTCTGAAAATTTTTATTATTTGTAGTCACTATTATAAGTAGTGCTGTGAAGTGTTTTTTAAGATCCTGACAAATGAACGAAACTACATCCATGCGAATTTAGTTTTCGGTGGCAGATAATGATGTTTTCCTCTTTAGTGTAGCCTGATTTACACTCGGGCATAATGAGGTTAGCAAAGGTGACACGAGAAAGTCAGTATAGCTCTAAGTAAAAAAAAAATGGTCTTCTGTACCTACCGACATGGACGGAAATGTTGCTGTGGCATGACGCAAGCTGGAAACGATCATCACGTTACCGCAGCCCTAAGTCCTGTCCGTGAGGATGGAGAGCACGGAGTGTGAGGACTGCCAGAACGAAAAGGAACGCTACTCATTAATAATCTGAACTAATGCATGGGTAGGGAAACACAAAAAATTATAAATTATTCGTGTTTTTGTAATTACTTGAAAATCAGACGACGATGCGGCGCACTAAGGAGGAACCAGGAGCACCACGATGACAGCCCACGGAACATGCTTGACGTGGCTGCTCGACGTGGACGGTATTGGTGTAGCTGGTTCTCGACTAGCGGAACGCGCGATGGCAGCTTGACGCTGGTTACCTATTAACACACACATATTTTTTTATTCTGTAAAAACTGTTCAAGTTTAATATGGCATCAACATTTTGTGTGCGGCGCCGATTAGACTGATAAGAGGCGGTGGAGTAACTATGGAGTGAAACAGGAGACACTTGAGAAAATCCACCAAAAACTGACAAAAATCCACTCCTTCCGGGAATCGAGCCCCATCACGCAGCGTTGGAAGACTGGCCGCAGCACCAGTACAGTCTTCGAGGTATCAGAGACCTCAGACATCCAGAGACTCCGTCAGCTAAAAATTGGTAAAGAAAAAATATTTTCGACGTACTCATTTATTTTTTACGTAAATTTACCAGACGAGCTATGCTGAATGACTCGATGAGGTATGCCAATGGGATGCGCAAACGACAGCTCAACTTTGGCTACCTGCAAAATCACACATATTTTATTCGATAAAAGCAGTTCGTATTTAACACAAAAAATAATAATGGTATGATAAAAGGGAGACATCCGAGAAAACCCTCTGGGGTAATGTCCATCACGAGACAAAAAATTCCGCGAGCGATCCCGCCCGGAATCGAACCCTGGTGTTTTCCCTGTTGTTTTCCTTCCACATGCGTGAGTAGGTGCATTATAACCTTTAGATTCTGAATAGGCCAAAAGTTTTGCAGAGACACGTAAGAATAACTACATTTTAATACGTTATGCGTGGCATGGTCGGCGGCAAGCTCAGATGGCACGGTAGCCGCACAGCCTTGGGCTGGACACGTCTGCAGCAGACTAATGCAGACCCCACTTCACCTCCTCATCTAAAGCCACATCGTGCCGGCCGCGACACGTTAGTGGCTCGCGAGGTCTGTTATACAAAGCACGCTAAGGCTTGTCTACAATTGGCATGGATTTCAATACCTTTAGCTTGCGTCTGTACATAACGTGGCGTTAAACTTTCTTTTAATATATTTTTACATCAGCAAATAGAAGTGGCATGTAAATTATTGGTCTCGCCTGTAACATATTTTTCTCTGTTTCCTGCCATCGCCTTTCCCGTCTTATGAGATAGACGTTTTCAAAACAACAGCATTATTATATAATAGCAAATACAAGGTAAAACACATTCAGCATGTTGAGCTTATCCACTTCACTTTCATGACGCAGCTCTGGTGTAAACAGCGGATTTTTTTCGTTAAGCAGTGTTTAAAGTAAGTCTGATGACATTTTTGATAGTAGACGACCCTTAAGGACGGTTAGCAGTATATCACATATGCAGTTCGATTATGGGAATTTTTTTAGCTAGAAACGAGATTTATTACATATTATAGTTGGAGAATTTTAATTTACCGAGAAAAAGGAATTTCCTATCGCTCATTTGTAAGTGACTTCTGTTTCCTTCGGCATGTGAAAAAAACCAAATTTCATTAGTTTTTTTTTACAAACACGTGACGTTTTAATACTTATGAATGATGCATGGGAGCGGCCGGCTGTTATCGTCACATGCACTCAGCACTGTGGCGCCCTTGCCGTATCCAGCGTACTACACTCACCTTGCCTTCGGGATAAGCCATGCAGGCTGCAGTCGGCGCGCCCGACCGCAATCGGCATAGCTGTGAGCTCCTCTCTGCTCGCGTTATTGAAGAAAAAACAGTAGGTACTTACTCTCTGTAATGTAGAGAAATGGTGGTGTGTAGATCCGACGGTCGAGAATGCCAGATGGCAGAAGTTGCGTCGCTGGTAGCAGGAAGCAGAAATATGGCGAACCGCGGACGCTTGGTCTTATTTACTGTTCGGTCCTCCCCTTCACCAGCGACCAGTTATTTTCGTGTGGTAACGCAAATCTCACACGTGCGATCAAGGTCATTGGCCCCCCTTCCCTGACGGCGCCCTACGGACGTCGCGTCGCCTGCCGCACCCGCCTGTCGGCGCGGGGGTATTTACAAGTCTAGCCTGCTTCATTAGTTTTTAATAAAATTTTTGTTATATAACAGTAAGAACAAATTGAATAACGCATATGGCATATGTTATCAAAATGTTGATTGAATTGATTTTTAAAAATTTAAGGATTAAAATTATAATGTTTTTTTGCAAGGTCCTACCTGGAATGCAATATCGCATCAACAGATAAAGTGCTTTTGCAAGGGGGG
>NQII01000393.1:326744-351149 GCA_002778355.1 Clitarchus hookeri | reverse complement strand
GGGGGGGGGGGTGTCTTCTACGTTACGTTTGATTTCGTGAAAAATTATTTATATCGGAAGAACAAAGTTTTTATGTACTTTCTCGTATTTGGAATATTACATCTTTAAATTCGTAAATAAATACACACTCTGACGATTTGTGCACCATAACAGGGGTCGTGCGAGTAGGGGTTTCTATGCAAATAGTGGTTCTTTCTAGGAAAATCAATAAAAATCCGAAGTAGTGAGACACATTTATTGAAGTTTTTACCAATTTTTTTAATTTTTTGGGTTACAGGTTTTTATGAGGGGGCATCAATACCTCCCGAAGTGGCAGGCCGAATAAATTTAATTTTTAATAATTTTTTTATTTAATGTAATTATGATCTGCAGCGACACTTCAAAATTATTTAATTATTTACAATTCATGGTGGCCGGCCAATAAATTTAATTTTTTATGAAAATGTATTTATTAAAATAACTTTGATTAAAACTATTTCTAGGGTACAGGTTGCTGGCGGTGGGTTGNCGGCAGCCGCGCCTGCGACATCATACAAGATGGCGTACGGCACCACGGTGCCACAGCCCCTAGCCCTTGCCCGCGGAGAGCCTTGAAGCTACTACTAACGGTTTTACAATTTTTCAAATTTATTTTTTATTACTAAAGACCAAGTAACAAAGGAACTTCAAAACATTCACAAGTATACTAGATATACTAAATAATAATGGCACTAAGCGTTGTTCAACACCCACGCTTCTCGACGCCCCAATATCCCATGTGGCAATACTTAGCATTCAATTACTTTGCCGTATAGAAACGAATGACTACGAATGAATAAAATATCTACGCAACTGAAGTTAATGATACTTCAGTCTATATATACTATATACTACCTTATGTAAAATCATTGATAAAAATTACCATTAGGAGACAGCTTTCACAACCATATGCATACAAACATTTACACATTCATAAATAATATGCAGAAAAAATATTTTGTAGAAAGAGATAGTAAACGAAGTTATTTTCATAACCGCAAAAACTTCTTTATTATTAAATACTTGAAAAAAATAAATTTTGTCACAATTGCATGGATGTGTAGCCAGGTTAGATAGGATTCATGTCTCAAGTAGAAGACCTAAAATTAATTTAGTAGTGTACTTACGGGTATATAAATAACTGTACATGAATGTCTTTAACTATTTGCTATCTCTCACTATATTACAGTACTTTGCGCAAATAATAATGCATTACTCAATGTCTTCTTACTTTGTTACCCATATAATTAAAATTTGTTTGACAACAAACATGATATATTTCAAGACTATAGAAAATTTTACAGTACACCGGTGACACCGGTGATGTCAGTGTCTCGAGAATTCCTCCCACCTTCACTCTATAGTCTAGGTGAATCACAGACACCACTTTACTCGTAAAATAGCAACCAGGATACACAGATTACTATCCCTGCGCTTCCAATAACCACCATAACTCGTCGAATCGCAAGGAATACTCGCTAAACCCTGTATTCTGCAGCACTCTTCACTAGCTCTAATCATTTTTAGTACAGTCTGCTTTTATGGACGCCAGAAAAGGTCAAATTTTGCATTGAGACGTTTCTCATTTGAGGAAGACTACCTCCGACCTTCTCTAAGGCGCTAGTCAAACCAGGTATCAACTGTCAGTCAACTGGAGAGCTATCCTCCGCATCTCGTCTTCCTACGCTGGACCTGTCCACTTCCAGTGGTATAAGTATCCAAGGTTTCTTGCCAGCGACAGGCAATCTGGGGAGTGGAGGAACGCATATCTAAGCTGCAACAATACATTTTCAACTATAACGTACTTTTCATACACAGATTTGGCATATTTTATAATGGTTTTCAAATGATAACAAAAATTAATCACTTGTGGTGTAGAAAATTTGATTACACTAGTGAATGCATAGGACGAATAAATATTGCCTTACATTTCATTATTTTACTGACTTAACTGAAGAAAGGAATATTAAATATTTGTTAAGATTCAATTAAACATTAGTTGGTTTATCCTTAAGATATTTAGTATCAAATTAAATACCCTATTATCAACATTAAAAATTCAATTGAAAATTAAATTGATAATTTTGTTTTATTCAATAATCAGCAAAACCAGTCAACTTACTACAAAGAAAAAAGTTTGAAATTACAAGACGGCATATCTTATTATTTTAATATTTTTTTGTTAATAAAACATATAATATTTTTGAATCACTAAGTGTAGACTTAAAATTGTATCTTTTAACTATGCTATTCCCAGAAAAAATTATGAGAACCAGTCATTGAACAGACAGTGATGAATAATCTAAAATATAATAAAAAAAACATTAATTTCTAATTTTGAAAATTATGTTGTTGTTAATTGCTACTTTAATAAAGTAAAGTGTAAAGTAGATATAAGGACTTATGAGACCGATACGTAAGGAAAGTTAAAAGGTAAAAAGAGTACGTGAAGTCAGGGAATGGGGCAATTAAAAAATCCCATTATTTATACGCTCGGATGTTGCTTTTCTTTAAAGCTGTTATTACTCCTAACTATACCCAATGTACTAAGCACCATAAGCAGAAGAAATTGATAGAGATACGAAATGGTATTTTCTTTTTTAATGATCAATCGTCAATGTATATGGCCGTTCTGACGGTTAAGATAACCCCACAAATGTCAGGACTAACACCTTCATCAAAGCAGACGCCACTTGGGAAAAAGACAAGATCTGATGCAGGCGAAGAAAAATATTGTCTGCGCTTAAAACTAATAAAGCAGCCGGGCAGCTGAAAATAGACAAATATGAGAACTAAGTTCACTAACATATAAAATTGGTGTCTATGTTGGAGTGGATGCAACACCTGCAGAAGTATTCTGCCTTCCCCGCAGTATGAATCCAGTATGTAAAGTAACACTCTAATTAGTGTATGTGCATGCACGCTAGTAAAAAGTTAATCATATAGTTGTTTAAAATATGTTTTTAGGTTTTAAGGTTTCTTATTATCATATTACGGGAATGCTGTCGGTACCATTATCGTCGTACATATAAATTTAGTATAACTCCAGAACTCTAAGGACTTATATATAATTTAATCCTCAAGGCGAATAACCTTTTGTACTACATTAATATATGGCATGCATAAACATGAAGTAACCATGCTGTCGGCCGTCAGAATGCATATTCGTCAGAATGTAACGTTGTTACTACGCGGTCGCATTTTAAACTAAAAAAAATTACACCAATGTTTGCCACATCAGTTTCAACATTAAATTTCCATTCTTTTTCACGACATTTTGTTGNCTAAAAAAAATTACACCAATGTTTGCCACATCAGTTTCAACATTAAATTTCCATTCTTTTTCACGACATTTTGTTGCGCGTAGCTGTGACTTATTACAACGCATTTTCGGAACTTGAAATATCGTGGCGCTAAGCACCGAATTTCTTCACAGAACTGGTGGTGTACAAACAAGAAGCAGAGTATTCGCAGCAGAGCTCAACTTCGAATTATTGTTCTGCAAGTGGACTTACAGTTTTGACTCTTTCTGACCCATATCGATCGATTTCCGGCTAATATGAAGCAATGAGTAAAGTTAAATTTCGCGCGTAGTGAAATTATTCTTAGTTCTTGCCATAAACAACGAACCTAACCATTTCCTGGAAAAACCTAGGAACGCTAGCAATGGGGGCATCGGAAACAAATTAAGAATCAGCGTTCTCTCACTATNCTAAAAAAAATTACACCAATGTTTGCCACATCAGTTTCAACATTAAATTTCCATTCTTTTTCACGACATTTTGTTGTGCGTAGCTGTGACTTATTACAACGCATTTTCGGAACTTGAAATATCGTGGCGCTAAGCACCGAATTTCTTCACAGAACTGGTGGTGTACAAACAAGAAGCAGAGTATTCGCAGCAGAGCTCAACTTCGAATTATTGTTCTGCAAGTGGACTTACAATTTTGACTCTTTCTGACCCATATCGATCGATTTCCGGCTAATATGAAGCAATGAGTAAAGTAAAATTTCGTGATTATCGCACGTAGTGAAATTATTCTTAGTTCTTGCCATAAACAACGAACCTAACTATTTCCTGGAAAAACCTAGGAACGCTAGCAATGGGGGTATCGGAAACAAATTAAGAATCAGCGTTCTCTCACTATNCATTTCCTGGAAAAACCTAGGAACGCTAGCAATGGGGGTATCGGAAACAAATTAAGAATCAGCGTTCTCTCACTATACGTATCCGCTGACGTGGTAAATTTGAGTGTAATTTAATAAAGTTATGAATTTGTAACATTTGCGGAAATCGAATTGCCTGTTCGTTCCAACTCAGCCAGAAGCGGAATTTACGCCTCGCTGTTTCGTAACCAAAATAGTGGCTGCTGCGTTTCCGCACGACTCGTAGCTCGGAAGGAAAACAGACGTTGCTCGTATGCCAGTTATCATTCAGGTGATAGGCCGGTGCTTTTTCTGGAAGACCGGCTGGAAAGAAGGGTGCCGACGGCGGAGTTTTTCATAAAAATCACCCCCCATGCTGAGGTGGGGGTGGGGAAGCGGGTGGTGCTTGTGTTTGTGGGGGCGCACCCCGCGGGCGAATCCGCACTTTACTGGGGTGATCCGAAACACCTGCTCACTCGTAAAAAGGAAAATACTTCGTGGCAGCTTTAACAAGAATTTGAGAGTGGTGTAGCGTGGGCTGGCACTTTTACTGTGTAGAGAAAGGACGTAAACTGAGAACAAAGGTAACAGGGATTTCATAAAATACCCCAGAGCGTATGTCGGTGGACATAAATTTTCCTTAAGGATTTTAGTGCAGGGGCCGGGCGGGTTACAGGACACCGACTCCCTCGCTTCTTTTGGCCGGTTACCATTTTTAATTTTCTTTCCTTCCCTATTACGTCATGTACACCCACCGAGTAAGATGGTGCAGTTGAAAAACACTACACTCACATTCAGCAGGATCTGGGTTCAAAACCCAGTCCGGTTATTCTCTTCCTGCTTTCAGTATTATTCTGAAATCACTCCATGCGAATGCCGGAATGATTACGTGGTTCCTTACTACAGGACGTAGCATGTCCTGTTTCATCTTACCCGCTCTTCATTATCTGATATTCTGGTTGCATATTTAATGACTTTATTGTCGACCAAATGTTAAGCCACATATAAATGAAGGTATTCCATCCCCACGCTATTCCCTTACCACCTACGCCATGCACTAACGNCAAATGTTAAGCCACATATAAATGAAGGTATTCCATCCCCACGCTATTCCCTTACCACCTACGCCATGCACTAACGAAAAAAAATTAAAAATAATTTTATTTTGACAATATCAAGCTATATCTTATTTGATTTCTAATAGAATCATCCTTTCGTAAAGGAAGATATGCTTTTTACGAACCCTTTTATTTAGTAAGGAAACAAAATTCTTTAACAATTGCGAGACACCAAGGTGATGTTACATGGCGGTCACAAGGAGTTTATTGACTGCCTCCACCAATGCCAACGGTTATAGTCTATTCACGGTAAAGTGAGCACTTTTTAAAGCACTATCATTNCAAATGTTAAGCCACATATAAATGAAGGTATTCCATCCCCACGCTATTCCCTTACCACCTACGCCATGCACTAACGTAAAAAAATTAAAAATAATTTTATTTTGACAATATCAAGCTATATCTTATTTGATTTCTAATAGAATCATCCTTTCGTAAAGGAAGATATGCTTTTTACGAACCCTTTTATTTAGTAAGGAAACAAAATTCTTTAACAATTGCGAGGCACCAAGGTGATGTTACATGGCGGTCACAAGGAGTTCNTTAGTAAGGAAACAAAATTCTTTAACAATTGCGAGACACCAAGGTGATGTTACATGGCGGTCACAAGGAGTTTATTGACTGCCTCCACCAATGCCAACGGTTATAGTCTATTCACGGTAAAGTGAGCACTTTTTAAAGCACTATCATTTGGAATAATATTCAATAAATATATATTTTTTTAAGCCTTAGACGTTAACTTTCGTGTGCGGTGGAATATACACACTGTGTTTATTACTTACATGGCAATATTGATTTAAAACGGTGGTTACAGGATAAATAATGGCCCAAAGGAAAAAGTAACTAGCGCCTCAAAAGTGATCACTTTACCATATACAGCCTATACATGAATTTAAACCTTTAGCTACATAGTTACTTGTTTTCACACAATAATTTTTTATTGTTTCTCTCATTATATGCTGTAGACATACACACTTATACTCAAACATGTTTTCTGCTACATTATTCTGGTAAAAAATTAGCTTCCGTTATATTTTTTCTCCTCTACATCCTTAAACATTTTTATGTGTTTGGGTACTGTCAACGTTACATTACGTCACCTGAATTCAACTGAGTGGTATGGAGTTTGCCGAAACAGAAAGTCATCCGCATTCTCTGAAGACACGGGCGAATAAATATTTCTTCGCCAGAAGTTTTCATGGTGTCTTCTGCCCCTTAATTATACGTCAGCAGCACACAAACTGTAAATTACTCAAATGAACAGGACGGATTGTACATTACTGTACGTAGGTGAGAACATATGATTGGGCCACTTTTGACTTGGCACAGTACTGGCAGAGAGACGACCAGTAATGAACGTTGTGCAGTATAGTGAGCGTATTCAGTGCTGTGTGAACCAATAGGACAATTGTAAATGTAAAATCAGAGACCAGCAGAACTAATGGTCATGCATTCGAGAATATAGGCGACTAGCTTCTAGCTCGGCTCTGTTCCACAAACAAAGTGTTAAAATTACTGGTCTCAACAAACTTTGCATATGAACGAAATTCATCCTATATTATTAATCGTAATCAGAGTTGAGTGATCGACTTACCGTTTTTACACTCATGACATTGTACATCACGCAACCGATTTTCCGTTTAAATTGTAGGAAGTAATTTCGTAAACCCCATAGTCCAGATGTTGTGATTGTACTCTCCGCACTCCTATATGTGAGCACTTTCATATTTAATTGAAGGCGCCATGTACGCGACATACATGATATATAATTACTACTGCCAATTATTATACGTAAAAATCATTTACTTCACTTTACATATACCATCATTTTCTAAGTTAAGCAGCATTATTATAAATGAAAACCCTTTCACCATCTTGCATTGTCGTATTTCGCTACTTGAAAATTAATTATCTTAACAGACACTGCCAGACAGATACTCGCTCTTTAAAGCGTATCGTTTAAAAGCGAGAAAATTGTCGTATGGTGAAATACACAGTACGAGCAAAATTTAGTTTCCTGATACCAAATAAATTTGCTTGAAATGTATTTGTTTACGCGGAGCAATATTTTGTTCACTCAAGTAATCTGCTCTTTACCTAACTATATGAATTTGCTACCTTGGATAAAACAAAACATTTAGAAATACTTTTTTTAAGCTTAACACGTACTTGGTTGTTCCAACATTAACTACATGTATTTAGTAAACACAACTATTTACAAGTAAGTATAAATATTACGGTAGAGGCAAACGAATATTTTATTTGGAGTGAGTAAGCATTTGGTTATTCCGAACTGTCTGACATGTTAATTGTTACATAATTTGAGGCTGTAACAAAAACAAGCTTTGTTTGCTGTAGTGTCATCCGATCATTTGACTAACTTGGTTACTATGTACAGATTGAGAGATATTTTATAACTGGTGTGATATTTAGGATTATTACAGCGTTTGTTTAGTATAGTTACTCGTGCTTAATATTGGCAGAGATATGAACAGTTTGAATTAAATAAGTTTAAGATTAAAATATGTAAAGCTCTAAAAAATGAAAATATTTTTCTTCGTATATGCCATTTGTTAGTTATAAATATATTTTACATGTTTATACATTATACATACATATACATGTATATGTATGTATGCCAGCATTCGCCATTTTCTTAGCCGTCGCTCTAGCATTTCGCTAAGGCACGTAGCTGGGCGCTGATATAATAGGTCTGTATCTCAGCGCTGATTTAATTGTTGTATTATAATAAACGAAACTGTAATATACGTAAGGTGATACTTATCTTCAGTTCCATCAATTAAATCTTACGCGTTGGGGAAACCAAATAGTTAAATTTTAGTAACAATACATTGTCCCTATATAAAGAGTTCATTTGATTGCGCCAAACAAACTTTCTTTTATTTAACAAAACCTTTTTCTCAATGCAGGAGTTTAGGGCGATACACAAGAGAAGAAATAGTATTAACTTCAATTTAAATACTACATAACCTGTTGAAGAATGTTGTCTTGAGCAAAATCGAGAAGGATGGAACAGACGCATCCAGGCTACGTCGTGCAATATTGCACCGAAAAGAAAACTGCAGTATTCTGGCTTCGGGCATCCGTAGATACGTCTAGAAAAGTTTCGAGACTACTTTATATAAATGGAACATCTACAGCTGAAAAAAAAACACTTAAAATAAATCGCGGCATTTAACGGCGAGATATCGAGAGGTCTACGTTTGAAAGATAATAAAACTCTATAGTTTCATAGAGGTTCACTACACTCGCTGAGGCGCCATGGTCGAGCACATGATGTTTCTTCCTCATCATCCCGTATGATTCAATTAATGAGTATAATGCGGTACTTGTGTAAACGGTGTCTAATTTAATCACCAAGTCCGGCCGTATTTAGCCTTCCCGTGCATAAACGTATGATATTGAATTGGAACTTTAATAGTTCCTTTTTAACTTCCCATTTGATACAAAAACAAAATCACATACACACAAAATAAAATAACTTGATTTATTGCCACTATTGATTACAAATGTTACAATCATTCTTAATACTAACCTGAGTATTCGATAAATATTGGATTATAACTCCAAAGCTTCAAAAGCGAACATTGAAAGAAAAATTCAGTGCCTATATATGCTCATAGGTTATCAACCGTCAGTAGGGCCATGCTGAATAAATATCGTGAATGGAACTATCTGGCAAAAATATCAAGTAGTTTGATTTTCACTTTTACCTTTAAAAAAATGCAGTTTCCGTTATTGTTACTGATTGCCACTGAATAAAAAAAATTATAGTAGGCTGACGCAAAAAATTNCGCCATGTACGCGACATACATGATATATAATTACTACTGCCAATTATTATACGTAAAAATCATTTACTTCACTTTAGATATACCATCATTTTCTAAGTTAAGCAGCATTATTATAAATGAAATCCCTTTCACCATCTTGCATTGTCGTATTTNCGCCATGTACGCGACATACATGATATATAATTACTACTGCCAATTATTATACGTAAAAATCATTTACTTCACTTTACATATACCATCATTTTCTAAGTTAAGCAGCATTATTATAAATGAAAACCCTTTCACCATCTTGCATTGTCGTATTTNCATATACCATCATTTTCTAAGTTAAGCAGCATTATTATAAATGAAATCCCTTTCACCATCTTGCATTGTCGTATTTCGCTACTTGAAAATTAATTATCTTAACAGACACTGCCAGACAGATACTCGCTCTTTAAAGCGTATCGTTTAAAAGCGAGAAAATTGTCGTATGGTGAAATACACAGTACGAGCAAAATTTAGTTTCCTGATACCAAATAAATTTGCTTGAAATGTATTTGTTTACGCGGAGCAATATTTTGTTCACTCAAGTAATCTGCTCTTTACCTAACTATATGAATTTGCTACCTTGGATAAAACAAANCGGAGCAATATTTTGTTCACTCAAGTAATCTGCTCTTTACCTAACTATATGAATTTGCTACCTTGGATAAAACAAAGCATTTAGAAATACTTTTTTTAAGCTTAACACGTACTTGGTTGTTCCAACATTAACTACATGTATTTAGTGAACACAACTATTTACAAGTAAGTTAAAATATTACGGTAGAGGCAAACGAATATTTTATTTGGAGTTAGTAAGCATTTGGTTATTCCGAACTGTCTGATATGTTAATTGTTACAGAATTTGAGGCTGTAACAAAAACAAGCTTTGTTGGCTGTAGTGTCATCCTATCATTTGACTAACTTGGTTACAATGTACAGATTGAGAGATATTTTATAACTGGTGTGATATTTAGGATTATTACAGCGTTTGTTTAGTATAGTTACTCGTGCTTAATATTGGAAGAGATATGAACAGTTTGAATTAAATAAGTTTAAGATTAAAATATGTAAAGCTCTAAAAAATGAAAATATTTTTCTTCGTATATGCCATTTGTTAGTTATAAATATATTTTACATGTTTATACATTATACATACATATACATGTATATGTATGTATGCCAGCATTCGCCATTTTCTTAGCCGTCGCTCTAGCATTTCGCTAAGGCACGTAGCTGGGCGCTGATATAATAGGTCTGTATCTCAGCGCTGATTTAATTGTTGTATTATAATAAACGAAACTGTAATATACGTAAGGTGATACTTATCTTCAGTTCCATCAATTAAATCTTACGCGTTGGGGCAACCAAATAGTTAAATTTTATTAACAATACATTGTCCCTATATAAAGAGTTAATTTGATTGCGCCAAACAAACTTTCTTTTATTTAACAAAACCTTTTCCTCAATGCAGGAGTTTAGGGCGATACACAAGAGAAGAAATAGTATTAACTTCAATTTAAATACTACATAGCCTGTNCCTCAATGCAGGAGTTTAGGGCGATACACAAGAGAAGAAATAGTATTAACTTCAATTTAAATACTACATAGCCTGTTGAAGAATGTTGTCTTGAGCAAAATCGAGAAGGATGGAACAGACGCATCCAGGCTACATCGTGCAATATTGCACCGAAAAGAAAACTGCAGTATTCTGGCTTCGGGCATCCGTAGATACGTCTAGAAAAGTTTCGAGACTACTTTATATAAATGGAACATCTACAGCTGAAAAAAAAACACTTAAAATAAATCGCGGCATTTAACGGCGAGATATCGAGAGGTCTACGTTTGAAAGATAATAAAACTCTATAGTTTCATAGAGGTTCACTACACTCGCTGAGGCGCCATGNTCGAGAGGTCTACGTTTGAAAGATAATAAAACTCTATAGTTTCATAGAGGTTCACTACACTCGCTGAGGCGCCATGTTCGAGCACATGATGTTTCTTCCTCATCATCCCGTATGATTCAATTAATGAGTATAATGCGGTACTTGTGTAAACGGTGTGTAATTTAATCACCAAGTCCGGCCGTATTTAGCCTTCCCGTGCATAAACGTATGATATTGAATTGGAACTTTAATAGTTCCTTTTTAACTTCCCATTTGATACAAAAACAAAATCACATACACACAAAATAAAATAACTTGATTTATTGCCACTATTGATTACAAATGTTACAATCATTCTTAATACTAACCTGAGTATTCGATAAATATTGGATTATAACTCCAAAGCTTCAAAAGCGAACATTGAAAGAAAAATTCAGTGCCTATATATGCTCATAGGTTATCAACCGTCAGTAGGGCCATGCTGAATAAATATCGTGAATGGAACTATCTGGCAAAAATATCAAGTAGTTTGATTTTCACTTTTACCTTTGAAAAAATGCAGTTTCCGTTATTGTTACTGATTGCCACTGAATAAAAAAAATTATAGTAGGCTGACGCAAAAAATTNGAAAAAATGCAGTTTCCGTTATTGTTACTGATTGCCACTGAATAAAAAAAATTATAGTAGGCTGACGCAAAAAATTGTTATCAGCTTTTTCTTGCTAAAGCTGCGATTATGGTGTATTCGTTGTAGTGTGTTGTGTACATAGCACATTTCAATGTACGCTAAGAAAATTCAATGGGAAAATACTAAGGCACTTTATTTTCAAATACTATTTATTATTTGTATTTCAAATGTATTTTCACAATAGTCGTGTGTAATTTGGTATGTGATGCATTTATCAGGTTGGAAATGCGAGAGTTAACGGCAATGTAGATCATTTTGTAAATAATCTTGACGTCTAAGTATATCTTCTTGAGTGGAAAATAAGGAACCAATAATAAACACATATGGCAATACACATCTTTACAGATAGAGTACTTCTATAAAATACTGCTTAAGAAGTAGGAGGTAGCACTTAACAGAAAACACAAGAATACTTACATAAGCAATAGCGGAGCAAGAAATAACTGTTTACGTCCAAAACGATGTAGTGTACGTGGAGATTTCGTTGCATCCATGATAAATGAAACAATATTTTGGAATTCCGCCATTGAAAAGTTATGTAGCCAAGAAAACCACACAGGGCATTTTTAAAAAAAGAAAACACATAAGTTTTTATTATAAAAATACACAAAAACAAGCCAACAAGACCAAATCTTGTTAAAAAATATTTAAATTTCCTCAAAATTTTGTCAAAAAAATATTAAAACAAAACATATTTTAACTACCACTACATATCTTAAAATTGAAAAAAAAATCATATTAAAAAAGTTTATAAAAAGAAACGAAATTGCATTATAAAGATAATGTGAACTAGACTTGCTGTATGTAAATGCAACTAGTTCGCATTTAGAGCGAAATAGCCCCCACCTGAACACAATACTATAAAACATTTACTCTTACGTGTATTTTATTCATATAAAAGCGGGGTTCTGTTAAAGAAAAGGTAAATCAAAACTTTTAAATTTTTTACCAAGTGACTATGGCAGTTCTAGTGGGGAAGGATGTGTCAATGTTATGAGCATGCGCAGAAGACAAACATACGTCTGTTTCATCTTTAGTCTATGGATTAAAGGCTGGTTCGTGAAGAGTTCCCTTTACAGATTTTATATCTGACCAAAGAATATTCAATGAGCTGAATGGAGTAGCTACAGAAGTATTTCAAATGCATTTTAATTAATCGTGAACTAGTTGTGACGAACTTCTCTTCAGATTTCAAATTTGCTACTATCTTGCCGTGGCCCCTTATTTAACGACGCAGTTTGACATATATCCCACGGTTTTGATGATACGATGGTTGGCATGCAAGTTGCTCCAGAATCCCAGCCGATGAATATACACCGAGTAATATGTTATGGTAACGAGTATCCAGCAGAGGTTACGCCGGTGATCTCCTGGGAGTTGGCCGTGTGAGTCTCGTCGGACCCAGCGCCACCCGGGAGAATATATCGCGATCCCCTGCTGAGGGCAAGTATGTTATAGCACTGCCCTCCCAGGCTGGGTAGATCACGTTACAGAATTAATGTGTAAGTACCTCCCTTCTACACTTTCATGTTTATTAGGTGTGGGGGTGAAGATGGCTGTGTGACAGAGATCACGAAGGCGTTGCCTTTAAGTAATGACGTTCCGGGCTTTCATTCCGGGTAGTCAATTAATTGGCGTAACGTTCTTAGATGTAACCCTTACGTTTACTGGAATAAAGTACGTAAACTAAAAACAAAAATTAAATATAATTGCAGGACATCGAATATAGACAAAAAAATCTCAATGGTGTTTCAAAGAAATTCTACCGGTTTAAATTTACATATAAAAGAGCGTACAGTATTGTTTTAAGCAACGTAACCATCATACGTCAAAGTAATGAATATTGAAATAATTATTATATTCATAATTTTTTCATCGTGAGGCAGTTAACTTAAACACCATTAATATTTGTAAACGAAAACAAACGTAGCAATACTGCCTCCATAGGACGGAAGTAGGACGAGGATATCATTGAATTAAATTCCACTTATACTTCAAGAGTACATACTTGAAAACAAGGTTAGATACATTTTTTTACAATGGAAACCCCTGATTATTTCCAGTGTAATACACATAAATAATAATCACGTGGATGGAAACATTTGTTACACAAGAACATCATCAGTGACTTTCAAAGTTTTGAGAATACCGATTAAATGGTCAGGCCAAAGCATCTAAGAAGAAGCTGTGTAGGTCTTGCGTCTGACACATCTAGACCGCTTACGAGACAAGTTAAAGGACGACGTTAGTCGCGATGTGCCTGCAGCACTACAAGAGATGGGGAAACGCACTAGCAGCTTGCGGCTTGATTTACAGTGATTTGTTATGTCACGCAAACTGGTCATTGTGGCCGGGCACGTTTCCAGGAATTTCATTTGGGAAGAGTGAGGAAGAACGTTGTATCAGTGGACCGGGTGGAGAGGGGGGACGAGCAGATGAGAGCAATTTGCCTTCCTCAATAAATAAATAAATATAGGGAAACTTCTATATTTATAAGTAAACACAAATATGTCAGATATTTTATAATGTAAATTACACAAATCCCGCTGTTTCCTGTGTCAAATTTAATCGAATTAATAAAGCATTAAAACGTAAATGTAAAAAATTTTCTTTACAAATTAATGTTTATCCCTCTACCATTGAATTCTAGCTATATAATATATAGAAGCCACCTTCTAATTTATATGATGTAATATTGTTTTACAATATCACCGTGGCTACTACAAATATTTATTTAGTTCACACGTTAACGCATAACACGAGGGAAAGCAATTTAAAAGCAAACTTATGTTTGAAAAATCTTCTACTGCAATAATAAAAATAGAGGATTGCCATAACTAAAAATAACCCTAGGGATGTCTTATAAAGGCGGCCGCTTCAGCTACCAATTCATGAGCAGAGTATGCTTTCTTTTGAGAGGAGTCCGGGCANCCCTAGGGATGTCTTATAAAGGCGGCCGCTTCAGCTACCAATTCATGAGCAGAGTATGCTTTCTTTTGAGAGGAGTCGGAGCCCACTGTACCGCTCACTTGGATAGTGCTTTATCGTGGCATCTATTTGAAATGTAGGTCTCGAGAAATATACAAGTTAACGATTGTAGTGATTTATCACGAGAGCATTCTTACATTTAATTATTCAACATGGACATTTCATTACTGATCCTTCTCAGTTCTGACATTTTCTGGGACCCTAGCGTAGATGAAACTCATCTTTCCTCAGTAAGAGAGTGGTTTCATTTCTAATCATACTTTATGGTTTAATATGTTGTTACAAAATATATTGGTTTGATGTTAACAGTTCTGGAAACAATGTAAAATAGGAAATATATAATAAAAAAATAAAATAAACATTCGAATTTATTTCACATTCTAGGGAGTTGAATTTCGAAAAATACTAATATTTATTTTTATCTATTTATGTAGCCAACCTTTTCGAGCAAAGAGAGTAACGATATATTATCGGATTACTAAGCAATTGAGGAGTCTTAAAAATACATTTTACGCCTTTCAACCTCTAAGGGTTCGAATTAAAGAAAAATCTTGAAAGAAATTTTTAGGCATTTATGTAGTTAGTATTTTCACGCAAAAATAACATGAATACCATTTCGCGTTAATGTGCTATTACGGAACCTACGAAATAATATTTTATTCCTTTTCAACTTCTTAGCGGTTGAATTAAAAAAGAAATCCTGAAATAAGTTCTAAGCATTTATAAAGGCTGCCTTTTGAATAAAAGAGCACAATGATCATCGGGGCAATGAGTTTTTGAGAATTGATCAAAAACCTATTTCACTCCTTTTCACACTTTTAGGGGTCAAATTAAAAAAAAATCCTTGATTGAGTTTTAAGCATTTATATAGGCTGCCTTTTGAAGAAAGTAACACAATTATATCTCATCGGGATTTTGAGCATTTGAGAAGTCCTCGAAAACTTTTTTTTAAAATTCTTTTTCACACTTTTAGGGGTCGAATTGAAGAACAATCCTCAGATAAGTTTAAAGATATTTGTAAAAGCTAATTCTAGAAGCTAAGAGCACAACAGTACCTTTTGGGTTTGAATTTAAAAAAAACTTTGATTTTATTCTTAGGCATTTGAAAATTTAATTTTTTAAAGCAAAGAGCACAACGACATCCCATCGGGTTAATGAAATATTGAGGCGTCTTCGAAAACATATCTTGTCCCTTTTCACCCTCTTAGGGGTACAATATACAAAAATCCTTTCTTAGTGGGTCCCAAACCCTAAAGATGTCAACCTTTATATTTCCATACTTTCGTGTCTAGCCGTTTTGAGCTGAGCGTTGATGAGTGAGTGATTTAGTAAGTCAGGACAATTGGATTTATACACAGAGATTTGTGATGAATCAAGAATTCATGCTGGTTAAATTAAGCCACTTAACCTGTACGCGTGCCAAAATTAAGCTTACCAGGTACTGAACTTAGAGTGAACTGTCCCCCATAACATAGTAGAATGAAAAATAAGAATATTTATTTCAGTATTAAATATGGTAAGAATGTAGCAATAACGAGACTATCGAATTTCTGGTTGATGCTTCTTCTGTTCTAAGTTGGCACAAACAAAGTATATTAAATACTATTTGCTAGCAAAGCAAGCAAACTAAACAATGAACCGGTTCGCTCATCGCGTCCACGATCCTGGACATGTTGCAAATTGATAAAATTTGTGCATTGTACTGTACACAGCAAGGCATCAGCGTCCAGTACTCTGAGTCTTCCTTACGGCTAATCTGCTTTATGCAATTTTCTACAGCTTTTTTCCGTGAATAGTTAACGCTAGTATTACCGAGCACGCAGCACGTTGTTCATTGGTTTCAAGACAAGTACTAAACAAAGGTACAGTGCACGCCAAAAAAAACATGTGATTTCAACACCTGAACTAAGATTACTTCTATTACAGGTTGGGAAGATCAATGTTAAATTTTGACAATGCAGAAATTTTCGCCTCTAGGTAAGCGCTAGTTTCGGAAAGGTGCAGTACCAGATTTAATCTATTTTCTATGTTAAAAAAACTGGATAGTTGCAAATTGCAATAATCATAAATCAAATATGAAATAATTTCGTAGGTATGTAAAATTATTCTCTTTTTTATGCATGAAGCTTATAAATTTAATTAAATGTAACCTTTTGGAACACTACGCATCTAGAGGTGTAAATTTTCCCTATGCCAAACTCTCCCACAAGAAATCTCGTTTTGTTCCTAACCCGAGTAGAATAAACCTAACCTGAACTGAAATCTCAGAAACAAATGTGCGACCGAATGGGTTAAGGAGGCGAATTTCTCGTTTTGAAAGACCATTATTGCAAAAAAACGGGGAGCCGAAAATGAGATGATGTGTTCACCTGACCAGTTCGTATTAACTCGCTCCCGATTTTCATGCAGGAGCGATTGGCTATCGAGTTCAGGCCAGACATGTAAAGAACAAATAGTTATTCTTTGTATCAGATCTGTCTCTTTCTGCTTCACGTATAACTGAACATTTTCACGTAGCTAGTGCCTAATACATATATGTCAACAAGTGACATTAGTAGAACTATTTATTAGAAACTCAAATAAGTTACTACTACGTAAATGTTTACTGTAACTGTTTGGAAAAAAAAAATATGACACAAATTTCAGAGACCATCAAATTAAATGATTTCACTTCTGACAAGATTTTTATCAGTAGAACCAAAATTCGTATAATTGAGCTGCCATCATAAGAAGTAGGCCAATTCAAGTTTACGTAAAANGGACAGTGTATGTTTTTTTTTTTTTTTTTTTTCAAAGGTTGGTTTTCAAAGTGCTCTGTAAACCGTGAAGCAGCCTACAGCAGAAACGCGGAGCTGGGGAAATATTGCAGAGCGATTTCTCATATCACTGCTGCCTTTATGCGGTGACGAGATTGAGGAATGAAAGGGGGACTGTGGGGGGAACGCCAGGCCGCAAGGAGCGAGCGCTCGCGGCAACGTAATCCTCCGCGCGCGGAACTGACGGCGCGCGCGTCATATTCACACCCCTTCTCTTTTCCAACCTACATATAACCCACACCCGCTGGGCAAACGCCGCGATTCGATTTCGCTCCCCCACCCCCCTTAAACCTCTCTTGGCACACCACGACATATTGTCCCCGATTCTTGCCCCGGNATTTAGTTCACACGTTAACGCATAACACGAGGGAAAGCAATTTAAAAGCAAACTTATGTTTGAAAAATCTTCTACTAAAAATATTAAAAATAGAGGATTGCCATAACTAAAAATAACCCTAGGGATGTCTTATAAAGGCGGCCGCTTCAGCTACCAATTCATGAGCAGAGTATGCTTTCTTTTGAGAGGAGTCGGAGCCCACTGTACCGCTCACTTGGATAGTGCTTTATCGTGGCATCTATTTGAAATGTAGGTCTCGAGAAATATACAAGTTAACGATTGTAGTGATTTATCACGAGAGCATTCTTACATTTAATTATTCAACATGGACATTTCATTACTGATCCTTCTCAGTTCTGACATTTTCTGGGACCCTAGCGTAGATGAAACTCATCTTTCCTCAGTAAGAGAGTGGTTTCATTTCTAATCATACTTTACGGTTTAATATGTTGTTACAAAATATATTGGTTTGATGTTAACAGTTCTGGAAACAATGTAAAATAGGAAATATATAATAAAAAAATAAAATAAACATTCGAATTTATTTCACATTCTAGGGAGTTGAATTTCGAAAAATACTGATATTTATTTTTATCTATTTATGTAGCCAAACTTTTCGAGCAAAGAGAGTAACGATATATTATTGGATTACTAAGCAATTGAGGAGTCTTAAAAATACATTTTACACCTTTTCAACCTCGAAGGGTTCGAATTAAAGAAAAATCTTGAAATAAATTTTTAGGCATTTATGTAGTTAGTATTTTCACGCAAAAATTACATGAATACTCTTTCGCGTTAATGTGCTATTACGGAACCTACGAAATAATATTTTATTCCTTTTCAACTTCTTAGCGGTTGAATTAAAAAAGAAATCCTGAAATAAGTTCTAAGCATTTATAAAGGCTGCCTTTTGAATAAAAGAGCACAATGATCATCGGGGTAATGAGTTTTTGAGAATTGATCGAAAACCTATTTCACTCCTTTTCACACTTTTAGGGGTCAAATTTAAAAAAATCCTTGATTGAGTTTTAAGCATTTATATAGGCTACATTTTGAAGAAAGTAACACAATTATATCTCATCGGGATTTTGAGCATTTGAGAAGTCCTCGAAAACTTTTTTTTTTTATTCTTTTTCACACTTTTAGGGGTCGAATTGAAGAACAATCCTGAAATAAGTTTAAAGATATTTGTAAAAGCTAATTCTAGAAGCTAAGAGCACAACAGTAACTTTTGGGGTTGAATTTAAAAAAAACTTTGATTTTATTCTTAGGCATTTGAAAATTTAATTTTTTAAAGCAAAGAGCACAACGACATCCCATCGGGTTAATGAGATATTGAGGCGTCTTCGAAAACATATCTTGTCCCTTTTCACCCTCTTAGGGGTACAATATACAAAAATCCTTTCTTAGTGGGTCCCAAACCCTAAAGATGTCAATCTTTATATTTCCATACTTTCGTCTCTAGCCGTTTTGAGCTGAGCGTTGATGAGTGAGTGATTTAGTAAGTCAGGACAATTGGATTTATACACAGAGATTTGTGATGAATCAAGAATTCATGCTGGTTAAATTAAGCCACTTAACCTGTACGCGTGCCAAAATTAAGCTTACCAGGTACTGAACTTAGAGTGAACTGTCCCCCATAACATAGTAGAATGAAAAATAAGAATATTTATTTCAGTATTAAATATGGTAAGAATGTAACAATAACGAGACTATCGAATTTCTGGTTGATGCTTCTGTTCGAAGTTGGCACAAACAAAGTATATTTAATACTATTTGCTAGCAAAGCAAGCAAACTAAACAATGAACCGGTTCGCTCATCGCGTCCACGATCCTGGACATGTTGCAAATTGATAAAATTTGTGCATTGTACTGTACACAGCAAGGCATCAGCGTCCAGTACTCTGAGTCTTCCTTACGGCTAATCTGCTTTATGCAATTTTCTACAGCTTTTTTCCGTGAATAGTTAACGCTAGTATTACCGAGCACGCAGCACGTTGTTCATTGGTTTCAAGACAAGTACTGAACAAAGGTACAGTGCACGCCAAAAAAAACATGTGATTTCAACACCTGAACTAAGATTACTTCTATTACAGATTGGGAAGATCAATGTTAAATTTTGACAATGCAGAAATTTTCGCATCTAGGTAAGCGCTAGTTTCGGAAAGGTGTAGTACCAGATTTAATCTATTTTCTATGTTAAAAAAACTGGATAGTTGCAAATTGCAATAATCATAAATCAAATATGAAATAATTTCGTAGGTATGTAAAATTATTCTCTTTTTTATGCATGAAGCTTATAAATTTAATTAAATGTAACCTTTTGGAACACTACGCATCTAGAGGTGGAAATTTTCCCTATGCCAAACTCTCCCACAAGAAATCTCGTTTTGTTCCTAACCCGAGTAGAATAAACCTAACCTGAACTGAAATCTCAGAAACAAATGTGCGACCGAATGGGTTAAGGAGGCGAATTTCTCGTTTTGAAAGACCATTATTGCAAAAAAACGGGGAGCCGAAAATGAGATGATGTGTTCACCTGACCAGTTCGTATTAACTCGCTCCCGATTTTCACGCAGGAGCGATTGGCTATCGAGTTCAGGCCAGACATGTAAAGAACAAATAGTTATTCTTTGTATCAGATCTGTCTCTTTCTACTTCACGTATAACTGAACATTTTCACGTAGCTAGTGCCTAATACATATATGTCAACAAGTGACATTAGTAGAACTATTTATTAGAAACTCAAATAAGTTACTACTACGTAAATGTTTACTGTAACCTGTTTGGGAAAAAAAAAAATATGACACAAATTTCAGAGACCATGAAATTAAATGATTTCACTTCTGACAAGATTTTTATCAGTATAACCAAAATTCGTATAATTGAGCTGCCATCATAAGAAGTAGGCCAATTCAAGCTTACGTAAAAACACATGCAATCGCGGACAGTGTAAGTTTTTTTTTTTTTTTCAAAGGTTGGTTTTCAAAGTGCTCTGTAAACCGTGAAGCAGCCTACAGCAGAAACGCGGAGCTGGGGAAATATTGTAGAGCGATTTCTCATATCACTGCTGCCTTTATGCGGTGACGAGATTGAGGAATGAAAGGGGGACTGTGGGGGGAACGCCAGGCCGCAAGGAGCGAGCGCTCGCGGCAACGTAATCCTCCGTGCACGGAACTGACGGCGCGCGCGTCATATTCACACCCCTTCTCTTTTCCAACCTACATATAACCCACACCCGCTGGGCAAACGCCGCGGTTCGATTTCGCTCCCCCACCCCCCTTAAACCTCTCTTGGCACACCACG
The DNA here is from genome assembly GCA_002778355.1 of Clitarchus hookeri. Taxonomy (NCBI): domain Eukaryota; kingdom Metazoa; phylum Arthropoda; class Insecta; order Phasmatodea; family Phasmatidae; genus Clitarchus; species Clitarchus hookeri. The sequence goes on along the minus strand of NQII01000393.1, from coordinate 330,008 downwards.
ACATATTGTCCCCGATTCTTGCCCCGGGAGCGAGGCAGGGGTACGGACGATTGGTGTGGATTGTTTGGAGCTGCAATGGTTTTAGAGGAGGGGTCGCCGGGGGGAGTAAGGGTTTTCGTTCCAGCACTGCGGACCAGCGGATCTGCGGTCACGTCTGGGCCGCTTCGCAAAGCAAGTGGTCCGGATCTCGGCGTCGAGTCTCCGTCTGCACGGAGGACGTTAGGTTTTGAAGGCATCAGAGGTTGTTCACGGTTGACTTGGCACTTTAGAAAGCTTCGCTTGAGACCTACTTGTACGCACTTTGTGCATTCTTCCATCGTACGTAAAATTAAAATTTCCATGGACCCGAGCACTTTATTCATGCGTCGGTTAAATTAAACTGAAATTTTTTTAAAAGTTAATATTTTACAAATGTGCTTATTTTTACTCCTACATGCATTAAAAAATTAGGAGGCTAAAGAAATCATCAAAGTATTCACACTTATTTTTGTGACACTTCAAGGTCAAGGCATGGAATTACGTCTTCTCCATCGTCACCAACTTCCCTCGGAAAATGCCTACTAGTTAGTTTATTTCGAAAGTGTTTATAAATCGTGAAAGTCCTATAGTAGTGTGGCTTCAAATGCAGCACGGCGTCCGAATGCACAACATGGAGAGTCCGTTAAAAAGTAGCACACATACAACATAAATTCTCATATTGTAAGTTGCATATGTTAGAAAAAGGCATGCATATTTTGTAACACTCAAAAACATCTTCATAGATATTACCTGCTTAGTGTTTAAAAAACGACTTAATAAGAGTCTAGCGTATTTCTATTCGAAATGTTTTAGACATTACATTTTGCTACAAAACTTTTTTCAAGTAAGGTAATAATAAGAACAATCACTATGGTTGTATGTAAAAAAAATTATTGTACTAGTGTTAAAACAATTTTTTTGGTAATAAATTTTATGTACACCAATTCCAGTAAAAAAATTATGACTTTTTGACTTGAAATTGATTACTTATTAAATATAGTTCTAAAGAATATAAGTAGATATTATTACACATGATAAGAGCTATTATAGTGATTTTTCTGTATAAAGGATGTTTTTTTTTGTGAAATGTGTTTTTTGAAGCATCCAAAATTGAAATACTCACAAATGTTTATTAAAAATAGACTTTGAAATCGTTTAAAAAAAACATTAAAATAATTAAATTATTGTAAAATATTTAGCGGTGTTACAAAAATATAGTATTCTTCTTTCTATGACATTTGAATCGTACATTTTCGAAAATGTTAGTAGTGTTGGCACTACTTTTGAATGTACTTAGCATGTTGTACAGTCGAGTGGAGTGCTCCATTGGAAGCTACCCTACTTCAGACTTGCCCTGTGCACTATACACGATGCTCTGCCTTGTTTCCTGCTTAAACTTGCCTAGATAGTACTTAGGCCGTGTTCACATTTGCACACAATCTTAACAAAAGGGTCATGTAGCTCGATTTTGCATACTAATTCAATGAGGTATTTTGTGATTTAATAATATTTCTTTGTGCCGTAAACGTGAATGACATTACGAAATTACAAAATCACCACCATCCTAAAGCTGCACATTAGTTTAACCAATAAAGTATAAATGTAAATGCATAATTAACTTAATTTCGAACAAACAACGTCGTGTTTTCATTATAATTACTGCTTTATTCAGTAGGAGAGTGGCAACATTGTTTACAGATACAGCAATATGCTGCAATCTATTAATACTGGGCTTATGGTTTTAAAATAAAATAACATCAATATCGTTAAAAAAATTGCGTAAAAAGAACGCTTTTTTAACGGCTATCTACGGACCACGCTATATAAACTGTCCTTTTCCTTTCCTTGAAGGCATATTTATAATTAGTCTAATTTCCGAAGGAGAGATAGGCTTATGAGATCACTTTCCTGCCTGTTTGAATGTGTCTGCGTGCGTGTCTCCTAAAAACTTTTGAACCTGTGACCCGAATTTCACCAAACTCGTTACGCATATAGAATTTAGTAATTACATCCAATTTTTATAGATTTAGACCACGCTAGATGAATATTTTCAAAATTGCGGCAATTTTTTTATTTATTGTGCTATATANAATTTTTATAGATTTAGACCACGCTAGATGAATATTTTCAAAATTGCGGCAATTTTTTTATTTATTGTGCTATATATATTTCGGCAACCACGTAACAGATTAAAAAAAAATTGGGTATGTTGACAGTACACCATGTAAATATAGAAATCATAGAGGGATATGGTTATGAGTCCGCCATTTGGAATATAGCCCTATATGAAAAATTAAAGCTTTGATATGATATCTCGGACATTACTCAATTGATTCCCGCCAAAGGTATGTATGCAATACAATGGTAGGTCATGTAAAATTACGCTTTTCAAATAGATAAGGCACTTATTTTGTTGCCGAAGGCTGACTATCTAGGTGGGTTACAGCAGCCAGTACGTCTACACCTTTCGTTTCTTCCTCTGTTAACATCTTCTCTAGTCGGCGTCGAGGTGAGAACAACGTCCTTCGAGCTGTCACGCTGGCCCTACTACCGGTCTAAGGAGGCCGGTGCCCATGGAAACCACAAACGGCAAGTAACAAATGACGAACGATAAAGCCCTGGATGGCCTTTGGCCAAGGAGGGCCCAAGAAGTTATACGTATGTGTGACACGTTGGCCAATATTCGTGCACCATCGCACCAACTCGCTCTCGATCTTCGCCGGGCAGGGGGAGGGAGATTTCTGTTTTAAATAATAACACCAGATTTGGGCAACCACACGACCTGAGTGCTGAATTTAGCCACCCGCTGGCCTGGTGCAGTTACATGTGAGATGCCACGTTCAGGCAGGTCGTAGTATTAAGGCCTACCCGTGCCACCGCAGCAGTATGGTGTAAATATATATTGCAGACGTCGAATACGCCAATAAATACCATTCTATAGTCCGCCATACTCTAAGCTAGCGTCGCACATTAAATAAAGTTTTTATGTCACATATCGGTAACAGATCAACCGATTACTACAAACGCTGGCAAACAAAGTTGACAACTCCCAGAGCTGTGGTTTTGGGGGAAGGTGATTGACACAGTTCTCTAAAGGTCCAATTTCCTAATAAATCAATACACTGTAATGATTAAGAGTTCAAGAAAAATCTCTAGTTTTATTATTGCTTTCAAACAAGTTAATTGCCACACAAGTTCTCGAGACAACTCCCTCCCGTTCCTGTACGTAGATTACGTATAGTTCGC
>NQII01000393.1:284862-326368 GCA_002778355.1 Clitarchus hookeri | reverse complement strand
AAACAACGTGTGCGGCCCTCCGGCGCGCGTGGGTCCGGTGTTGCCCCTCGATCCTGGTTTACAAGTTTAAGCACTTCGTCCTGTGCATGCGGAAATATTTGGGTGGCCTCTTGGCTTCGCGTATGTGTGGTTCCCCTGCCTTGCCGCTATTCTCTCCGCACACTCGCCCCAAAAGCTCTCAGGGTTTTATTGCAGTGAAGCCCGGGGTCGTGGGACCTCAGCGTATCTTGGGGCAGCTGCCCAGTGCAGCTGTGTTCGCGCCCTGGTGCCTTCCGTTGCCTCCGGATGCCGTCTGCACGTGCAGAAAACTTGGGTGGCCTGTATTTGCAGCTGTGAGGCGCGGGATCCTTTTTTGGACACATCCACCACCCTTAATATTTATTGGTGTTGACCGCCTGCAGACTTCGCTAGCGCGTGTGTTCTGACGGCCAAAATACATGGACGCGGGGAGCGTCAAAGTAGTACATATTACGTAAGGCCAAGTAAATTAATAATTTTTTAGTGAACCAGACACTTATTTTCAAAATGGTAGTAATGAAAAAGTTTAACTTAGTAAGCTATATCTACGAAACTATGTAACAAATGTTAATTGAATTTGGTACAATCGCAATATCTACTACATCTATAAATTGTACCTGTACAGAGCATTTTTTTCTCCGCAATTTGGTAAAATAATGCCACATAAAAAAATAAAGTTTTGCTGTCATATCTCGGGGACCACTTAATGTAGTTCGACCAACTTTTTGCACACAATTAGTGCTATCATACTCACATACTTTATTTTCCAAATTACTACTCTATGACTATTTTATGTTAGTAAACCCAGTGTACCAAAATATTAGACTTATTAAAGTCAAAGTTCATGCTCCTATTCCTACTTCCATATAGCAGTTGATTGCATGTCAGCTTACTGTAAAAGGAGTTCTGGGTTCGATTTTCAGGTAGGGCACACGTGTATTTGTAATTGCTCACTAGTATTGCATATGTTTATGGTTCATCTATGTAGAGGATAGTATGCCCAGTAGTTATATCGATAACTTCTTGTTAACAAATATGCTTCCTTCAAATATATTTTCCAGCCAAAATGCCGTTGTGCTATTACTGTTGCTAAACTAGTGACTGTCTGAAGCGTTCGAATTGATGCCTACCAAATATATTTCTATGCTTAAAAAATTATAAAATCATAATTTTTAAGGTGCGAGCCGTGCGTTTTTGCTATGATCATGTGCATCTCAGAATGCCAGAGTTATCGCTACGTCTCCCGACCTCAGGTGCCCGCACAGGCAGGTGCTTGTACACGGTATCTTAAGGGTATGTTGCAAGGAGAACGGTAGAGAACAATCTGCGTACGATGCCAGCGTACCCGAGGATAACAACGAACGTATCGGCTTACTTTGCGTGTCGAATCAAGAAATGCGCATGGCTGCATCTTGCTTCTGTCTGCCGTTTGTGATGATTTGTACTGCATGGTTTCATGAGAACGTACTGCCGGAAAAATTCTTTCCAATAGGATCCCGCAAATATCACGTCACTCCTGTGCTGTTAGAGCTGCAAACACAAATGCTTTAGGGGGAAATCCCTGGTAAAAAAATTAAACACTTCGAAGTCACGGGGGCCTCAGTGGTTGAGCGGTTAGTCTGCTCACCTCCCACAAAGGCGAACCGGGTTCAATCCCCAGCAATCGGGAATCGTGCCGGACCAAGCCGCTGGTCGGTGGACTTTCTCGGCGATCTTCCGTTTCCCCCGTCCTTTCATTCTGGCGTTGCTCCATTCTCACCTCATTTCACCCTCATCGGCTCTCAAGATCTCGCTGTTAAGAGCCGCCTAAATATCTTAACTGAACTCAAAGTCACGGATTACCATTAGAGAGCATTGCGAAAAGCCCTCCCAAGGGTGCGCTGTACGATCCCGGGTATCTAAATTCTACACGAATTATATGTGAAGCAGTATCATATTATCACACGCGATGTAAGCCAATGGATTAAACTAGAAAAATGCCACTTGGTACTTTGTTTTTTTTCCTTTCTTTAAGGAAATTACGCAGGAAAGTCGTAACAATACTGTTTTTCAAACCCCTTGAACAATTATTTATTTTTGAATATCAATTGTACTATATTAAAACGTGGCGGCTGTAAGATAATGGCATTTTTGCCCTTAAGAGCTTAGCCTAGTTGGCTAATGAAGTGCATTGCAGAGGCGTAGTATAAAATACGTGATTAAAAAGGGTAGGATATTTTGTAGTGCCGTATAAATACGAAAATAATTTAAGAAACGTTTCGTGGCCAAAGACAAATTGTGGCGGATTCTCACCTCCTTTACTCTCATCCACAACATCCCATCCCACTTGCAACCAGGCAGCGTTTGGGGCAGGTAAGCTCTCCCCTTCCGGTCTAGCCTTGCTACTCTTCAGGAAGCTCGGTCAGCTACCGCTGTCTTAGGCTTGGTAGGCTCACAAGTAGACGATGGAGTCGACAGGGCAACAGGAAGCTGGAGGTAAGGAACACAGGAGAGTGGTGATTTCTGTTCCTCCTTCATTCGTTGATTCGAGCTCAACACATCACAGCACAGAACACAACACAGAATGGCACCAACCAAGTAAGAGACACACAGCACCAACAGGAAATCAGATGTAATCTCGTGCAGATGTTCCGACAGAAAACGTCTTCTCACCATTGAGTGACGATTATTCTTCAAATTATAGCCAGGACAGCTTCAAAACGGATGTAACACAAAACAAGACAAGTCAAAAAACACTCGTTCCCACGGTGTACATCCTAGACACCTCGAGACTTAAATACCTTGCTATCCAATTCAGCGAAAAGTACATCGTAAAAATATCAGTCACCAACTGACAAAACCTGAAGGTGCTTGTAGAAAATAAGAACCACTCTTCTTTCTGCAAGTTCATAGAACACCACGAAATGCAATATTACACGCACGTTGAGAAAAACGAAAGGCCAAACAAGATAGTCATCAAAGGACTACCACACAACGCAGACACAAAACAAATAATGAAAGAGATTAAACAATATAGCTTTAGTCCAATCCACGTCTGGAAATTCAGAACACCAGATGACACACCTGCAGTCTTTGGGGTTGTACTACAACAACATAAAAAATACGACATACTGAAAATACGCAAAACACTCGGCTGTATGGAAACAGTGTAAAGTACTCCAAAAGCACTTTGAAGCACGCAAACATAGGATTGGACCTAAACCCACCAAACAAACACAAGACACTAGGCAGAAAATGTGGGAAAACACGCAAGTAAATATTCAGTCAAAGAATGAATTCCCTCCACTTCAATCACAAAAAGGCAGACTGAACAAGGAAGCACACACAGCGAACAAGCACCCAAACAACAGCAAAGGGAAAAACCACAACAAAACAGGAGAAGGGACAACAACACAATAGAAAATACGGCCATGTTCACATAAATACACAACTGGCCACCTTTCTGCAAGAAACACACTTAGTAACCCTAATGGACCACTTTAGGCACATAATCAGACAGACAAAGTCATGACAACACTACAGGAGAATCAGATGCTGCTTCTCAGAGCACTCGCTAGTTTACCTCATTAAACAAACAAATAATTCAAGACAGCACCATATATACTAAATTAAATAAAACCACTTAATAAAATAACGTAACCCATAACAACTACCCCAAACCGCAGCAAAACGTAAAGATAACACATTACACACACCTTTCGACCCGGAATTCTCTGGTTGGTCCGGGACGCATATTACCAAGTTTAATAAAACTACATGGCTCTAGCCGAAACATTTCAGTCGACCTTACACAGGGTTGGAGACAACACCACTACCTACTCCACACTACTCCAAGGCCAATAGTCAAACAGATACCGGTCATATAGGGCACTCTGCCCATGCTGGTTATGTGGGAACTAGGGAAAGGTGAGAAATAGCCCCAACTGGTGGAGAGATACACATAACAGTCGAGGTAGGGGTCGAGGTGTTAACGAAACAAAACCAAACTAAATAAATTAAACTAAAAAAATGACAATAAACAAAAGTTTTTTAAAAATAATAATTTAAAATAATTATTATGTACATTAAATATATACATAAATAAATATAGACTATACTTCATACTCACAACTCACAATGACACACCGACTTAATAGTTTGTCGCAGATCGGGAAGAAGACTTTGACTTCGGGAAGGGGTACTGTACTGTTACTGGATTCAGTAGATTCTGGTAACAAGGACTTTTTCATTTTCACTGTCACAAACGAGGAAAAACTAATCGTACCTCGTGGGCTGCCAGGGGAGACTAGGGACTCACCGACACCTTACATGCGACATTAATTAGCACACTGGTTAGCAGCAGATGAACATGTTAGACCGAGATCACGTCACTCACATTCACTCCAGCTGGAAGTTGGAGGGGAGCTTTACTCCCCCGCCGAAAACACGAAAAAATAAATTTACTTATAATACGCAACACCAATAAACAGCCTTAATTCGGGTCCCATGCCCCACAAACCACAGCTACACGGCGCCCTGCCACCGATCCAATGATTTCAGTATGTGTCGGGGTGCATTTGTTTACAAATACTCAGTTAGTTAAGGGAGTTAAGGCTCTCGGTCTCACGACACTAAGGCCATTCGGTGGCATCTCAGGATTTGGCGGCCATCTTAACCTCAGCAAATCCTGCCTAGAATAGCAACTGGGATAATGAAGGAATACAAATCATTAATTCCAGAATATCGCACAAAATCAGGAAGAGGACATTTGACCCCGTAATTCGCTTCCCCAGATTAGTGGAGTGTAAATACAAAAGACAAGGACAAAATTATTGTTTCTTATATAACTGTGGCGATAAAAATTTTCTCTATTTTTAAATGCATTTAAATTTGACTTACAAATAACAATAAAACCCATCTCAAGTAATAAAATTTTTAGTTTTATATAACATAAAATTAACAAAAATATTATTACGAATTCACAAAGACATTCCGTGGGGCGCAAGACTAAACGCCTAATATCATACACGCATCATCCCGCATAGCAGAAGTAGTTAGCTAGTAGAAGCACCTTCAGGCGACTTGCATCTTGCAGCAAGATCTTAAATCGATAGCACGGGAACCAAACGTTGTTATGCCCCTCGCAAGTCCATTCGCTGGTTTCGGATGCAGGAAAAACACTTTCTACGAAAATCCAGACCAAAAATATTACAACCTAAACATTGCGAAATCTGAATTTTGGAGGGAGACGGAAAAATATAAGCACGTGACGCTCAAACTCCCTCACAAAGTAGTCATATAAATTCCAAGAATACGTTTTTTGGGCATGAAAATGTCTAAAACAGATATTCGTAAAATCAACTTTAGCTGAAAAATTTTCTGTACAGTGACTTCAGAAATGTGTTGAGACACGCATCGTACGTTCATCATTGAAATATGGGGTCACCGCCTAAGGCACGTTCAGACGAGTCGCCGACGGAAAGACTGCACGCCAGTTGAGCGCCTTGCGAGTAAGAGGCGATGAGAGAAGTAGTGAGTGGGCAAGAGTTGACCTTAAGTGCTCACGCATTCCGGAGCATCGAAAGCGCAAAATAAAGCAGGTCAGCAGGACCCTTAATCATTACTGTTTTCATAACTTAAGGGCGTGTGATACCAAAACATTAATTATTTCATAACTGTACCAAACATTGTTCATCTTGTACGCGCTTCATATTTGTTCAATAAATGAAAGTAAAATCCAATTTTTTTTCTGTTTTGCCATGATAATAAATTATACAAATAAAAAAGATAAGCGTAAAGTAATGCCATAGGCGACCGAATGATATATATTTAATCACCATATAAAATTTAATGCCTTAAATAAATGTTACAAATATGTAAAAAAAATTTGTATTGAACTTTATTTTTTTTANGGCGACCGAATGATATATATTTAATCACCATATAAAATTTAATGCCTTAAATAAATGTTACAAATATGTAAAAAAAAATTGTATTGAACTTTTTTTTTTTCATAAATGTTGGCAGTTATTTGGTGATTACATATGTGTGACGTGGTAGCCTACAGCATTAGTTTACTTTATAATTTTTTNATAAATGTTGGCAGTTATTTGGTGATTACATATGTGTGACGTGGTAGCCTACAGCATTAGTTTACTTTATAATTTTTTTTCGTTTGTACACTTTAGTACTTGTTACTATAGCTACAGAAAAACAGCATATTTCTAGATTTGACGTCAAATTATGATAAAAATATAAATTGAAATATTTTTCTATTCTAAGAAAGTGGCGTCACATATAAATCGTACAAGTAGAATAATGTTTAGTTCACTTATAATGTTATTAATATTTGGTATCCGACACTCTTTCACACTTCATAATTATTTTAGGCAGGAAATTATTCGGAACTAGCACGTTTCACTCGTCTGAGTAAGGAGCTGCTCCACCGGGCGTTCCCCAAGTCTCGTCGCCCTGCGCTGCGCCACTGTGTCAGGAGGAGTGTGCCGAATCGTGGCGGCCGCGGGCGAAACAGCCGGCAGCGAAGAGGCGCAGGGTCAGCAATAAGGGCGAATATCAGAGGTGTCGGTGTTGCACGGCGCCGGAATCAGACGTCTCCTCTTGACTCGCACGTCCGAACGAGCAGCCCCCACCCCTTCTCCGCTGTTTTATTTCGGTCGTTTAAGGAACGGAGCCCCTTCCAGTCGCAGCACTTAGGGACGCGTTTGATTAAAGTTTATTGCGCGCTCCCCGCTCCTCTCTCGTTCCCAGGGGGAAACGCAGGAGCCTAGAACCGCGGGGAGGGGGAAGTAGGCGTTGCAAGAAAGAGGCGGCTGGGAAGGAAAAAATCTCCAAGGGAAGGTGTTTTTATTGGCGCCCGGGAAAAGGGAAAAGGAGTTCACGGTGGGCGACCAGGGAGCGCGAGGGCGTATTCCTGGATCACTTCGCAGACGGTCCGCACTACTTCCGGGGAGACGCAAGGCGCTGAGATTTCCCTNTGGATCACTTCGCAGACGGTCCGCACTACTTCCGGGGAGACGCAAGGCGCTGAGATTTCCCTCATCCGGCGTCACAGGCAAGGGGGGGTGGGGGGAGGGCTCGTGAATGAGTGAGTGAGGAGATTCGGGCGCCTCTTAATATCAAGGTCTTGAGGGCCGAAGAAAGGTTAAGTGAGTTGAGAATGCAGCAGCGCCGGAATGAAAGGGCGGGAAAAACGGGAGATCACTGAGAAAAACCGCCAACCAGTGGCATCATCAGGCACGATTCCCACATGCGAAAATCCGGGAGCGATCCCGCCGGGAATCGAACCCGGTTCGCTTTGGTGGGTGGGCGAGTAGTCTGACCACTACATCACCGCGGCCCCGGGCAGGGTTCGTGCACCGCGGGCTGACGAAGTGCACGTCTGGGGAGAGAAATTTCAAGTCTCGTGCGTAAAGCCTGTGTACCGCGGTACAAAATTCGGTGCAAGGTCCTGAAAAGTCATCTACGAGACTCGGCTATCCGAGCCTGCATGCGAGCAGTTATGGAGGTTTCTATTGAACAACCTGCCACACGACACTTGCTGCCACAAAAGTAAACGCGAGTGCAATTTTTTATTTTAATTCTTTAAACTGGGGTGCTGAAGTGTTATAGTGGTTAGACTACTTGCCTCCCACCCATGCGAACCGGGTTCGATTCCCGGTGGGGTCGCCCCTGGATTATTCACATGCGGGAATCATGCCGGGCGTTGCCATTGGTCTCCGGGTTATCTCGGGGATTCTCCCGTTTTACCCCGCCCTTTCATTCCGGTGCTGTTCCATACTCACCGCGTTTCTACCTCATCGGCTCTCAATACCTCGATTTGAGAGCTGCCCTAATATTTTCGCTCGCTCACTTCTTCAGCTTCAAAAATTTTCAGTTTTTTTATTTACTATTAATTATATTATTCTTTATCGGCCTTTTCGTTGTTTCTCACACAAAAAAAAACATTCATCGTCAGTACTACACTCATTGGCCCTCTCTACGATTAGCTGGATTTTCGACCCTGTAGGAAACATTCCACCGGTAATCGTACACGTCCAATTATGAAGACGTCCAGCAGCCAGCTAAATATTTCATATAAAATTCCATACAAGAGGCATACATGGAATCTCCCAAGGAAATTATGACGCATTTCAGTGCTGGAAAGGCGTGGGAACACGTGACATCAAGATTATGATGCTCACTGTACCACTTGATTATTCATTCGAGGATGAGACAGTTTTAGTCATGCCCGGTTGTAGAGATCTACCCATTATTACCAATGAATGTAAATAATCCTATCAAATTAAAGAAACAAAATATATTTTCTCCTTGGTTTCGGTCTGGCACGAGGAATTTATATGATTACTTTTTTTTTGGCCGTAGTGTCTACGAACGGTAAGCTCCTTTCACCAATGGACTTAAACATATGGGGCAGTAAGTTGCGCCTATGGTTCGGAGGAAGAGCACGAGCGATGTTGGTGTAAGTTGGTAAGCTGCTCTTGATCACCACGTGCAAACGGAAGTGATTGTACAACTACGGGCTCTTCACGGTTAAGTGTGCACTTTTGAAATCAACCTTTGAAAAATAGCCACTCCTCGTTTGCTGTATCCTATGCTACCTCGTACACTGGAATGCAAACTCCCAATTAAATTGGCAGTGAATTAATCATAAGTACCGATTTCTTGTTTCCAAAAATTGGGGAAAGTCTCGAATTTTCTGTGACAGTGCCCACGTTCATTTAAATCTTATCTCTCTTCACCTCTTCTTTCACATCTTTTGAGTTGTATGGTTGTGAATGACGCCATGCACACGTGTAACACTTATTTCACGGGGATCAAGGTTTTCAATACTAAAATAAAATAAATTCTACTCAAAAATCGCTGTTTTGGATGTGTAAAGATGTATACAAAATTATGTGTTTCGAAAATAACGAGGCAGGGAGTCTTCAATAAGTTAAAAATAATTATTGCAAACGGAACTAATGATCAAACACTGTTTATCAACCCAGGGCGGTAGCGCCTTGGTGGGAGGCAAGCAGGCTAACCACTCAGCCACTGCGGTCCCTATATAGAGAATGTATTGTTTCAATTTACAACCACTATGAAATGGAATGGCGTGTGGGGAGTGCACCCAGGGCAAGACGACACCCTCCGAGTGACGGTCTTTCTAGCTGGGACCCGTAGGTAACCGTCATCCCTGAGAATGACAGAAGTGAGGCCCTAGAATGGAGCGGCACTGGAGTGCAAGGGCGGGGGAGGCGGGAGTGCCTCGAGAAAGCCCGCCAGCAAGCGACATCGTCCAGCACGATCCCCACATGTGGAAATCCGGGAGTGGGGCCGCCGGGGATCGAACCCGGATCGCCGTGGTGTGAGGCGAGCGCCCTGGACACTGCGCCACCGCTGCCCGCTACGACCACTAAATCCAGTGTTTCTTGATTTATACACACATAGTATTGCATATTATTAGCACACTTTACAAAAATGTCCAGTGTTTCACTTGGACAAAACATTACGAATGTTAGACGGTCATTGGCTATGTTTATTTTACATATGGCAGAAGGATACAAGAACAGAAGAAAAGTAGACCTTAAACAGAGCTCTAAGAAATGCTCAGTTAAACGTGAACAGCCCACGCTCAGAAACTGAAGTTTTTTTTATAGGTCTGAAGGTGACTTTTGGCCAACGCCTCCATAGGCGCCTTAATTACTATAACCTGTTCATTATTGAGAATCTTTCCGGAAACTATGTTTTTCGTCCTGAAATAAATAGAATATTAATACAAATTCATTAAATCAATAAAACGTACAGTAGCATTTGAATTTTAGATGGTTAACATTTCGTCAGTTAAAATAGTATCCGGAATTTACAAAAACATCGAGATATTCAGTTTTAAAACGCATAATTTGCTGCAGTATCCTGTGGAATAACTAAGTAAATGCTTTCCTATGAAATATTTAGTTGCTGCATGTATTTGTTGCTTAAAGATTTTTTTCGTCAAAACGGACAGCGAATTTTATTCCCAAAAGTAAACAATCAAGGCATTAAACGTTGCCTTACATTGTATTATATAACCCCTCGCATCGTAAACTGACGGGTAACGAACTATTCCACGAAGGTTGGGACTACTCTATTTCCAACAGAATTGCTTTAATTTTTGTTCTGCTTCATGATAGAAACTATCCGAGTATGGATTTGGACACTGCATGATATGTAAAGCAATTTCCTTCCATACTGAAAAAAAAAACAGTTTCATTAACAGAACAGAAACGAAATACAAATACATTCACAAGAGACATGTTATGCATCCACTTTACTCTTTGTCATCCAGGGTTATCCATTTCGAAAAACATTTAAGAGCTATGTCGGCTTCATAAATGCGAGCAAATGACAATATATTATCTAGTGTCACGAAGCACGGAATTAATCACATTAAAACTCAACCTGTGCAAGTTATTGCTTACGAGCGGTTATTAATCGATCACAGTTATTCAGCAGTGGGATGAAATCATCATTATAAAATATGATCAGTTTAGTCCGATGGCTGGCAGCATTATCGCTTGAGAGAAACCCAGACAAATAGTCTCATTAATTACATGAGAGATATATAGCCGACATGTTTATGTCTGTCCACACCTTTTACAAGCGCATCTCTATTTTCGATACCATTTTGTAGTATTAAACATAATAGTGCTGACAAACGACAGCTGCAGATTCATCAAGAAAAAAATGTGTGGAAAATAAGCATGAAGACGTAAGTTTAATTTCACTGAAGGCAGGTCAGAAACAAGGCTTAACGGCAATCGTGATTAAATTTCTATATGTTAAACACTGAGTATTTGACTAATTCGTATTAGAATGAAGATTTCCCGATGAAAAACGTAGCTTTATCGTCGTATTAGTACGCTGGTATGAAATTTCATTTTTCAGTAACTGTCTTCACGCTTAAATACATTTGATTTTCCAGTGACGCATTATTAATCCGCATGTCAGTCTTAACGAGAAAGGTCTTCGAGAAATTACTGACAAAAAAAGAAAACAAGCAGTAGAAGTAAAAAAGAAAAATCAACTTTTTTAGTCTTTTTGAAGTAATATGAAATGGTGTTTCTAGTGTGGGTGACGACTTGAACCACTGAACAGGTTTCGTTTGAAGTGTGTGTTTTTTTCATGCATCAGCAAATTGGACGCACGTTAAATATTTTCTTAGAAAAAGGTGTATTTCTAACACTCTGCAACGCAGTTCTAGCTCCAGAAGTTGGGCTCCTTAAAACGTACCTCAGTTTAGGTTGTTATTAAATTACACGTGAACGAATGTTCCGTATAAGACTTTAGTATTACATTAATTTTTTTAAGTATATTAATATTATTTAATTAAATTATGAAACTTTTACATTACAAATATAAAAGTTGAATATTTGTTTCCATTCTAAATGAGTGAAATAGGATAATTTATATATATATATATATATATATATATATATATATATANTATATATAATAAAATTGGGATTATCCATGAAAGTTTATTTATATATGCTAACGGTTGCCAAAGAGCACTTGAAACATGGAAGCTGCTTCTGGTCAAAGATAAATATCGTATCCAGAGTAAAATGTTTATAAATACCTCACTTACAAATACAATTCAGGGAAATATGTAGCACAAACTAAAGATATGCCGCTTAACCAGCTTGACATTAATTATATATTTTTTAATCAACATCTCCATGACAACCGCCGGCATTCCAAATGCCATAACAAGAGCAATGAATACAGTTTCACAAAAAAACGAAGATCAAATGAGTTATGCAAGAAAAAAAATTACATGTAACAGGAACGTGTCCAGCGAGGCACGTCCTCTAACGGCCAAACTGGATAACCAATAGAAAACCACCGACGTGGAGTAAGTCATCAGACAGCAAAATGTCGTCTTGGTGTACCTCGTCTGTTACATTACAAGACCATATTCAAATATATAGTTTTTTTGCCTTCAGAATTAGTTTGAATTTATTTGACTTTATTTGTGGGTTGGCTTAATGGTATGTTCCACTGGGTGAAATGTAATAATAAATGACTGTGTTAATGGACGCGCTACACTACTGCAATTTTATTAACCGCAGTGTCGTGCACACAGGTATTACCACATAATAACTGATAAAACCTCTTTCGTTAATTTTGCGTAATAAAGACTGTTTTTATCTTTTAATTCTATCACGTTCAACTTTCAAAAGCAATTTAATGAAACGTGCTATTGTTTGCAATAGCCAATTTGTAACACAAAAAGCTTTCCCTCGTATATTTGTCTCGTAAACATTTTCCTACTGTAAATTTAATATTTTTGGATACCGGACAACCTAGTTTTATTTGTCAGTACTTGCAAAACAAATAATGAAAAAGAAAGTATGCGAATCAAATTAAATTTTATGTTATTTTTCCTTATAAATGTTAGTTTATGGCACACTGACTTAAAAATGTATTCCTTAGATAAAACCGGTATTTTCTATGTGGCATTTACTTAAAATTCTGCCACTAAAACTTTTTTTGTTTTTAGTTTATCTAATGGCCAATGTTACTGAAAACATTTTAACTATAAAACATTAAAACATTTTTAACAACGAACAGCGATTAAGCTTGGCTTGACGCAGTTTTCGATTATTAAATGATTTCATAACGCTCAGGTTTGGGTCACATGATATGTTTATGCAAATAAATTCTTACCACGAGGGTCTATCCTGAGTACGGTTAAGGTTAATACTTCTCAGGTTAGGAACAAAAATATATTTATCATGGGAGAGTTTGGCATAGGTAAAATTTCTGCCGCTAAGTGCGCAGTGTTGCAAAAAATATCATTTAATTAAATTTTAATTTGAGTGAATTTAAAAGAGAGAACGTTTACTTAGTTACGCAGTTATTTTATATTTTTATTTATGATTATTGCAACCATTCTGTTTTTTTAAGTAGGAAATAGGAAATCGAGACAATATGGTACACATGCGACACTAGCGCTTGCTCAGTGGCGACAGTTTCTGGTTGGCAAACTTTTAACATTGATCATCCCGACCTAAGTAGAAATAACATTTGTACGGTGAACGCCGAACCAACTGGTCACAATTCGGCATCATGAGAATTTTAGTTATGCCACTGGTTGACTCAAGCCATCCCAGTTCGGCTTCTCGTTCACTGGTTCAGTCGAGGGTGCAAAATCGCACACATTTGCGGGGAAATATAACCTATTATATCGTTTCTAAGACCGTTTATATATTAACTACGCATAGGATAAACCGAGCTTTAGGCGTACAGTTCGAGATGATTTTTGGTGCATTAACGCGAAAGTGGCGAATGAAGTTGCCTTGATTTATGTAGAGTTCAAATCAACTTCTACACTTTAAGTAAAGCAAAAAAAAATGACATNTGCTTCTTATGGATAGTGCTGGGTTAGGAGTGATTTCTTTCATTTAACACATTGATTCTACTTTCTTTTTTATTTTAGGCCTTTGGCATGCTGGTGGGGCTGCGTAACTTTTAAATTTGTTCTGTCTGGTGACAGGTGTTCTCTTAATAATTTTTATTTCTTTTTTTATTATGCATTGCTGTCGCCTACTTGAAGGATTGTCCTACTTCACCACTTTATTTATTTTATTAATTTCATATAATGCTGTATATCTAGGGTAGTGGTGTGGGTGCGATGGATCCTGATATCCACCCAGATCCCGACACTTCTTGGCACTTCTAACTACTTTAATCCAGCAGAGAGAGGAGCTTCTGGAGCACATTTTGATCCCGTTGCACCATAGTTCTCTCTGTGTTACTTGAATCTTGCCCAATAAGTCGAGTTCCTTTGCGTAAGTCTGCATTGTCCAGTCTTAATTTCTTTGTTCACGTTTTGGTCTTTGTTCCTCCATTCATCGTGTTCCATGTTCATTGCCTTATCATCTTCGTTATTCATTTATCGTTCATTTACGATTTCACCCACCCCCTTCTAACTTAATCAGCTGCCTCTTAATGGTGCATTTAAAATTTCCTTATTGCATTGGGGAATGCTTCCCTGGCTATGCAGTGGGTCCAATCCCTCTACAATGATTATATATAGGTTTTATTGCCTATTTATATTCAGGAAGTGTTTTATAGTATTTTAACTTTTCATAATAAAGAATACGTAATTCTTTACGGAGTATTTTTTCTTCTTCTAAAATATTTTCTGGGATACAATTGTTAAACTCTTTTCATCTTTTAAGTAACTTTCTTGCCAATTCCCGTATTACTTTAGAAAATGGTTCATTCGTCATAGCGTCTATAAAGTTTTGTTATACTACTTATACTAGCAATTTATTTAAGTCTCTATTCTTATGTCTTGAATTTCGGACACCCATGAGTCACATGCTGGACGGTATCTTCCACTTCACAGATCGATCAAAGTTCAGAGTCCACTGGTTTATATTCAAACTGTTTGGATTTGAAATTCACATGTCCAGAGAGTAATAAGCTACGGTGGTCCAGTGGTGACTTAATTATTCTTCAATTTGGGGAAATATTTGGTATGTGACTCTCCTTTTCTCCGATCTGCCCCATCTCTCCTGCCATAATGTTATGCCTTCTTCTTTCTTTTCTCTCTTCCTGATAAGTGGAGATACTCATCCATTTGTTACTTAAAGCAGTGAGCCTCCTTCCTCTTCTGCCAAAATGTCCAGGACTATTACTACTACAATCACTTGCAAAGCTTTAGTTGATGTTATTCTATAAGCTTTTGTCATCGTAAGCAATGCTTGATTTTTGAGTTTTCAACAATAGCCTTTGTGTATGCATAAGTCTGTCATTGGGATACCAGACTGCTGCACCATACAGCTATAACTAAAAATACACTCTAGTAAAAATGATTCTTTTTTTTCAATCCAAGTCCCTATGATACCAGTTCGTTGCTTTTAAATAGGCGATGTATTCTTAGAAGCGAATCTTATTGTCTGATGTAATTCCTAGATATTTTGCCGTCTCCAGATTTATTGGTCTTCTCTTAAATTTAACGATTGGGGATCTCTGTAGACTCGTTTTCTTCAGCATTGCTTTCTTCTTTTCTAGTGAAAAGTTCAGATTCACCCTAGGCTTTAGTATGTCACAGGATCACTTTAGTTTTCATGCCTAGTTCTCTCCTACTCCATGCAGGTACTAAAAAAAGCGATTCAACATTATTTACAAATATCTCACTCCCTTATTGTACGTTGTCCTGAAGTAGTGTGACAAAAAGTATGTTCCAAAGGAATGGTCCGAGAACTAACTCCTGTGGGCACCCGTTATTCATTCTCTTCTCAACAATTACTTGATTCATCTCATACACATACCTTCTGTCCTAAAGAATCTCATATGCTAATACATGATTCTGAGTTATCCCTTCTCCTTTTATTATCAGAGCCCCTCCGGCCACCATGGATTATCAAACGACCCACTGGCATCCCGTAAGATGTCTGACACAAAAGTTTTCTCGTTGACTTGATCTTGCGCACATCATCCGTAACTGCATATTCTATTATAGAAGATTTCCAAGGTTCCCTTCTTCCATATAGCAGGGAAACATACTTTTAATGAACATTCATCAATTTAAGAAAGTATTTGTCCTCAGAGTCTTCGGTGGACTCTTTTTATAGTGTTATGTTCTTGTTCTTCATCACACTTATTATTCTATACAATTAATTCTATTAAAAATTAAGTTGTTACCTGAGTGACTGCTTGTTCTTTAAAATATTCTTCACTTAATGTACTCAATTTTCTCCTTTTCTCCAATTCTTGGACATTTCTTGTTCATCAGTGATGAATCTCGCATGTCTGGATGGGTGTCATTAATATTATTGGCTAGTTTCTTGTACACCATCTCCCAAGGATTTTCGTTTCCGTGCTCATTGACGAATATTCTACATGAGTTCTTCTCTCTCAATATTTTTCTTATTATATTCTCTTCTTTCTTTCATGTTCCGCAGGCATTTACTACATCTGCTCAGGTGGACTTTTTTTTATTTCACGTAAGGAAATAATATACTTTTAAAACACGCTTTCAAGATTTGCACATTAACCAACGATAATGAGATAATTTCCTTTAATTACTGTTATCTGTGACTATGTCACAGCGCAGGCTGCTTCACTTCCGCCCCCTCCTCCTCACTCCGGGCAGGCTCAGCTGTTGTCTCTTCGCAAGACGACGCCATCAGTGCTCGGAGGAAGGATCGTGGAGGCGCCACACCTGAAGCTTATCAACTACGGCATTGACGTCACTCCCGCCTGTTGGGATAGTCAACAACGCGCGAGCCATTGCGCCATACTTCTCGTCATCAGCTTCGTCGACGCGACTCGAGGTGCCAAAAAACTTATCGGCCAGGTCGTCTCAGAAATGAAACGTGCGTCGTGCCTCTGTGTCGGCAGTCTTGAGTGGCCATTAGTGTCGAGTTTGTGCTACGTGGGTGGGTTGGCAAACGATGTGTGACGGTGAATGTGACCAGAGACTTCATTGTGCGACTATCGCGAGAGCAGAGACTGCGATTGACCGGCTGGACTGTAGAAAAGTGGGACCTGTTTCGTGGGCTTCTGACATTTGGATAATGTAAATTCATGGCGGTCAACGTTTTCATAGTCTGTCTGTAATTGATGAGTGAATATTAAATGGTTGTATGTAGTATAGTGACAATGATTAGCACAAAGTGTATGTCAAATAAAAATAAAAATTGTGCTCAGTGATAAAAGTAGTAAGTGTTTATAGTATGAGTAGACAGTGGTATTTTGTAAATAATACCTGTGCACGTAGGTAAATTAGGAAATTAATAACAGTTACTTGTATTAAGATTTCCATTCTTCACGAATCTGTATACGCCCTATGCAATTCGTAATAATCAGTTATCGTACTACAATCGTAAATGATCGTGGGGCTAATTTTGTCATACAGTTATGATACATAGGTAACTTAATGAAATTTTTTTAACGTTAGTTATAGTTTTGCAAATACTTAGAATAGGGTGAATTTCGAAGTTCTCCTTTATCATGCAAAAAATAATTTTGCAGCTTTAGAGTCCACAATATTTAAGGAAAAATGAACAAAAAGCAATATATGTGATACATTTAGCTCACACTGCTGTTATATATCTGAGATACGAAAAAAGTCATTAATTTAAATTTAAAAAATGCAGCTATCCTAAACTGCTATTTTGATATTAGAAAAAATTTGGCAGTACACGTTTTAAATATCTCAGTAGAATTTCTGTGAAAAATTGTTTTAGACGAAATGAAAACAATGATGTGTTCATATCCTATGTCAGTTCTACACAAGTAAAAAAATTAATACACGGCAGATAGTAAGTTTGCGAGTTGTTAATATAATCCATATTAACTAAATTGTGAATGCGTTAAATTATGTCGTAAATAAAATAACTTTAATGATTACATTGGTGGTAACTACATAGGTGTTAACTGTGTATCAAATATGATAAGAATATTTCTACATATAAATGAATATGTAAATCATGAATTAAAGGGAAGCAATTTTCATTATTTAGGAAACTATAATTAAGTTCACACAAAAAGCTCATTTATCGCAAGAAACATTACATAACATAAAAAATGATTTATATTTTATACTCTTAGTATACCAATATCGAAACTGCAACTATTTAATAATCTTTGCTGTCCCAACTTCGGTATTCGATTAATTTTTTTCTGAAAAAATTTTTATAGTAAAAATTTGTCGTATCTAATTTATCAGAGTGCCACGGATGAACCAGTTTCACATTTTAAACGTTCTTATTATGAGTATACTTTGCCCACGTTCTGTAAAACGAACTAAGTTCCAATTGAATTGATGGTTCAAGTTGGATACAATTTTAAAACATTCGAGTTTACAGTCCAGGAAGAATTAGGTTAACAAACTAATATCTTCCTTATTTCATCTTGACACAATTCGAAGTTCATCACTACCTGTCATTCTATCCCTGGACTCCTCACATAGAGAGTTGGTGCCCGATCAACCACACAACGAAAATCGGTGAGAGGCATTTTATTTTACAGGCACGACTTTCAACGACAAATGTGCATTGCCTTGGAAAGTAAATGGTATCTTTTATTTGAAGTCATATATTAAAAACTGAACTTCTTCTATACATAGCGGCTCCGCAGTGTAGGCTCAAGGGGAAGGAGGTTATCCTGAGAGGTATTATAAGTAAGTATGAACTGCTCGGGATTCGAAACCGGGTCGCAAGGAGTAGAATGCCGTCATAATACCCTACCAACATTTATAAATATCAAATGAGTATTTATATGGCAATAACCTTATTATTTTTCATACGTAAATTGCATAGGTGATCAAACAAGCATAAATAAGCGTGCATGCGATTCTACAGATACAAATAGAAACAGACTCAATTCACTGACAAATATCGTAACATCCCATTAGCTTACGGTATACTGCCTTAAAAAATGTAAACTAAGGAATACTTATTTTGTGGGTGTATAACTCATTTCATGAATGGCGGCAAACTACGGATAAAATTACGCTTATAAATGCCGTACACAGATCTATGGCTTTCACGTGAAGTGAAACAAGAACCTTCTGGTTTCGTACATAGGTAATAATTTAGCCTTATCAGACGAGGAAGTAATCTTAGAACTGATATACGAGACTAAAATGAAATCGAAATTTAATCTCATATTACTACTATTTCTAGGCACATAAGTAAATCTTTTTTCACAGAGAGTATGTATAATATTAATTAGGAAGAATGGGAAAATTACAAATGACAAATTTGCATTCACGGCTCAGTCTGTGTTGAAAACAGTTCGCAGACATGCCATACACTCAAAATGTTACACTTGTGCGGCTAAGTGTATATAATTATAATAATAATACATTATTTTCGAGACTTAGCTTGCCAAGATAAACAATTATGTTCACTAGAAAGCTGGTATTTGACTAACGAGTGAACATCTTTTATGCACTTTGATGAAAGTAAAAAATATTTTTTCGCTAACATTAAAAATATTCTTACATTCTTTTGCCTTCGTAATGATACTTCTCTAGTCAACGTTATTACTAATTGCCTCTATGTTGAATCATGGAATGGCATTGTACAAATAATACACAGAGATGGAAAGTAACCAGCATAGATTACTTCCAGCGTTAAATTTTAGGAGTATAAAATTCTTCCTCCGGAAATAATTAGATAATTATTTAAGCTGTACTTATAATGGCCGAACTTTATCTGAAAAGCTTTTAGAAAAACGAATTCGAGACAGTCGGACTCATGAAGTTTATTAACTTTGTTTTCATAACAAACAGACGTCTTTCTGTGTAATTACCGGTGTGTGGCAGAGAAGGGCTTCTACGTAATTAAAGGGAAAATTTTAATTTTCGCAGGAGAGCTGGCGATGATATTTGGTGTTTGTGGATTGCCTGCCATGCCTTAATAAACACCTGCAATAATACCCTTCTCGCCTGCTTTCCCCCAGGCTGCTTGTCGCAAGTGCACCGGGGTCTGTAGTCGAGCGATACCAGCTGAGCATGCGAACAACGGACGGTATCGTTTCAGGCGGAAGGTAAAAAAATGCGATAAAACACGAAGAGTAGAGAGCTCGTCGGAGCAAGTCGGGCGCCTAGCGAGAGAGAGAAAGAGAGAGAGAAAGGCAGTCAATCCGAGAAATTCACGATTCATAAAAAGCACACCGCTTTATTTCCCGAAGGAAAACTGCTGCGAGCGGCCTTGTCGATGCGGGGCGCTCGCGTTGTGAGGCAACTGTGCGATTCAATCTCTATCAACAGGCAAAAAAGAATTCCTACAAATTGCAGCGTACCTGCAAGGCACACGATAAAATTACTGTGCAAAGTTTTAAAAAAATTCACACGTAAAACTAAATACAGTAACGTTATTTTAATAATTGAGTTGAGTTGTTGAACGACTTGGGCGGCTCTTAACAACGAGGTACGATTACCACTTGCGAAATTCCGGAAATGCCCCAGCCGGGGATTGAACCCGGTTCGCCTTGGTGGGAAGCGGAAAGTCTAACCGCTCAGCCACCGCGGTCGTGTTATTTTGACAGTATCTCTCTTTTTTTTCTCAGCGATTCATTTTCATCTACTGGTACGAAAGATGCCCCTTTATGGTACTAAACCAGGCACAACCCCATCACTGGCGAATGAATGCTGTAAAATATACAAACTGCAGCTATGTTTTGCTTTATTCTCATACGTGTGGCAGACTATTTCGCCCTCACGTCGCAATATGAAACGTATTCTTACGGAAAAAATCACGTTGAAATTTATAACTGATAAGATTTGACATACAGAAGAAAAAACTTACACTACTTTTTTTTTTCAAATACGACTATTCTTTGTAACTGGATTGCAAGAAATAACCCGTATATTTACCCGTAAGCCTGATTTTCAAAGAAGCATTAAAAGAGAGAGTGTAAATAAACAGACAAAATTTGCGCTCTGACCAGGACAACTATGGTTAGGCTACATCGTAACTTGTATGTTTCGGTAACCTTATTATAACAAAACACAGGTTCAGTTCATACAAAATTCTTATTCCTGTAATTGTAGCATAAACATAAAGAGCATGATTTGAATTCGCTTCAGAGGCCGCGAAGGCTCAGCGGAGTTGTCTCTTATACTTAACCAGACTTCTGCTCAGGTACTCAAATTTAGAAATTATTTCTTCTAATCGAGAACTTCCGTTGTCACGTCTATAAAATAGTTCCGGTTCTTTTTTAATTTATAAAATGTATCTTATTTTATTCATTAAGTTTTGCCTCTATGTTTATAGTTAAGAGAAAATAAGTTTACATCTGCTTAAAAATATTACAGTTTATGGTAATTACGTGTAAAGTTTCAGCGTGATTTCTTATTACGTATTTTAAGCAAGCACATTTTATACATGCAAAATAATGTTTGTTTTTCCATTTACGATAAAATCTAGGAACTAACCTACAGACAGTTTACCTGAATTATCCTAAGCAAATGTCCCAACTGAAAACCAGTTCAGTGTTTAATATTTCAAAGTATATGTAATGTCCACAAAGGCGTAGATATTTACATTTTAGGGCGAATATAAATAGCTTATGGTGACAGTAAAACTAATGTGTACGAAAGAAATGATATTTTGAAGTTTACGTTTTATGTTGAAACATTTGAAAATGTATATCGATATACCTCCATGTGTCAAGTACACCTAAGTGTAAACACTAGGACAACGGTTTCAAACTACCATTTGTTGGAACCACATGTCACGTAAACCACTCAAAAGTCTACATGAATTTGTATTATTGCATGTGTCTTCTTATCAATAACACGTTACTACCTTAGAACTAAGGAAATTGATAAAACATTATCAGAAGTAACAGGGATCCTGATCAAAACTGATTATGATTGGCGCTTCCTTTCGTGTTAAAAAAAAACTTTAACCAACGCAGCATCAACAGAAGTTGATTGACGCCTAATAGCAGTCAATTGCCAACCAGAAAGTCAATGCATGGTTATCATATTTATGTTAACCATCAATTTTTAAATCAGCATTTTCTTTGCTGGAAACACGTATGTCGGGAAACAATATGAGTCTAATTAATTATAAAAAATTTCTGTTTAAATTTATTATGTTGTTGGATATCTAACACATAAATCGTGAAATATGCCCTAAAAATACTCTCGTCTAAAGGTCACAATTTAGTTTCTCTTTCTCTTTGACGTTTCAATTTCTTTGAGCGTATACCACATCATTTATATTTTTATATATCCTTGTTTTATTCTTCAGTTCTCAGTCTCTCAGCAATCCACCAACNAGATTTATGTAAACCATCAATTTTTAAATCAGCATTTTCTTTGCTGGAAACACGTATGTCGGGAAACAGTATGAGTCTAATTAATGATAAAAAAATTTCTGTTTAAATTTATTATGTTGTTGGATATCTAACACATAAATCGTGAAAAATGCCCTAAAAATACTCTCGTCTAAAGGTCACGATTTAGTTTCTCTTTCTCTTTGACGTTTCAATTTATTTGACCGTATACCACATCATTTATATTTTTATATATCCTTGTTTTATTCTTCAGTTCTCAGTCTCTCAGCAATCCACCAACATCTGGTTCCTAAAGTCTGAAGTTTCAAGGACTATTATAAAATTGATGTGTTAAATGAAATTATGGCATATTGTTGAGAGCTTATATAACACATGCTGATGTTGTTTGTCTAATATACCGAAATATAATATAGCGTAATGTATAAATAAGTATTATATAATTATCTACATCCTTTTATATTTTATCTGTTATATTTTGCCATATTTATATGTAAAATCTTTTTGAAAATGAATAATATATTTATTTAGTGACTGTCAAATTACCCTGGTAGTATTTAACGTAATCATCGATTTTATAATTTTTCACTCTATAAGAGGATTCGTAACTACACTAACACATTTTGTGGGGTGACGCAAACAAATGTAATTTATATAATATATATGTAACATATATACCATATACCGAAAATGTTTATATGTCTTAGACTATGGCATAGTTCAGATCCTATGAGAGTTACCACCCCATGAAAGAGACGCGTATTCGATGCTAGCAGTTGTGCAATATACTTATAACTTGGCTGTAGGAACGTGCTTTTCCGTAGATCTGGATAATGTCAAAATTTCAATTCAACCATACAGTTATACGAGTTCTACATTTGCGATAGGCTGCACTCAACACTGGAGCAGAAACTCCACACTTGGATCGATCAGGCAACACCTCACTTCACCTTCCCTTGCCACAGCGCACGTGCCACATGTTCAAGCATGTCGCGTGCTAGAAGTATTGTTTGACCTCGATGCATGCATACTCACACACTGCCTCAAGTACGCTTATTCGTTTTATTTTCATTTGTTTCAAAGGACATGGCTTGTAAACTTCCACAAAGATAACNATAAACTCCACACTTGGATCGATCAGGCAACACCTCACTTCACCTTCCCTTGCCACAGCGCACGTGCCACATGTTCAAGCATGTCGCGTGCTAGAAGTATTGTTTGACCTCGATGCATGCATACTCACACGCTGCCTCAAGTACGCTTATTCGTTTTATTTTCATTTGTTTCAAAGGACATGGCTTGTAAACTTCCACAAAGATAACATTTTATTATTACTTGTGAGAGGCAGATTAAAAACCTGTAGCAGTCTAAAAAAAATTGGTTTTTTTTGGCATGAACATATACTGCAAATTTCATGTTGCAATCCCTGCAAATTAAGAGAAAAAACTTGATGTTAGTACTGAATTATTTTGTATTAATAAAACTTTGCTACCGTTGTCAGGTACAGCGAGGTAATGATGCTTGTGAAATAGGGTTTGATATTTCACAAATGAATATAGTTTGCAACTCCACTTTTACGTGGTTGTAACTCCCCTGTGATGAGAATAAGGAGAAGGTCGTAATATATTTCCTACGTGACTTACGGTGGGGTTCATTCACAAAGCCTATCTGTGTAGTTACGAATAATTCTGAGTACAATCAGTAATAATCTCACGAGGAAAAGGAATTGACCTCATTCGCGGCCAGAGACGTTACTTTCTTACATTAATATTGAAGCAGGCAACTTGGTAAACCCAAGAAAACACGGAAAAATATTTGCACAAAAATGTTATTTCACGTATTGTGTTAAATGTTAGAAATTAAGAAACGTAGTTTGCTATTTACTGTAAGTAAGTTATAGTATTTCTAAGTAGGAGAATAATGCTGAACACTGCCCATCGTATTCCGTAGACTGGCCGCGAATCNGGTAAGTTATAGTATTTCTAAGTAGGAGAATAATGCTGAACACTGCCCATCGTATTCCGTAGACTGGCCGCGAATCGCCCGTGTGCTAAATTTTTCAGTGATAAATTTTCCCAAATCCTCTTTAAAACGTACAGATTACCACAGTCACCCACATGATCCAGCAAAAAATTTTACAGCCAGCCCCTTTCAGCGGTGCACTGGAGTTTAACGTTTTAATACGGTGCTATTAAAAGTTAAGCCTCGTCGTGACTCATTCTCCGGGGATAAAGGAAAGAGACGCAATCAATGAATTGGGCATTCATTCGTTTGACAGTCAATGTACTGTCGATTACGATGACTGGCTAGAGACCCGTTTATAAATGATTCACAGATTTCATTTTTGAAATCAATCTCTGGAAAAAAAAAATCGCTACCCTCAGTTGCATGTATTTTAACGAAAGGTTTGATTTGAATGCCTAGCAGTTATTTTGACAGCGTTTTTCGAAGTTACACAATTCTTAACGCCTTGCTGTGTTTTAAACTGATGACTAGGGAAAATTGCTCCACCCCTCCTTTTATGCAATTAAAAAAAACTGGCACATTAGTATCACACATTTACGTTTATGACGGTTCCACTGCAAGAGCGCAGAGAGTATTATTTTTATCCTGAGGCATCCATCTTTAAAATAATTCTTTTTATCATAACCGCACATCCTCGACTTCTACCCCACGCTCACTAGCAAGAAAAAACAGTGTCGCCAGCCAATTTTTTTTAAATATACGAGGGCTGATTCAGAAGTCATAGCCACTATTGCTTATCTCCCGAAAATGATCCAAAACAGGAAATGTACTACGTACAGTTGAAAGTGTATGATAAGTATGTTTTAAGGGTGACACCACATGGGTTATGGGTGCAGGAACGTCCGGCAAGGAACAAAGACAAACATGGCTGCTTGAAATCACAGTTAAATGGAAGTACTCTCGTACGACCCGTATACATTCCTTTCAACGGGTATGTATGGTACATGTTCGAGCTGTTTAACATCCTTAAAAGTAGGCTCCGATGTTGCCTACAGTTCGTTGTCAGCGACGAGGCAGACGTGAAATACCATCGACTGCATGGAATCCGTCAATNCTCCGATGTTGCCTACAGTTCGTTGTCAGCGACGAGGCAGACGTGAAATACCATCGACTGCATGGAATCCGTCAATATGCGCCACCTCTCATCAAAACCTCGGAGACAACTTTGAAGGATGTAAACAGCTCGGACATGTACGATACATACACTCTAAAATAAGTGTGTTGAGGTTGTACGAGAATATATAAATTGAACGGTGAATTGAAGGAGCCATGTTTGTCTTTGTTCCTTGCCGAACATTGCTGCATCCATACCCCAGTAGTGTCACCTTAAAAACGTACTTGTCGTACACTTTCAAATGAGCATAGTACATTTCCTGTGTTGGATTATTTTTGGGAGGTTAACTATACTTGTCAAGATTTCTGAATCAGCCCTCGTATTTTTAATAAATATTGGTGTAGAACAGCATAGTTTTATTGATTCCCAAAGATTATTTACGTAAAAGTGCTAGTCCTTTTATGTCACCTGCAGTCAGCGNAACAGCATAGTTTTATTGATTCCCAAAGATTATTTACGTAAAAGTGCTAGTCCTTTTATGTCACCTGCAGTCAGCGATTGGGAGTATTTAATAATTTATTGGGAGTTATCCTACCTTATCAACTATGAGGATCACTCCATTACAACTAAGTGTACTTTATTATTTATTTTAAAATTTATAGTTAAATTAGGTGGGTTAACAACATTAAATAAAAATAATTTTTCAGTGATCATAAAATTAAATAAAATATTACGCCATTCTGGCAAAATTACATTTAAGGAAAACGTTTTTAATTTACCAAATTATCCGTCAGTCGTATAACTACTACCTATTCTTGTCATCGTGTTGAGAAGAAGGATCTTTCATCTTTCCATAGTTGTGTACTCATCGTATCCTGCATTGTCTTGCGACACTCGCCTCATTCGGGATGGATAACTACGTATATGTTTGATACTAAAATATAAGTTTTAATTAAAACTGATATTAAGTGCTATTTTAAGAAGATTATATGAAAGGTGCAGTAAAAAATAACTCCCGTACATTTATGATTCGGGGGAGCATATCATAGTCACCCGAATAGTTATTTCAGTGAACACTCATTACCTCTACGGCTTATAAGTTCATGTTCCACTGTGTTCCATGATTGACGCATCTATACGGTTATTGTCGTCAACGAAAATGTTTATTTTTAATTGTGGTGGAAGAATATACACCAAGCAAAAGAAAAACACANACGGTTATTGTCGTCAACGAAAATGTTTATTTTTAATTGTGGTGGAAGAATATACACCAAGCAAAAGAAAAACACAATGCAGGGCTTTCTGGAGTTTTCAATTAGCTGATGACCAAATATATCACTGCATTACCTGTCTTACACTCATCCCAGAGCATTATAATCTGCTGTATAAAGCAACGGCTGAACTATATTTGCAGTGACAGGTGAAAAAATCATGGATCGATAACTTAACAAAATGCGTGGCTGTTAACGCCTTTTTTTGCGTTACGTTATTTACCTGATATCGGTTATCAAAACTGAGTCAATAGCGTTATTTGTCGTAGTTACACATTGACAAATATTCTTTAATACACTGTACAGTTTATAACGTTTCTGGGAAAACGGAAATTTTTCTGTTATTCCAATAACGTTACTTATTTAATAACGGTATTAGGCAGAAGTAATTATAAGTTATTTTTAACATTTCGTTACAATGTAAACCGTTTCCGCAAAAACCTAAAACGTTGTACTATTTTCAGTGTGGTAATGATCTGGTAACTTTTTGCGATGGACCAGATATAACGGCATCGAGAACATTTCGTTACAATTTACACCGTTCCCGCAGAAGGAAACAGCGTTTTGTCATTTTCAGTGCGTTACTGATTCAGTAACTTTTTTTTNCAATTTACACCGTTCCCGCAGAAGGAAACAGCGTTTTGTCATTTTCAGTGCGTTACTGATTCAGTAACTTTTTTTTTGCCGTCCCCAATATAAAGGTATTATGACAGTTTCGTTACAATATTTACCGTTTCCACAAAACCAGAAAGTGTTCTGTTATTTCAGCATTGTTATCTATCAAATAACTTGATTCGCGGAACCCAAAAAAAATTTTTTGAATGCTTCGTTATAATCTATACCGTTACCACAAAAACAGGAATTGTTATGTTATTTCAGAAATGTTATTNTTTTTTGAATGCTTCGTTATAATCTATACCGTTACCACAAAAACAGGAATTGTTATGTTATTTCAGAAATGTTATTTTAATTATTTCTTCATTCGCTGGATTCTGTATGAAGGTACCTGGAACATTTTGTTGCAGTCTGTACCGTTTCTGCGAAAATCAAAAGATGTCATAATTTCAGTTTTATTGCCGATCATAAATAATAATTCATCGAACTCTCTATAATGGTTTATTCTGAAGCAACTGAGAGTGTTTTTGAGTTGGCTGATAACTTTATTGAATAATATCACAAGATAAAATTACGTCCACATATATTTGGTGAAATAATTAATTTACACATTCATTCATGATACGATGCAAAACGTTACAATTCGTCAATATGGGAATGTTTTGCTGAACCTTGAATTATATTTATTGTAATGCATTAGAGGAACGCAATTATTTCATTTACTGCTGAAAAAAGTTTTTTGTTGGCTAGATAAAATGAGATATTTATATGATATCGTTATTGTCACCAATTGTAACACACACCAAGTAAGACCCAAACAGGAGATATTTTTTTAAGATTGTCATACTGCATTCATGGAATGTCATGTTGCAGTAACAATTATTATAGATTCCTTACAGGAAATTACGTTGCTCCATAAATGTTTCTGTAATTTAGTGTGCATATACGGTAATCCGTCATTATAGACTATAGTCACAATTACGCCGGCCCTTTTTGACCGAATATCCTTTTAAGGGTGGTGAATATGGCATTGTGTATACGATCCACTATACGCACGGAATGTGCGTCACTGTTTCTATCCGCTTGTGGCAGCTGAATCAGGGATCAACACTGTATTTAAACTAATGCCGCGGTGGCGCAGCGGCTAGAGTACTCGCCTCCAACCAAGAATAACCGCGTTCGATTCTTGGCGGGGCCACTCCCGAATTTTCAAAAGTGAGAATTCTGTCGGACGATGTCTCTGTTCAACGGGTTTTCTCGGGTACCTCCCGTTTGCTCCACCCTTTCGTTCTGGCGCGGCTCCATACTCACCTCGCTTCACTCTCATCGGCTGTCAAGATTCCGATGTTAAGAGCCGCCCAATCATCTCTGCTGAAATTGAACAAGATATGGAAACAATGTAGACTACATATAAATATAGAATGTTNAGAGCCGCCCAATCATCTCTGCTGAAATTGAACAAGATATGGAAACAATGTAGACTACATATAAATATAGAATGTTCGGAAATTAAACTGCCAAAATGCGGGAGAAAATTCCTTACGAACAATAAAGTCGAATATATACAGGACACCATATACCTAAATGGAATATTAAAGGAGATATGAGCCTATAGAAATTGTATTTTGAAACCGTATTTTTGCAAAATTCCATGTACAACTCCATAGTCCGCAGCATAAAGGTGTCTCATACTTCCCATGTTGCAGACACACGTGCGTAATGTTGTCCGTCCTCGGTCTGTGCGCACTGTTCGGCTTGAAGTGATACGTCAGCACATCAACGACATGCCTTCCACTATTACATGCTCCATAGCGCGCCGTGCGTAAATCGTTGCCCTCCTTNAGCGCGCCGTGCGTAAATCGTTGCCCTCCTTACCGCTGGCAGAAAGTATAAGGCATTCAGCGAAAATATTTTTTCAAAACCCAATATTCACAGGCTCATATCTCCTTTAATATTATGTTTAGGTATATAGTTTCCTGTATATTTTCGACTTTATTTCTCATAGGGAATCACCTGCTGCAGTTTGAGTGTTTAATTTCCGAACAGTCCGTATACGGACACATAATTGAACTGGAATATGCGAAAAGGCTTTCCACAGGACTGAATTTTATAAAGTAGTTTATTCTATTTGAAATTATAGTCGGGTATAAAATAAGACAATAATAAATAAACGTTTGGAAAATAAAATTAATTTTCTGAGTGGTACGTATTATTTAATACAATAACTAAAACCGAACTGATTTTGTTGAAAACCCAACTTCCCAGAATGTAATTTATAAGGTGCTTTCATTTCAGTTCATGTCAGATCTGAAATTATTCAATAACCCCCAAATGTTATGAACTGAAAATAAATGTTCTTTATGAAAATAGGTAATATGAAGACTATAATTAGTTTATGTGTTTAGCCGGGTCTAGCGCAGGGGATGGCTGATGTGGATCGGGTGTGTGTCTGCCATCTCGAACAATGCCATGATTGCCATCTTGTGCAAGTCATCTTGGATACCCATGACCTTGGGCTTGTCGGCCATCTTACTTTCGGCCAAATTATTGTTTTCGGTTGCCATTTGGTTTACATTCACCACCTTGTTTTCTGTCGCCTTGTGTTTCATACTTCCATTGGACAATTTTGATTCTGCGCGACTGTAATGGCGTGGTATTCGTCTGATCTGCCATCATTGTCTACAGCAACTAAAGTGTGCTGATGTCGTCTATCTTTGTTTATGAATGTCAGAGTCCGCACACTGGTGTCCGCCATCTTTGTTTCTTTCGTTCGTTAGGCGGCTTTGCTTCTTCGCTTGTCATACGTAAGATCGACATGTGATATATATATATATATATATATATATATATAATGGTTAAGACTTTCGTCTCTAGTTGCTTATTTATATTGCAGTATANCTTCTTCGCTTGTCATACGTAAGATCGACATGTGATATATATATATATATATATATAATGGTTAAGACTTTCGTCTCTAGTTGCTTATTTATATTGCAGTATAACTCATATATATATATATATATATATATATATATATCTGTCCCTCAGAGGGATGAAGCGCCAAACCACCTACCATTGGGCAGCAGAGCAGATGCTCAGCTGTCTCAACTATCGGAATATGTGATGATACGACGGGTTTAAATTAAGTTTAAACAATCATATGATCGGTGAGACCATTTCGGAGATAAAATAAAAGTTATGAATTTAATTTTTAATTTAATACTTAATTGTATTTAACTTTTATAAGTTATACATGAAGCAACAAGTGTGCGGACTCGTGTTTACAAGCCGAATTTGGATGGCTGACAACCCAGACATCAAGGTCGAGGACAGCTAAGATAGCCATCACAAGATAATGCCATGATGACATCCAATATGGCAGACACACCATCAAAACCACACATTCCTAATCCCCTGTGATAGAGCTAATCCTTTATATTGCAATTGATCCGATATTAGTAAAACTCCAGCTTTCTCGACTGTAATTAACAAGGTGCTTTCATTTCAATGTAATTCTGAACTAAAATCGGATAGTGGTTGCCGCATTTTCAAAGTAAAAATAAACTTTCCATTAGTAAATAATTAATAAATGTACAGGAACCAAACTGATATTATCAATAATCCTTAAAAAAAATGCATAAGCTTGTTTGTATTATTTCGAGTGAATTTTGAAAATTTCTTCGTAAATATTAACTGTTTTTTTTACGTTAAAGCATGTTTCAGGAATAACCTTGCCATTGTAATTGCGCGTGTTTTAATTGGCGGTCATCACTATTGCATATGTGGATTTTTACCCAGCATTTTCAACATAGTATCCCATTCTAACAGGAGCACCTAATCAACCTAGGATTGTATATTAATAATTGAACTGTTATAAAATACTCATGTGCAGTACCCTTGGCTACGTCAGTCCACAGGCGCTTAAGTTAAATACTATTATTTTTTAGAATAAAAGTGATATCGTCAATGAAACCCATTTAAAAAATATCATAAAATATTACTTTGCTATGCAATGATCTGCAAATGATGTAAGTAAATACTCGCTAAAATGNATTTAAAAAATATCATAAAATATTACTTTGCTATGCAATGATCTGCAAATGATGTAAGTAAATACTCGCTAAAATGTAGATGCTGAAACGAAAGCATTTCACAATTACATGACATTATACGTTCAGTTACTGGGCCGTTTGCACGAAAATTACGGCTAGTTTTCCGGATTCATACATTATGTAACAAACAAAGCAAGTTATCAAAAAGAATAATATCTTAATTTTTAATATCATTCCTCCTTTTATTTTCATTCATGATGTTGAACATGACATTTCATTGCAACATTTATAACACTTGATACGATATTAAAACTCTGAGGAGCACATGTAGAGTCATAATCAGAGAGGTAATTTGGTAAAAACTCATGGCACTGATCGCACTGATAATCAATTTGTAGACANATGTAGAGTCATAATCAGAGAGGTAATTTGGTAAAAACTCATGGCACTGATCGCACTGATAATCAATTTGTAGACACTAGAGTGGACACACGTACAGTAAATGGCAAAGTGTTATTTACATACTGTACGTATGAACATGCGTAGGTATACGAAGTATGTATGTACAGTAGGACTAGACAAGAACACGACACATTTAGGGAGCCAGCCACCATTCTGTATTTTAAGAAAGAGAAAATAAATTTAAAGTGATTT
The DNA here is from genome assembly GCA_002778355.1 of Clitarchus hookeri. NCBI lineage: Eukaryota > Metazoa > Arthropoda > Insecta > Phasmatodea > Phasmatidae > Clitarchus > Clitarchus hookeri. Next base: position 294,890 of record NQII01000393.1, on the reverse strand, counting down.
GAACAAGTTGCATCTTGTGCCGAGACAAACGAACACGCAGCCAGGTGGTTGCCCCATTCAACCGCTACGTAGTCAGTCTGGCTGAGTGAGCTTGCCACTACTTGGCAGCTCTCACTTGCTTACTTCTCGAACGCTGGCCGGGAGCTGGTCTAGAGGATATACGCATGCCTGCTAAGATACTGGACCAAACATTCGTATAGAGATATTTTTTCTTATGCCTTAAGAAACTATTTTGATCTGTCTGAGCATGCTTCCACTTGTATTTCGCTGTCAATTCGAAAGATATTTTGCGCAACAAAATAATAAGATTTGGTTACTTTTCGTACGTGGGGACTTGCCTAATCTAATAAGCCAAATATACTCGTATTTTGAACAAATACATTAGTTGTTAAGGTCATAAATGCAATTATGTTACTTTTCTGGTGAAGTAACCAGTCAAAAACAATAACATGCATCGAAATACGTGCAATAGATATTCGTATGTTCCAGAGATTAAACGAGCATAAGAATATTTTCAGTGAATTTTTCTGTATCGTTCTTCTAATACGGTTGACATTGAACCGCAACGAAACTCACTTCATTTTTAAAAGATTCTCTAACTTTAATTCATACTAACATGTGACTTGAAATTCGCTTGTCAGATAGGCGTGCTATTATGAAACCAAGCACTTCGTGAGGAACACTTTTTGTTTTAGACACCGTAAAATTCATGCACAATCTCAGACATGCATGATAAACAGATATAGTAACCTGTTCTTTTAAACTAAGAGTGAAATTGAGGTGCGTTGCAATTCTTTTTCTTCGAGCGTTACTTCGAACGCCCACCTAACGTATAACATTAGGGTAGGTCAGGGAAAATCTTCCCATCAGAGGATCTCGCACGTCGTTACTAAATTGTTATGGAAGGCACGGCAGTAGTTCATAGAAACCAGATAAAATTCAAATTTTAATTATTTCTTAATAAGTTCATGGCAGTGCAGTTTCTACGATAACTTTAATATAAATAGAGTTTAAACCTAAATAAGTTGAAGGGAAAAGATTAAGGCCATACAAAAAAATCAACCGAAGATATTAAACGTGTATCTGAATCTCAGAAAAAATATTTTAGACAACATAACAATGTAGTTTGGGTGAAAAGTAGAGAAATAATTTTTCCTTTTCGTTACGAGACGATGGTTACAAGAGGTAAGAACTTCAGTGGAAACCGATTTTTTTCATTAAAAAATGTTTCTTAGTGCAACTACCATTTTAAATAAAACTTATTTCTTCAAAATCAAAGTGATCATTCAATAGTACCAGTAGTGCAATATCCAAATGTCTGTATGTTAATAATCTATTAAATATTATCATATTGGTTTGGTCGGATATTTGTGCCTGTAAGTAATAAGCAAACCGTAACTAAATTGTGTGTGTCTGAAATTCTTAAAAAACACTTCATTTATTAGCAACTAAAATTTATAATTTTTCGGTCACTTATTATTAGTTTAAAAAAAAAGTCATTTAAAAAACCAAATTATCAATAATAGAGAGGTGAATTTTTCATAGCCCTAAAAAGATTACAGTTTTGTAATCTATGAATGAATTACACCTATCCCAAAGATACATAATTCATGAGGTCTCAGATTTTTTCATGAGAGCTATCGTAATAGCTTATATTCTGTGAGAAAATACACTAGTAATTAAAACTTGAATTTTTTGTAGTCAGTATATGTGGGTATAGAACCNGCTTATATTCTGTGAGAAAATACACTAGTAATTAAAACTTGAATTTTTTGTAGTCAGTATATGTGGGTATAGAACCCTTAAAATACGTACAGATATCTTACTCTGCCACTACATTTTAAAGATCTCCAATAACAATTTTTGGTTTGGGGTAACGTAAGCACAACATTTGCTCCATTATTGGGCCAACATTGTAAAAAATAATGTTGCCTGACATAAAAANTTGGGGTAACGTAAGCACAACATTTGCTCCATTATTGGGCCAACATTGTAAAAAATAATGTTGCCTGACATAAAAATGTCAATCGGGCCTACGTTGGCCGAAAGTTATGTTTTCAGTTGGACGCTTACCAAAATAGAACAAGTTTCCAACCAAACGACAATATTATATTTTTTACCACTTTCCAAAACTGAATATAATTAGGGAATTATTGTGTTACATAAATTATGCCAACTGATTATATTAATTTTGCCTCCCAGTAGCAAAATTTGGTTGGGCCAAAACTGGCCGAATGTGTGGATCTACTGTTGGACTAGTTTGGCATATTACGTTGGCCCAACTGCGAAATGTCCCTCGGGTTAACGTACACCGAACATGACTTTTATGTCGATTGCCAACTGAAATACAACTTTCTCCCAACATAATTGTATGGTTGTGTGCAAACTGTTAAGAGTAGTGTATTTTCTCTTCCAGAAAGGCCTTCACACAGTCATTTACCCACAGTTGGCAATGTTTTACTACGATGTGTTATTGCATACATAATGCCAACCAATAAACAACGTTTTACGTCGTTGGTTACCAGTGTTTTAATAAATTTCAGCGATAAAAGTTTTTTTTTTTAGAATGTTAAACCCAACTAATTTTCATTACGTGCCACTTACATTACGACCTGATAATTCCATTGACAGTAACCGGATACGAACTCGCTTCTTTAGAATATACAAACCCACGTGTTATCCACTAGACTACTGTAACTTATTGATGGTGGAGATATATATAGCATTATATTACATTTCGATATATTCTGTTATATTATTTAAGTAAGATTTTACTACTCTGAAACTGAATTTCAAAATTACCAGATACAAGAATATACATACNCTGTTATATTATTTAAGTAAGATTTTACTACTCTGAAACTGAATTTCAAAATTACCAGATACAAGAATATACATACGCCAACTAATGACGAATAAACAACCAAAGACAGCCAGTTTATTTTTAAAGGATTTCCGTCCTGAAAAACTTAAACTATTTAGCAAATGAAACTAATTATATACGGTTTTATTTAGAAAAACATAATAATATCCTATGATGGCATAGTTTCTGCAACACCATGTCATAACCTAACAAAAATAACCTGTCGCCAACTGTTATGTTCCTCAAATTGTCTAAACACATGAGGAACAAAACACAGTTTCATGAAAACTAACACTTGGTAATTATTTGTATGTTGTGAATANATTGTCTAAACACATGAGGAACAAAACACAGTTTCATGAAAACTAACACTTGGTAATTATTTGTATGTTGTGAATATTGATATATTTTTTTCCATTGAAAATGGTTATTTTATATAAGTGCATTTATGTCAGTTGTACAATGTTGGCCCAACAATTGTATACAGTACATGCCAAGTGCCGATTGAATGTTTTCCGACAAGTCAACAAGACATAAACAATTAAACTAATCTATACATATTATAAAACTCAACGTCTCTCTGTCTGTCTGTCTGTTAGTGCGCTTATCACTCGAGAACCANCATATTATAAAACTCAACGTCTCTCTGTCTGTCTGTCTGTTAGTGCGCTTATCACTCGAGAACCACGTATCCGATTCATGTGTTTTTTTTCCAATTCACAGCTATGTTCTCTGGCCAGGTTTAGAATATATGTTGTTAAGCGAAGTAACGTAACGAATAAGCAGTGACGATAATAGAGAAACAAGTCGGAAAAAGTTTGCCGCCAGCGCGCTCTCTTGCAATACGCTGTCCAAACCGTTAAGATGGAACAATATCATGTAGTAAAGACTTGAGTAGGAAAAAAGACCTTAAAAAACTCCGTGGTAGCATATATCTATCTGTAACAGATAATGAAGTATAGGAACCTTCTAAATCTCGCAATTAATTAAGAACGTTTGAAACTCCTGCTTTGCTTCTTCATTTATTGTTTCGCATATAGTTCCGCCACATATAATAAATTTAACGGTATTGTGGTTGTTATTGAAAAAAAAAACACACACATATACTTACGAGTGAGTACCTTGTAAAAAATTTAAATACTGCTATTTGTCATTTGGGACTTCACTCTGTCGTTAGTAACCCTAAAATATTTTTGAATGTTTTCTTACAAAAGATCTTAATGGACATCGAATCAGCAGTATCAGAATTATCGCGATACCTTCAGTAGAAGATAAAGGTGGTGTTTGGTGAAAGAGGCTGGGGGTACGGAGCGTTGGAGCTGCTCATGCTCTGTCATTCTGGTCCCTCGGCGACCATATTCTCCGCCATCTTGGATGTCTGAGACCTTGATCTTTAACCCGCGGTGACTTTTATCTCAAAAAATCCAAAACAAATCTATATACTACAAAAAAATTATTTAAAAAAACGTTACAAAATTATTAAATAATTACAAAATATTTATTTAAATATTTCTTTCAAAAACTTAAATTTATGGAGCTCTCCCAAAACTACCTCCACNAATAATTACAAAATATTTATTTAAATATTTCTTTCAAAAACTTAAATTTATGGAGCTCTCCCAAAACTACCTCCACTAATACTCATTCCACCATCTTGGTAGGTGCAGTCCACCATCTTAGTAGGCGTCTCAGCCACTGTCCACCATTTTCGTCGCTGCAATCCTCAATCTTGGTAGGTGCAGTCCGAAATCTTGGTAGGCGTCACAGTTACCTTCCGCCATCGTGGTAGGTGCAGCTTTCCGCCACATTGGTGAGATCAGTCCGCAATTTTGGAAGGCGTAGGCTGTCCGCCATATTGGTTGGTNGGTGCAGCTTTCCGCCACATTGGTGAGATCAGTCCGCAATTTTGGAAGGCGTAGGCTGTCCGCCATATTGGTTGGTACAGTAGTCCGCCATCTTGGTCGATGCAGTCCACCCCTTTGGTATGAATCACAGACACTGTTCGCCATATTGGTATTTTCATTTGTCATTTGTTTATACATTTCTGGAATTTGTCTCTCACCTTCGTTCGTTTGCAATATGGGATTTCATATGTTTTCATCACGTATGTGGCTCTAGTAAATTTATTTAACCACCAGGCAAGTTGTCAATTTAGCCACCATGCAGCAGCCATATTTGTTTATGATTTTAAACTATAGGTGGCACTTTAGGCGCCATCCATATTGCATAATATTGTCAACACCTAGGTGGTGCTATTTTCTCTATTTCGTCACCAGGCGAGCTACCGATTTAGACACCAAGCGGCAGCCATATAAGTATATGAGTTTTAAAGTTTAGGTGGTTCTGTCGGTACCCTCCATGTTAGATTCTATTTTAAACCAATAGATGGCATTATTTTCTTGATTTCACTGCCAGGTGAGGTACCGGTACCCGCTCATTTTTACGATTTAGACACAAAGAGAGCTGTCAGCACTCATATTTATAGTCATAGGAAAATATGTAATTTTTCATTCCTATTAAAAAAAAAAAATTCTTTTTGAAATCAACAGTATACTTGCAAACATAAATTATTAAATAAATATTTTTTTTTGCACTGAGTTACTTATTTAAGAACAATAGAAAACATTTTTTTGTTTTAATGCTAATTAAATTACCATTGAAATTGAGTATTTATTCTGTTACCCCTCACCAAGGCCACTTAGGTCCCATCAATTATTCACAATCGCTTTGTCCTTTATCAATACAGCTCTTGTTAGCAGTATTGTCCGCCAAATTGTGCTACTGTAGGGAAAGTATTTCATGGGAACAATGTCGACCCTCGGAAAGGTTCTCGTCTGATTCGAGAGGTGACAAATCGCTCTCTCACCCCTCGTATTTTAGCATTGTTAGTGGTAAGTTCAGATAATCTATTCCATCAGGTCACAGGATATTACCAAGCGTGCATGTAATACGCATATATATTCCCGCGAAATAAACCAATCTGCTCAAATTTGGAGTATTGGTTCGGGCCAGCTAGTCTCTGGAGAAATAAGCAACCTCATAAAATACGGTACAACAAATTAGTTTTTTTNAGTATTGGTTCGGGCCAGCTAGTCTCTGGAGAAATAAGCAACCTCATAAAATACGGTACAACAAATTAGTTTTTTTAATTTATATATTTACCATTGATTTAATTTGCAATGAAATTACCTCTGTACCAGTGCCGCTACTGTAACNTTTTTTTTAATTTATATATTTACCATTGATTTAATTTGCAATGAAATTACCTCTGTACCAGTGCCGCTACTGTAACAATTTGTTTGCATTCACCAAACATGCTCGAAGACATGAAAAGTATGGATGTTCGAATAATGCAAATAGAGTGGCATTTATGCGTGGAAACTGGGGCATGGCATTTGCTAGGCGTGATAACTTGCAGAGGCATGCAAAAAACATGCGTAACTGCAGGCCCTTCACCTGCCAAAATCCGCTGTGTACAGTCTCCGTCTCTTGAGCGTACGAGTGTAATTCCCACAAAACCAACGGTTCAAAATGAGTATCCACCATCGTTCCACCGACCATCACGTCCAAGAATCGTGGCTGGGTGTGGGGTGGTTAATGACAATGCTTTCGTAGAGGTCCAAACTGCATTCCAACTCAGTTTAAATACCTATACCTCCACAACGAGAGCGGGTATTCGAAGGATGTTTGCACATTTTTGCTCGAATGGGGCAAAACATAGCTGTTGGCTCTCGACACCAACATGCTACCAATAAAATTTAATGAATGGCTTTAGCACAGCTTTGGAAAACGGACCCTATTCAACGAAAGGAAGGTTATCTAATGGGAAGGCAAGATACCAATAAAAATCTAAAACCTCATACTGTAAATATACGTCACGAGAAAGAAGCATACAAACAGCGTGTTTCGGAGTAAATATAAACGAAAAATCAATCACCGAGTGTGCTTTCCCCTCTAAAGAAAATGCTTGCAACAGAAAGCAGAACATTTGTTTAGAATTCATGTTGAAAAAAATTATGTGCTGTATACGGTTGCGTTATGCAGCTTTTCATAAAGTGATCATTACTCGAAAATTCTAAAACAGTGTTAAAACCACTTGGCTACTCACGCGGTATGCAATATGCACAGGAAGGTAGCCCATGCATAACTCCTCACCTAGGCATAGACGCTCATGATCAAAAACATTTCCTCCCAAGTTTGAAATCGGTACATTAGGAAATCAATGCAGCAGGGAAAAAATACCCATGTGGTTACTCCACATGCGGGGATTTTTCTACCACACATTGTTAGCATATATAACTTTTTATACGAGAAAATTATGCACGTATAGTACGTTTTGCAGAGAAAATTTTTTATATACCGTGAAGAGTCATTAGCGTTAAGGTACACCACTAGTACAAAATCACAAAAAGAAACTGGTGCCATTGGCCAACAAAATTTTAATATTTTCATAAATTCGCGTGCCCTCGCTCCATTAAGAGACGTATCCGGTCGTAGGAAAAACTCCCCCCCCCCTAAATATTTTCTATCCTTTTATCTCCGTTCAGAGTAACAAACACACTGCTACGTAACTTTAGCAGAATGAAAAATGACATGTGGACATGTGTATGTATATAATGTGAAAACTGTACGCCAGTAGTTGTCAGAAGTATTCACTCATTTTTAATTATGCGAAGTAAAACATAGTTATTTTCCCGAGATGCTAGCCCACCGTGCAGATTTATACCACAATACACGCGCATACAGCTCTCATTCACCACCCTTCAACCTCGTTTAGACATGTAAGGAAAGACTTCACAAATGCAAAACAATTTGAGCATATTGCAGCCAGTGCAGTACGGGGACCATGAAATTTTAGAGTTATGTTCATCGCTTTCGAATGTAGAAAACTTATTCTATGTACAAGTGTTTTATGTAAATTTATTCTGGCTCAATCTCTACCTTCCTTTTTTTCGTATAAAAATTTAAAAGCGAAATTTTCTATTAATTCCGACGAAACCAAAGATAGACTGTGATTCTGTGAAACTACGACATAAGGGAACAAATAGTCATTCTCCACTTGCTCATACGTCAACCACACACACACACACACACACACACACACACACGCTCATGCACACACCTTAACACACACAGAGCCCGAAATATCCCAATAGCAGGCGAGACTGACAGACACATGAAAAACCATTAAGAGAAAAGCGTACTTAAAGAAGTGGATTCGAGTCACATTACAGAAGTAAACGAGAGACACGTGCAGTCGTAATCTGAGCTCACGCACTTGTACAGCCTCGCTGCGCCAGGTGTTGAATTTGACTTTACCTAGCACGCTGACCGCCGGAGAACTCTGGTTTTACATCGAAGAGGGTAGGGAAAATAAATAAAAACCCGTAGATACCGTCACCTGTACACTAACGTATATATTTATATTAAAGTATAATATGGTTTCGGCATATTTGTTTATATTAGCACATAATTTGCATACACATTCATACTACCATACAATATGCATATTTATTTATATTCCCATTTGATATGCATATAGGAATATAAAATATGCACTGTTGGCCGTATCAGCGGGTTTTATATTTTCGCTGGGTTCTTGCTGTTGCGCACAGAGTATGAGGTTTTTCACAAGGTGCTCCCACGTTTTTTTATATATAAATAATACATCCTTATTTTCTCTCTGAATTAAACAGGTTAAAATCTTCCTATGGAAGGCTGCTTCTCCATTCTGAGTGATGATCTGACTGATTCTCTGCCAACAAATTCCTAGAACCTCGATATCTTACAATGGAAAACTGATGGGTTGAATAGCGTTTGTGACAGCTGACTCGAGAAAATAAAATATTGTTCTCGCATCGGATACTCTTCGTCAGTGATCTGCGTTGATTAACATTGGAATCAAGCGAATTTTTTAAAGTACGAAAATGTCGTGGTGGACAGCCCACCCACATCAGAACATTTTTTTTCAGGGGTGACAATGTTTTTTGAGTAGAGAGAGAGAGAGAGATATTTTAAACTGTTTTTAACAGCTGAAATTGGTAACGACGATTAGGTCGATGAAGAAGGTCAAGTGTCCCTAGAATATCTGCCAGAAAAACGGCTCACTTCCACTACGTGTGATCCTGTTGGCAACGTCATCAATCACGTTTGCGACATGTGCGAAAATGTATGTGCGACCCCCGCCGGGAATCGAACCTAGCTCGCCTTGATGGGAGGCGTACGCTCTTGTAGCTGTGCAACTGCTGTCGAGAAGATGGTGTGAAGTATTGAGTGTGTCCTGTCCTGTGTCGGTGCAAAATAGTCAATATAGAAAGGTTGCCCGACTTCCACCGCCACGTTTCGTGGTTCTCTGAGATAGTGATTGTCGTAGTGTTCGGAGAACAGTTTGCAAATATTTATGCACTGGGAAGACGTCTTGAATTTATTGCTGCTGCTATTTTAATGGAATAAGGAATTACTTTATCTCTGTTGAGGAACTGTGGTACGATGATGAGAACTTTTACTTGCATAAGCATGAGCCCGTTTTCAAGGTGCCTAACGCATTATTAACAGTTATGAGGATGTGTCTGAAAGTAATCGTCATGGTGCATTACATATTTGATGCGTATTTACAATCATATATTCATGATCTGATCGTGAACTCTGTTATACCCGGCAATAATATCTTTATATAAGATTTTTATCGTAAATATTTAAACTGATGTTTTTCCATCGGGGTCGGTATCGACGGCAGTAATATTTCAACGATTATTTCCCGAGTCGATATATATCGTGGTCATTGGAGGCAATTTTTTTAATGACATAATCCCCGTCAATACTGCTGCTAATTACAATCGAAGTGACGCCGCAATGTGCTATGAGAATATTCTTTAAATAAAACAGCTTATGGTAAGTCAAATGTGAATAATTTTTCCTAAGTTTCTTCAGCGTATATCAAATTTCATTCCGGTTTGAAGAGTTGCTAAGTTCCACCCTTCAATAATTGCATTTTTTAAAGGACGTAGTTGTATTGATGTTATGCCCACGAAAAACCTGGAGTTTTTAAATTAAAAATAAAGTATTCTCACAGAAAAATTTAGTTGTGTATTTTACAGCTTATTTGACAGAGAGAGAGAGAGAGAGAGAGAGAGAGAGAGAGAGAGAGAGAGAGAGAGAGAGAGAG
>NQII01000393.1:269769-284772 GCA_002778355.1 Clitarchus hookeri | reverse complement strand
AGACAGAGTGGCAGAACCTAGCAGGTGTGATCTTGAGTGAAAATAAGAGTGAAACGAGGCGTCGATGTGGTCGTAACGAATTGATGTGGAGGGAGTTAGTCTGATCTATCAAGTGTAAAGCAAAGATAAGTGTATTAAATTTCATCTTCATCTCATTTGATGGGTTTGGGTTGTGTGTGTGAGCGCGCGCGATCGGCTGTAAAGCTATTTAACATTTAGGTTAAATGTGTCCAAGGAGGAAATTTAATCGCTTAGAAGCTTGATGGAAGTCTGCCAGAGTGGGAAATAAATGATGTCTGGTCTTTTGTACTCATTGCAGCACCAGATAAGTGTTAATGTCTACTCGACAGCGGGGTCATTAAAGATGGAACCATCAGTACACACAATCAGTGTCATGGAAGGAATAAAACATGGCCTACGTTAAGGAACCATCCAAAGCGTCACCCCACCGTCTCTGGGTCGTCTACATATGTATGCATTTCGCCTCGCAAACATTTATGTTGATATAATTCCTGGTCGCTTTACTAGGACATAGGATACCTAAGCGAGTAAACGATAAAATGCGACATGAAGTACTGGAAATTATCAAACGTTTTTCGATTGCACGAATATAGCTGGTAAGCCGTTGCGGGTCTGGGATATGTGCCGTCTTTCACAGCAACCAATAACAGCCAATAATCCTGACAAATTGAAAAAAAAAAACTGACCTATTTTTCTACATGCACGAATTCCCTCACTATGGTCTATATGGAAAAGCATTCTCCGCGTTGGTGTTTTTTTTAAAACAGAATTTTCTCTTGAAGGGTTTTCATAAGTGTTAAGTAAAAGGCTGACGATTTCTGCTGATGTTGCATCGAGGTCCATTATTGGCGATGACCTGTACGTTAAGCGTGGCTGACAATATGGTGATGACAATAAGTTTTTGAGCTGCTGAAACATATTTTTTCCTCCCATTCTTCGAATTTAACACTGATGACTTTTTTCCTTGCGATTTATAGTGTATCTGACAATGTCTCGTGATGCCAAAGTACGTGTGGTGGATAGAGAAACCGCCTGGTAACTAAATCGGTAGCTCACATGGTGACGAAATCAAGAAAATAGGGCCACTTAGTTGTTGAAAATAGAATCCAATATGGAAACCAACGGCTGCACAACCTACACTTAAAAAACATAAACAAATATGGCGGCCTCCTGGTGGCTAAATCGACAACTCGCCTGGTGGGTAAAATAATAAACGCCACCTAGGTGATGATAACATGTAAAATCCAATATGGCGGTCGAACGAAGGTGAGAGACGAACTACAGTAATGTATAAACAAATAACAAACGAAAAACCAAGATGGTGGACGGTGGTTGTGATTCATACCAAAATAACTGATCGCACCGACCAAGATGGCGGATTGCATCTACCAAGATTGCGAACGGCTGCACCTACCAATATGGCGAACTACATACACCAAAATGGTGGATGGTCACACCTACCACAAGGGCGGACGTTTGCTGTGACACCTTCCAAGATTGCGAACTGCACCGACCAAAATGGTGGACGGTGGCTGTGACGCTTACTAAGATGGTGGACTGTGGCTACCAAGATAGTGGAATGAGTATGGGAGGAGGGAGATTTGTGGGAACTTCGTAAATTTCAGTTTGTTTAAAATAAATTTCTAAAATAAATCTTGATGATCATTTTTAATAATTATTTAAAATTTTTTTAAATAAAATTTTTTAAAATTTTTTGGATAGTCGATATTTTTGGGGTCAAAGGTCACCGGGGTCAAAGGTCAATATCACATGGATCCAAGATTTCGGACAAAATGGCCGCCGTGGTACCGAAATGACAGCATGATCATCTCCGACGCTCTGAGACCCCAGTCCCTTCCGCTTCTACTAGCTCCCACGCACAAACTTATTAAAGTATTTTCTTTTTGATAACTGTCAGCCCGACTTGTGACAATTCCCGATAATTGTAATTTTTTTTAACGGGATTTGGGCAGTTCAAGGCTTGGTACGTCACATTTTGCGTTTGATAAAAAAAATCGTACTGTGGTTTTCTTTGGAAAGGGACAGTTGGATGTGGTTTTATGCAGGTTGAAATATAATTATGGAAATCGCCATACCAGTTATAATGGAGAATAATAAAGGCACTCGAATAAAATTTTAATATTTATCAATGATAGGAAATGAACTGAATATAGAGGCACTGCTATCATTTTAGTGTTTAAAGTTATGTAACACATGAAGCTGAAAACATTTTTATCTGGAATTAGGAAACCACGGATACATACAGCGCAAAAAGTGTTTGAGAGTTGTTATACTGTTTATAGCTACAAATAAATTACTTGTGAGACAAAACTAAATGTTTAAATTATGTACGTCAAGCCAAGTTTCCTCATTTAATATTTCCATGGGTTCAGAAAGTGATTTGTATTAATAGTGTCGCGCCGTTAAGGGTTTGTTGCTTTTCTTGGTTTCACTTAAGTTTTTTTTGATAAAATAATTATTTACGTTTTCCCCTGGAGAATACAGGTTAATTAAATTAACTACTGCTTTTGGTTAAAGTTCTTTATCAAAGCTTGGCGGTAAGAGTTAAGAGAGTTGGTATGGAGTGCAATGAAAGAATTAGTTGTTTAAGAAATGCAATGACTTTCCGATTAAACACAAACGTTACTTAAATCATTTAATACCCTAAAAAATTACTAGGAAATAGTGCGAATAATATGTTATTCGAGAGTAATTTTGGTTTCACATTTAGTCTATATAATTTAAGTTTGCAAATCATCTTGCTTCCAAACCAATATGTCCAATAAGTTTTTAACTGTACCGTGGGAATAATTACGGCATGGCACCATCATGTCGAAATCATATTTTAGCTATCAGTGACTCACAGTGAAAGTGGTACACTCAGTACGAACTAACATTAGATTGTAAATAAATATTTCCTCTTAATGAAAATTACTGGTAACCAAGTTTATTTAATGCATTACAAACCTATCCAGCTTTTAGGATCTATAACAATACTCATCATTTCTATCATTGTATCTGCATAAAATGGAAAACACTAAAACAACTGCAGATTGAACGCCACAGTGAAAGTGGCACACTGCTCAATAAATGCCCCTCCATTGGACTACCAGGCGTGCCATGTCGGGCTCACGCATCCTGAACCACGCGTGCCTTAGTTCAGAACAAGAAGGCAAGCACTGCATTCAAGTAAACTTTCGTAGATCAACATGGAACAATAACGAGGTCAGACGTCTGTGGCGGTGAGAAAGCTGGTCATTTTGCATTACCAAAGAGGTGAATCTCTGCGTGAGATCGGCAAAATTGTGAATCGCAAACATTCCACTGTGCGAAATATCGTTCGTCGTTTTTGTCAGTACAGCAGAATAGAGAACAAAGGGGAGCGTAGTTCCAAAAAAAATATTGACTGCATCAGACGAGTTATAGATTAGACGTCAAATAAATAAGAATCCCGCGTTTAGTGTACCAAAACTTGCCAAGGAAGAAGAAGTCGTCTAAGGGACAAAAGCCTGCCCAGAGACTGTAATAAGAGTCCTTCGTAGAGAGAATTTCAATGGTCTAGTAGCTCGTGATAAACCTTACATCAGCTAGGAGAACAAACGTCTCAGGTTCCTGTTTGCAACAGGTCACGCTGATAAATCGTTTGAATACTGGAAGACAGTAATATTTACCTATGAAAGCAAATTAAATGTGTATGCTTCGGAAGGGAAGGTCAGTATGTGGCGTAAGCCAAACACGGAGCTTGCCGAAAGAAATATTTGGCCGACGGTGCAACACGGGGGTGGGTCCCTGATTGTACGGGGTTGTATGGTGGCTTCAGGTGTGGAGGAACTGAATTTCATAGGTAGTACTATGGATCAAGATGTGTATTTGGACATATTGAAGAAAGAACTGTCACAGAGCGCAGATAAATTAGGTTTGTGGGATTGTTTCACGTTCTACGAGGACAACGACTCGAAGCATAAGGCCCATAAGGTACGCATGTGGTTACTCTGTACTTGCCCCCATGTACTCGACATCCCTACTCAGTCTCCAGACATCAATGTCCTTGAAAATTTGTGGAGTTTGCTAAACGAAAACATTCGCGAACATCCCATATCCAACCGAAATGACCTCAAAATTACCGTTTAAACGGAATGGGATAAAATCGAGCCCTCTTACTGCGAAAAGTTGGTTCGGGCTATGCCAGATAGGCTTAAGGAGATTAAAATGAACTGTGGTCGTCACACCAGGTACTAACTGTCCACACATGCCCTACAACGACAGGAAATATACTGACTATACCATTTTCGTTGTGGTGTACATATTGACCCCGGAATATGTAGTTTTTGTTGTAAATGTATATATACTTTAGTGAAGATGTTTGCTTTTTGTATTAATTGTACGATGATTTTAAATACATTTGAAGGCTATTCCCGGTAAATTGAGCACTTTTGAAAACTCTCTCATTAAGAATAACAGTTTATAAAAATATTTTATATTAGCCTTAGACGTTAACTTCCAAGTGCGGTGGAATATAAAAAACTGTATTTATTACTTATATGGCAATATTTATTTTAAAATGTTGTTAATGGCTAAAATATGGCTGAAAGAAATAACTAACTATGGCTTCAAAACTGCTCACTTGAACCGCGAAAAGCCTATATTCACCAACGCACTCAATTTATGTGTCCAAACGACTTGTATTACAACAATGAAATATCATAGGAGAGGTGTACCACTGTCACTGTGAGTCACTGCATATTCACAGTGAATTTACACGTCATCCCTGACGTGTTAAGTTGTGTGTGGAATTTACCAATTCAATTATGCAATTCTGTCACTTAGAGAGACTACGTAAAGAACTTTACATGCTGCCATGCTTACCGGTGGTAAACAGAGTGACCAGTGCAGAGCGCAAGGTCCGGTCCCAGTGCATACACAATTGTTAGATGGCGCAAGCCAAGTTGGTTAGGCCGTAGTAGCAGCGTTGCTGTCCATGTGAAAACCTTGCAGGTCTAAATATCACACTATAGTTTTGATAGCGCGGAGTACAGTGACGTTCAGTTATTCACTACGGTCCCTAAGACTTAGGCGAAGTGCTCAATAGCTTAGTAATATTTCGCCTCCAAAAACTATTTTCCGTTTTTGTTTCTGGCTCGAATATTAACTACACTGTATATATAGAATATATGTATTGTAGTTCGCTACGTTATATCATATCGATAATTCTACTCACAGCTCCCACTTTCAAAAACTAGCAATTAAATTAATATGCAGCAAAATAATTTATCTTGAGACATACATTTTTTTAAATTTAATCTTCTTGTGATTAACCTGGACGACTATATTTGACGATCACAACAAATATTTTGTAATAAATAATTCAAATTAAGTTATTCATATGCACGTGCTTATTCTCCAGGCACACTTTCGCCAGGGTTCCGGAATTTTCTGTTTATCGTTGATTGCATGATAAACAACGAATTTCCAGATGGCAATTGAACCATTATGGTAAAGAGAAAAAAGGTTTCTTTAATTTTATCGACATATTTAGAACCCGGAGAAGAACTAACTAGCTGTTTATTTTATGTTTTATAGATTTTTCATTGCCAAAATCATTACAAATTCAAGATCACAATATTTTGTATGCCTACAACTGAACCATAATGACAGATTATGAAGCTACCACCTCACAACCACATTTTTGAATCTTGAATTTAAGCCCCCAAAGTAGGAGAAAATTAAATTGTTAAACAACAGGTTTATGTTAGACATTTATTTATATTACATCTGCCACACTTTGTGTAACTGAATAAAACCAATTGACAGGACTCGGACTGAAAGGATGTACATATAAGACAGATGGACCAAAAGCAAACTGATAAAAGCTTTTTTCTGCACAAAAACTAATTTTACAACATTCTCGTTACTTTGAAAAAGAAAGGAAAATCAGATTAATAAAGGAATTTTCTTTTTGGCAAAATTTCAACATTAGATGTAACAGTTTTGTACCTTGGAGCTAAAACACAGAAAATAAATTAATCATCAAGTCGTAAATTAAAATGTGAATATAAGCCCAACAGTTTTCACTCTGTCTACATGGAAAATAAGTAAATATTTCAGGAATGGCAGGGCGTTAACAGTAGTTTTGAAATGTATGTTCTGGGGCAGGATTCAGAGGGTTTAAATATGGAGTTAATAAGATGGCCATTATTGATTCTCGCTTTATCCATCTGGATGACAGCTACGTTAATTAGCCATAATCTTGGAAGGTAGCTGTGGTCGTGAGCTACAGACCTTATAAAAACCGACGGTAAGATTTTTTTATAAGTACAGGCTTTGCACAATCGAAAATCCGTATTGTTATTAAAAAAACCGTGTGACCATCGTCCAGATGGATTGAGCGAGCACGAATACTGGAAAACGAGTTCCATGTTCAACCTCCTGAATTCTAGGCGAGAACTCGAAATATAGTTCCACTTACAGTTCCTTAGTACAGGATAGGTGTAAAAGAATACCCCAACTTTGAAGGTCTATAATATCAAAACCAAACAACCTACAACATTGGTTGACCAATCAAATTAACCGTGGAACTGTGACGGTTGTTTATCATATCTTTATAAATGTTCAATGTGAATACTACGAGCCGCCCGAACGACATCTACGCGATAATCAAACTCGTTCCACGCTCTTGTCAGCATGTCCGGTGTTACGGTTTGGATGACGTCCGTAACTCTTGGTTTAAGGAGGTGAGGGGGAAGCGAGCTCGCATTCGACACTTCAATGTGAAGGGGACGGTCTGAGGATTCCTTTATGTGCCCAGAACGAGGTAGACGATGCCTTCATGTCTAAGCTGGTTTTTAGTGATGAAGCGACGTTCCATACAAATGGTAAGGTGAACCGGCACAACGTGCGGATATGGGGTCAGGAGCCTCCACATAAAACCACCGAACACGATCGCACATACCCCAAAGTGAAAGCGTTTTGCGCTGTATCCAAAGACACTGTTTTCGGCCCTTTCTTTTTTCTTATATCACGAGCCCACTGTTACTGGAATCCCTTATTTGGACATACTTACAGAGAGGTAGTTTTCTCAGTTAGAAGAGTCGGTGGGGGACTTAATTATCCAGCAGGATGGCGTGCCACCCCATTGGCACCTAGCTGTTCGCGGATACCTGAACGAGACGTTGCCGCAACGCTTGATTGGTCGAGGAGCAGCTGGTGTTCAGATTCTTCATCACTGGCCCCCAAGAAGCCCGGATCGTACCCTGTGCGATTTTTTTAAATGGGAATACATAAAGGATCAAGTGTTTCGTCTACCATTGCTGGCTTACATTGACGACCTCAAAATGAGAATTACGGATGCCATCCAAACCGTAACACCGGACATGCTGACAAGAGTGTGGAACTAGTTAGATTATCGCGTAGATGTCGTTCGTGTTGCTCGTAGTATTCACATTGAACATTTATGAAGATATGGCAAACAACCGCCACAGTTCCACGGTTAATTTTATTGGTGAACCAAGGTTGTAGATTTATTGGTTTTGATATTCTATACCTTCAAAGTTGGGGTATTCTTTTATACTCATACTGTATTTCCTCTTTATTGAACTGGTAATAAAATGTGAAACTCAATTACGGTCAAAGGTAGGTAGTGCGTGTTTGTGTTTGCATATATGTGTATAAAGGAATGTAATATCACGGATAAAAAATATCGAACTGGAATAAAATAATGAACCACGAAATACAGTTCAAAATACAGGTATTTTGTACAATTACCTCAAAAGATACACGCTTACATTTTTCAGACTGGTTATGAAAAAAGCAATGGAATTTGTGATTAAAATTAAACTATGAGTAATACCGATTACCGTCTGTACGTAGTTATGTATAAAGAGTTCGTGTAATTTAACCGATAAGTCGTATAAACGCTAGGCATTGAAAAATTCTTTAGAACAAGAATATGAGATTCATTTCCAATGCCATTTAAACGAAAAACCTTAAATGTTTTCGAAATGCCCATTATGGCTTTTACGAAAGTGTTTACAGCAAATTTCTTTGACAGTAACATTATTCTGAATCGTTCCAGAATAGTATTGTTGCAGGACGACAAAGTTTCAAACAGAATATGAACTTACTGGTAAAGGTTTGTCGTATTTACAGGCATATCACCAGTCTGAATAAAATTACTTCGTGATTTATATTTTAAAGCGTAGGCTGCCCTAAACAATGATATTTACATTAAAAATAATATTATGCTATGTATAGTCTTGAATTCCACAATAATAATCGCAGCAACACAAATCACTGAAGAGCCAAAAAAACTGGTACACCTGCCTAATATTGTGTAGCCACCCCCCCCCCCCCCCCCTCGGGGAGAACGCAGAAGTGCCGCAAGNTAATGCCATGAATCCTGTAGGGCAGTCCATAAATACAATATGCGCCAATTTGAGAAAGGATTGCACGTCTGTCACGTTTAATGATTCTCGTCAGTCGTCGTTTGTTCCGTTCTTTCACGGTCTTTTTCTGGCCGCAGCGATGTCGAAGATTTGATGATTTACCGGATTAACGATATTCACGGTACAGTTGTGAAATTGTCGTACGCGAAAATCCAAATGTTATCGTTACCTCGGAGATGGTATGTCCCATCTCTCGTGCGCCGACTATAACAACACGTTCAAACTCTCTTAAATCTTGATAACCTGTCATTGTAGCAGCAGTAAGCGATCTATATGCCGACCGCATCGCGTTACTCTGATTGGTTCCATACCTCTGTTATTTGCATACGCACGCCTTCATTTTTTTGGCTCTTCAGTATAGTTATTTGCTGTTACATTAAAGTGTACCGCGACGTTATTTTTACCACGAGTTATAGCGTTTTTTTGTATAAAATTATTCACAAAAATACGAAAACAGTTAATTTAAATTTTTTTACCGAGTTATATACCTTGAATTTATCATGCAGAGGAACATTAATTTGTAGTCATAACGTTATGTGAATAACGTTATTCGCCGCAACACAAATATACTCATAATTTTTACTTTGTAATGACTAAGATGTTATAGTTTACATTAATATTATAAGTTTATTACAAGCTATAGCGTTATGTAAATAACGTTACTCACAGCAACGCAAATAATTTCATAACTTTTAATTTGTTGTGAGAATAACGTGTTAGTGCCCCTTAACGTTATTACATTACCACGAGCCAAAGCGTTATGGAAATAACTTATTCACAGTAACGCGAATATAATTATAACTTTTACTGAGTTATGTACTGTGGTACACTGTAACGTTGTTTTGTTTCCGTTAGCTATAGCGTTATGCGAATAACGTTATTCATGGAAATACAAATACATCAATAACTTTTACTCGGTTAGGTACCATGAAATTATAGTGCACGTAACGTTATTGAGTTATCAAGTACTACAAAAGCTTCGTTATGTATTGACAAAAATTATGTAACAAGCCAATCTGGTACTCTGTAAAATAACGTTGCTAAATGATACTGTTAAATTATCCACGCTTGAAAAAAATACTGTATATAAAATCTTATTGTCGTCAATATTTGCCAAAATGAAATTCACTTTTGATTTCATAAGACGTTTCCATGCAGGTCTGTACTGTTGTTAACACTCTATAATTCTTTCATGGTAAACGAGAAAATGATTTCATCACCACTTTGATTTACTGAGGTTTTGATAAATAAATAGTTCTTCTGAAACACTTCCAGCTACTTGAAAAAAAACATTTAGAAACAACGACGTCATATGTCCATTAAAACGCAGAAACGTTATTATTATGTGTATTGTTTTTATGATTTAAATTTTGCAGCTAAATTATTCTTTATTTGTTAAGTGTCAGAACCTAGCAACGAAGTAATATGCCTGTTGTCAAACTATGTTCCCTTTTATCGTGGTTCATTTTAAGTGTCACTGGTAACTGTTCGTTGCATTTTATTTTTAAAGTTCGGGGACCCGCAGGATGTGTTTATGCTGCTACGCACACGATTAACTGTAGCACGTTTATCGTTAACATTGTCAAGAATCTGCCTCTTAAATGTCGATTGGACGCGGATATTATGTATAAAAAAGACAATTTGGTTTATTTCAATTTATCCTCTCCCCACAGCACGATTGGTTTTTTTTTTTATCCTGTCAAAGTTGAACATGCATGCATATTCGCTCTTCGAGCAAAGGGAGAGGATACCAGCCGTGAAGCCTGAAACATCTGATGAGCCAGAAATGATTGAGGTATCCAGTGATAACTGTGAGCGGTCTACAGGTTCTCTTTCTGTGCATGTTGTCTCTCTGACTGCTGGAAGCTTGGCATGATGAAGATTCTGACTTCGAAAGCCCTGAACGCACTCAGCTCGGCAAATGGAGATTGTAAATTTGTAGTAAAAGGAAAAAAAATATATTTTATTTGAAGAATGTAAAACATATCAGCAAGTTTCCTTGTTAAACAATTAAGTATCTTATTACTTAATTTATTTAACAAAGTGTAAAACGTTAAAAATTGTGTTCTAAAATAATATTAATAATAACCAATTTGCTCCATAAATATGCTTTGGTTGGTTTAGTTTTCTTGTTGCACAGTTCTTTACCAATTGTAGAGGTATGTATAATATGTATGTATCAAGATAAAGAGCGTCTACATAAATTAAATACAAGAAATGGAAACAAAGAAATATTCTCTTAACAATCGAAACTTCAGAACTCCCAAGGTATATGTTAAATGCGTGCAATTATTCACTTAGAGATATTTAAAAGTAATAATCCTGTATGATGGAGGAAAATATACACATTTCGCATTACGTCAGTGATAGTGAAAAAGCAAGGGTATTATTATGTTAACATAATTAAAGCATGTGGGTTTACACAGGGGAGCAGAATAATGGCTTAAATTTGTGGTTCGTTCTTGTGCTGTTAAGTCGCATGTCACTTTTAATGTCGGTACACTCTCTTCCCGCAAGATGTGCGTGCATGTGTTCTTTTATGAAATATTTCAAGGAATTAATTAATAAACATTTAAACTCTTCCCATTTTTATTTTTTTTAACACTTGCCCCATTTTTGCCTCATTCCGTAAGGAAAAATGAAACGTTTACACTACAATGCGTATTTATTTACGCATACATTTGCTTTCTTCATAAGATTTTAAATTAATACGAATATGTGTGTAAGATATTTGTAAGCTGCTGTGTGTGATATATAAAAGTTACAACACGTAAAATTATAGATAGAAAACGGGCAATTATAAATTAACGAATAATACCATTACAAGTTACTTAATTAGGCAAATTATGATCATGACAGTGGCAAAACTAAATCAAAACGTTCGTGCAAACACGATGGACATGTAAGAAGACGTACATAAGAACTGGGACTAAGCTCAATATCTTTAAAAATTGCAATAAGTACTCTAGTGCAGAAACAACTGTATCTCCTGGGATTAATAGTTGATGTTAACTGGGTGCATATGACATTGCACTGACTTATAGATTTAAATTTTATGGTCGTAGTTCTTTACAAAACCGTAAAAAAAATAGTATCGTATTTTATGTGCATACCTTAAGATATGATTGTGTAGGATATATCTTTCGAATAAAGTATAAAATTTCATCCTCGAGAATAAAAACAATTGATAAAGTTCCCAACTATCTTGTAAGAAACGCTGGAACAATGATCGTCGCTGACTTTCCGTGGCGCAGTCGGTTGGTGCGCCGCCTGTCTGCAGTGCGGGAGGTTCTGGGTTTGAATCCCAGATAAGGCATGGGTGTTTGTTTAAGTTAGGTCATAAGTTAGATTGCAAGACGTCCCCTGATACGTCATCAGGCAGAACACTGGGGGACGTTAATAAACCCTTTTCAATACCAAAACAATGAATGGAGATTTTAGTTAGTAAATCCAAACGAGATTTACTGGACGTGGCGATGTTCGTATAGGGTGAAAGTGTTAACGAGTAAAAAAAAAATCCTATTCTATTTACCATATTACAATACATCTATGAAGATATATTTTGTATACTGTACTATCACTCACTCTATAAAAAACACTGTGCAAACTAATAAACTGCCAGATATTCCAAATTAATATTTTGCTATTTGTACGTAAATAACAGATAAACTACTAAAGAAAATATGAGTAGACTGCTTGTATCTCAAACTTTAGAGAGAACGTTAAGTGTTTGCGAGCGTTGTTGCAATTCTGTTGTGGTCAGTTCCGTTTGCAGCCACAAGCGGCAGCACTACAATAGAGGAAATGGGGAAGATGACAAGGTTTTCTCTCGAGTAATGTAAATGGATTTTGAAATGTCATTGGAAATGTGACAACATGATTGAGGTGCAGAGTGATGGAGGACAGAATTCTATACTGCGCCACTATCATGTGTAAAAAACACATGATTACGTGATAAGTTTTAGAGGGAAGTAACTGTGTGTAATGTGAAGAGAGAAGAGAACGGTGCAGCAGGAAGAAATTGTTAATTGTGGAAGGAAGTGTGGGGACTGTGTTACACTTATTCAGACGTTCCTTCGGGAAGTCTAAGTCCGGACGGAGAGCTTCAGTTTAGTGAGGAGTCCGTTAATCAAGTGCCCGTTGCATTTCGAAGGAAGTAAAATAGAGTTCCTCTATCTTCACGTTACTTGGCGCTACGAATAAAGGCGACCCAGATATGCATGTAGAATTGGGGAATGGGCTGTAGACATGTGTAACGACAACAAACATAATAATGACGCGATTGTTTCGTCCGATGAGGCCACCTTTAAACTGAACGTAACTGTCCACTGCCACAACTGTGTGCACTGGGCCGAAGGAAAATCCACACATTGCGGTAGAGCAAGCAGTTAATCTTCCTGGGATAACTGTGAGGTGCGGTATGTATACCAGAGGACTTGTGGGGCGATTCTTCTTTGATGGATTGGAGACAGGTGAAATTTACTGTACCATGTTGTAGGAAAATATTGCGCCAGCTGTTCCCCAACTTTACCCAGATGACGATTGTGTTTAGCCTACTTTCCAAAGGAAAGATAGGCTTATGTAATCACCTGGTTGTCGGTCTGGAATGTCTGTACCCCTTAATAACTTTTAAACCAGACAACCGTATTCTATCAAACTATCTCAACATACGGTATTTAGTAAGGACGTCAGACTTTTACAGTTTTCAATCCGCCGGGTATTTATTTTCAAGTTAGTGGCTATTTTTAAATGTAGGCCATTATGTCATACTTAACCCATATTAGTTGACATGGTTTGCCATAGTATTAAATGTTTGTAAACTTTGATAGGAATTGGTTAATTGTTTCCCTAGATATAACTTCTAAATTTTTAAGTTTTAATGAGGTGGTATCATATAAAATGGCAGACAAAAGAGGTTATATATTGGCATATTTAATGCTTGTAATATATAATTTGAGGATAGGAAGTTTGGTCAAAATTGGTAAAACGATATGGTAGATATAACCAATTTACCTAAAATATTTATGTGCCCGTAATTTAGAATATGTGTCTTATCCATTTAAACTGCATATGTGTGCAAGGCCTGATGTTGTGTTACTTGCATGCCAAATTTGGTGGAAATCAGTTGATTATCTGCCATCATATAACATAAAAGAGAATTTTTTAACGTAGTACTATCTTTCAAAACGGTGGACACATAACTTTTTCCAACAAAATTATTTTTTTACCTGGTGCACTGGGAACATACCAAATTCGGTTTAAACATGGTAAATGGTTGCTGAGATATGCCATAGCACCATAAATTTTAAAATATCTGCCATTTGGAAACTAAGTATCCCTCGTGGTAGAAAACTATACACGTCTGGCGTCCTTAGCAAGTAATGTATTAGTTCCGAGTTTGGCAAAATTCAGTTCACGGGTCAAACAATTTTTAGAAGGGCACCACATACAGAGTCTCACACTACAAATACACATACACAGAAAGGCACACAGACAGAGAAAGTAATCTCATTGGCCTATCTTTCCTTCGGAAAGTATGCTCACAAGCTATTCTTTTGCCAATAACACCCGTACGTGGTAGGTAATTGGCACTCTTCACTTCTATCTTGACAAGTCTTCGGGGCCGCGGTGACTGAGCTGTTAGCTTCCTCGCCTCCCTCCAAGGCGAAGAGGGTTCAATCCGTAGCTATGCCTTTCCCAGATTTTTACATGTAGGAATCGTGCCGGATGATGTCGCTGGTCGGCGGGTTTACTCGGGGATCTCCCGTTTCCCTCGCCATTGCACTCCGGTGCTGCTACACAGTCACCTCATATCACGCTCATCTGCTCTCAAGACCTCGATGTTACTACCAGTACAAATCTCTTTACTCAATCAATTAATCCTACAAAAAACGTTTGCCTACTGCTTGATCCCTTCGTCCATATACTAGGTGTGCGCAATGCCATCCCCCTCCCGTACCTAACGCACCAATACCCTCGCCAGTGTCGATGCCCATGCTGGTGTCAATATGGGAACATAGCGCGAACGACTGCGTCGCGACGGATGGAGGTCAGAGGTGACGACCGCGATTTGATATCCTCAGGGTGGCACGTCTTCCGGCGCGGGGCGTCGCTGACACCACCAACTGTTGACATCGACGCCACGGCACTTTACCCGATTGTTATTAGGTTTGCGGTGAATGGGCGAGCTATGACGTCTCCCCACAGTACAGGGTGAGTATAAACAAATACCCCAACTTTGAAGGTCTATAATATCAAAACCAAGCAACCTACAACCTTGATTGATCAATCAAATGAACCGTGGAAACGTGAAGTTTGTTTACCATACATTCATAAATGTTCAATGTGACCACCATGAGCGGCCCGAACGACATATACGCGATAGTCAAACTCGTTCCACGCTCTTGTCAGCATGTCCGGTGTTACGGTTTGGATAGCGTTCGTAACTCTCGGTTTGAGGTGGTGCGGAGTTATCGAACACGCATCCGACACGTCAATGTGAAGGGGATGGTCTGATGTTTCCTTTATGCCCCCCCCCCCC
>NQII01000393.1:223167-269710 GCA_002778355.1 Clitarchus hookeri | reverse complement strand
AATTGGCACCTATCGGTTTTCGGATATCTGAACGAGACGTTGCCGCAACGCTGTATTGGTCAAGGAGCAGTTGGTGACCAGACTCTTCTTCACTGGCCCAAGAAGCCTTGATCTTACTCCGTGCGGTTTTTTTTCTGTGGGAGTACATAAAGGATCAAATGTTTTGTCTACCATTGCCAGATAACACTGATGACCTCAAAATGAGAATTACGGACGCCATCCAAACCGTAAAATCGGACATGCTGACAAGAGTGTGGAACTAGTTTTATTATCGCGTAGATATCGTTCGGGCCACTCGTGGTGGTCATATTGAACATTTTTAAATGTATGAAGAACAAACTTCACGGTTCTACGGTTAATTTTATTGGTAAATCAAGGTTGTAGGTTGTTTGGTTTTGATATTATAGACCTTCAAATTTGGGGTGTTCTTTTATACTCATCCTGTATGTTGCTCCGTGAAAATATGCTCGTGAAGGATATTACATTTATGTCATGCTTATCTCTTATAAATAAACCATTTCACACTACAAGAACGTGTCCATGATAAGCTGTTATGTTGTAACAATACGTATCTTACAAATCTCACGACTCAGACGCGTAACTAACCAAAATACAAGAGTGAAGTTCATAATAATTTTGAAGGAATTTGAATAGCTTAGAAAGTCTTTCATCTGAAAAAAATTCTTTACGTCTTTTAATATTTGTGGTTTCATTACTTGATATTGACTATACACTCTTTAAGCTATTTATAGGCTGGTTGTCCAGGCAATATTTATGTTATCGTCAAATTTGTTAAATTTGGTTAGCTACTCCAGGTATTGAAGTTCTAGAAATAATCAATTAATATTTACAGAAAAAATTTGATTAATCTTCCTTTAATTTTGCGTAAACTGTAGTGAAAGCCATCAGAGAATCCTACTAATATTATAATCGCGAAAGTTTGTGAGGATGGATGTATGGATGTTTGTTACTCTTTCACGCAAAAACTGCTGAATGTATTTTAATAAAACTTTACAATAATGTAGCTCATACATCAGAATAGCACATAGGCTATAATTTACAAAGATATATTGAGTAAATTTGTCAAAATATAACGATTAGTGTCACGTAAGTCGGAAAATTTTTTGCCATCTGCGAGCTATTTTGGCGTGCGCTGCAAAAACCGCAAGTGTTACACGAATATAATGTATGTTGGAAATATTTATCTTAAATAGTTCTACATAAAAGTCCGCTACAGCATGTACGTATATTTTTTGTGTAAGAAATTAATTGTCAAAATAGTGAACTATAAATACAATAAAATTTAATACTATATATCCAATGCACATTTTGTAGTAACAAATTGATTCTTTATCAAATAAATACTTTTATCGCTTTTGATATTTAAAGCAGATAAACGTTTTTTAACACTACGTAATTTGGACAAATATTTTAAAAGTTACAACGATGAGAAAGTGAGTGCGCGCTGCTAAATTGGTTCGGTCTGGCGGATGCATGGCGGTCGGGCGCACTGCGTGCGAGGTGGGGGAAAATTCGCTCATCGCAGAGTGCGCGACCCGAACGCGGGCAGACGCGTGAGGGCAGACGTCGTTGACGGTTGTGTCCGTTTGGTTTAGTAGCTTTTATTTTAATTAAGTAGGCAGGTATTGCATTTTTTAAATTATAAAATAATAATAGATACCGTACTGGATTTTTTGGTAGTGTAGAAAAAGCAGCTACTAAGAATTATGCCACGGAAGCGTAAGTTTTATCTTTCCCAAAGCTCTAATAAAGCTCAAGCTATGAAAGTAGCTAGAATTAACGAGACGTTTCCACAAGCCGAACTGCGAAGTCTTGAACAGGTGGTGCGTGAGGCAGCACACAGAGCTGCTGATACACCAGAGCAGTCCCAAGCTCGGCGTCGACAGCATGCTGAGTACCTGGCGTCTCAACAGGCTGCTGAGATTCCAGAACAGTCCCAAGCTCGGCGTCGACAGCATGCTGAGTCTGGCGTCTCAACAGGCTGCTGAGATTCCAGAACAGTCCCAAGCTCGGCGTCGACAGCATGCTGAGTCTGGCGTCTCAACAGGCTGCTGAGATTCCAGAACAGTCCCAAGCTCGGCGTCGACAGCATGCTGAGTCTGGCGTCTCAACAGGCTGCTGAGATTCCAGAACAGTCCCAAGCTTGGCGTCGACAGCATGCTGAGTATCTGGCGTCTCAACAGGCTGCTGAGATTCCAGAACAGTCCCAAGCTCGGAGTCGACAGCATGCTGAGTATCTGGCGTCTCAACAGGCTGCTGAGATTCCAGAACAGTCCCTAGCTCGGCGTCATCAGCAGGCGACTTACATGGTGTCCCAAAGAGCCACAAAAACCGTTGAAGCGACTGAATATTGCAGACGCGCTGTTGCTGAAAGGGCACAACAGCCACGTCAAATATTCACAAGAAACACGTGGGGGGTGTTCGATAAAGCTGCATTTGAGTATGACATGACTCTTGATTATGAAAGCCACATTTTTATAAAAATGGAAACGATAAACAAAGAATGCAGATTTTGCGGAGCTATTAAAGGGAAAGAGGAAGCAGCAGGCTTGTGTTGTTCGGGAGGAAAAACAGCCCTTCCTTCAATAGACGAGCCAGTTGAACCTCTTAAAGAACTTTTCTCTTATGAAACAGACGAGTCTCGCCGTTTTCTAAAAAACATAAGGAAATAAAATACATGCTTACATATGACACGCTTATACAACGCATCCCAATTATACCTAATAACTTACCATTTAATTTCAAACGTCTGCAGTTCCCATTAAAAGTTGCATTTGCAATGACTATCAAGAAATCACAGTGTAAAACCTAAAAGGTAGCAGGAATACATTTGGGCACGCGATGTTTTCCCACAGTCAGCTCTACGTAGCTTGCTCACTTGTTTCTAAATCGCAAAATACGCATGTTTACGCTGAACGAAAAAAATATTTTAACATAGTTTATAAGAGTATATTACAGTAAATAGAAGCCTAAAAAATATAATTATAACTCATTCAACAGAACAGGATATCATTTATAAATATATATACGCAGACGAAGTCGCGGGTAGCCGCTAGTGTGTAATATTCACTGAGCCGAGTAATAAATGTAGAAATTACATCTCCAAAGTTTTGTTTCAGGTACATTAATTTTGTGGATGAGTAATAAAATACTTAATGATGGACCGCTTTATCAATTGGTTAGGACGTAAAACGTTTTACTTTGATACATGAAATAATGGTTATTGAGTCAGAAATAACGAGATTTCAATAACACGAACAAGTAGTAATAATAGATGTTTTTATATTCCATAGAAAAGTGTTATTCTTAGCAACAAGTACAGTAACTTCATTTCTGCGACTTGTGCGACATATTTCGTATTTTATTTAATGCAATGAACAATTTATACTAATTTTACATATTGCGCACATGTAAAAGAACTGGAGACGTTTGTATATGACGTCTTCGCTCTTTAACTTGATAAACTGTTCAAATTTTAAACACTGAACATTTTGATAAAAATAGTAAAAATATCATTAGGCATTGGTCTTGTGAGAATATCGAAAACCATAAGAACAAAGAACTAGATAATAGTATTTCTATTAAAATATTTCCTAAAAAATTATAATTTTTACATTATTTAATTTTAACGAAATAGGAAAATCTTAGCTACAGAAAATTATTTCACAAATACACCGTTCTTATAAAATCCATAGGTGGGTTGATATGTAGTTTTAACGAAACTATAAAATGACTAAATAAGGCGTGGAAAATTATGTGTATAAATTTTATACTGATTACAATTATTTTGCTGTTATATAAAAGTTGATTGTTGTTACACAAGGAAGTAGATAGCGATTCCTAAATACGATATCTATTCGATCAATAAGTACATAAAAATAAAACAGTTTATTAAAATGAAAGGAAACACTTAATATTTTGCATGTATAACTTTAAATAGATTGTATCTTCGGCAGTCTAATACGCAATTGCAGTTTAAGGAAATTTAAAATATGACGTTCTCGTTAGTTGTAACTGTAGTAGCGAAATCGTCTATATGGAAACTGTAAAAGTGAAATAATACATTTGTAGGAATGTTCGTTTCCTTAAATATTAATGTGTTGGTTCTTTGAGACAACCCACATTACCATTTGTTTTGTTGCTAGTATCATAAATAAAAAACACTTATTTTACGATTGTGCTTTTGTTTTATATAAAAGAAAATCATTACTTAAAATGCATTTGTTAGTATTCCTTAATACGTAATTAATGAAATAATGTAGTCGAGTTTTCTATTCTACTTAAGGCAGCAGCTCCTTAATATTCCCGTCTTGACTGGAGCAATTAATATCCTTGATCACAACGGGGCAGCTTATTAACGAAGTTTCTCAATTCATCAACGTCAGCTTCTTTCCAACTAAAGCAAGAAGTATATGAAAAAGCAATTTCTGACTTGTACTCTTTGCTGTATAAATTCATGGAGGCGAGTCACTCTCCAGGGAATGTGGAAGGAAACAATCTTGATCAAGTCTTTTCCTTCGTAAGAAGACCAAAGAATTAAAGTGAACAGAAATGATGCCAAGCTACTTTATACACTCCATTAGATAGGCGTATTACGTAATATTTTTCCGATAACAGTCTATAATAAAGCAGTTTTTATCGCTTTGAACTATGAAACAATTTCTTGCTTAAAACGAAAATGGAAATAAATAATATCTTAGTATTGCGTAATACAGTTTTCGCCATTAAACATTTTTAGAATTTCATAATTAGTATAAAATAGCTGGTTAGTGTCTAATGTATTTAAAATGGCACCACAAGGATTAGGGTAGGCTAAATAGAAAATTTTTTAATTTCGTTCGATTAAATATTTTTTTTTCATTCAACAGTACAGATATATGCAATACATACGCGGCTAATATAAACTTTGATTAAGTATGCTTACAATATAAATACTGTTATTTAATACATTCAAAATCAGTAAAATATACAAATTATTTTTACTTTTTTAAAGAATTGGTAAGTAAGAATAAATGTAGAATCTAGAAATATAAAATATTGTCTGCTTTTTTACAGCTATTTCCACATGTTTTTATAGTATTGTGAAATCTTACACGACTCTTAATTACTGTGTCTGTGACAAATGACTTGTTTCCCAATTAAAAAGAACACATTATGATAACTCAGGAATTATTATTATTATTGAAGTGGTAAAATATTGTTATGTAAAGTTCGAAAAACCTATAAATAATTGCAATTATAGTAATTGTATTTTATTAAATGATACATAGTCTGTTTATATATTATCTCACTAAAGGCAAATTCCAAATCAAACATAACATTTTATTTTTAAAGTTATTTCCCACACAATGAAATTTCTAATTTACTCCTAAAGAAGTAAACATATAAAACTTTCCGAAATTATATCTTCATGTAAATAAGTAAATAAAAACATTTTTAGAAATTCTTACTTTATATCGAGTTAACTTCTCGATGTCCGCATCTGCGATCTAGAAAATGTAGCTGTCTGGGAAACCCCACCATTTAATGTACGACCGACCGTTTCGTTGACGCATTCTTGACATCATCGGGAAACCTCTTAGGTTGGATATTATCGGCATAGAAGCCATTGCCAACAGGTTTATAAGTTGGTCCTCGGTGCGTAGTTCCACATAAGTATCACACGGTGGTGTTCGAGGTTCCAATTTGCACAAAAAACTTTCAGAATATGCCTTTTCATTTGGAAATCCAAACAAGGTTGCCGATGATGGCTTTACTTGCAGGGTTTCTTCCTTTTCGGGTTGGATTGAACGAAGACTGGAAAGGTTTGAGTAGCTCTTAACATCGGGATCTTGAAAGCCGATGACGGTAAAGCGAGGTGAGTATGAAGCAGCGTCGGAATGAAAGAGTAGGGGTAACGGGAGATCCCCACGAAAACCTGCCAACCAGTGGCATCGTTCGTCCAGCACGATGCCTACATGCGAAAATCCGGGAGTGATACCAACCGGAATCGAACCCTGTTCGCCTTGGCGGGAGGAAAATAGTCTGACCACTCCCTCACCATGGCCCCCTTTGGATTAAAAGTTTCAATTCAGGGAGGTGTCCTTCACATTTTCTTGCTCCATATACGTGGTAGTGTACCATAGAATTACACTAGCGAAATAGTTTGACTAAAATGCCTATCCACTTGCAGTTTTTGTTCTCTGTAAAGTGCACCCATATCTTGGCCTTCAGAGTTTTATTAAACCTTTCACCTATTGATGCTTTGACATTACTGTACATCCAATATTGGTTTATATTTCTGCAACATGCATCTGAACTTTGCATTGTGAAATTACTTTCCCAAGTCGGTTTCCTGATTGCTTGGCATGCGATATTCTTGAAAAATGTCTGCCAATACTTTTGCGATATCTTCCCTTTTCTGCATCTCGACTGGTTTGGAACAGGAATTTTATAAACACGTCCATGATGGTTCCAATGTTTGAAATCACTTGTTCACCTGAATATACTGTATACTCTTGAAGTGTTATTTTTGAAGTAGGGCTTTTATTCCAAGCATCAATACATATTGCCTAAGGTTACTGCATCTCCCAGGCACGTGCAGTTCACCGGTGACTTCTAACTGACTCATTGTGTATGGCCCCTATCCTTCAAATCTTCGTTGATCGAAATCATCTCATTCGTGTAAAAGTAATTGCCAACCATTTGCTAAGTGATCAAATGTCTCAGCCTATCGACATTCACCACTAAATACATAATCAACTTTGTCTTATTTCATCTTTAGAGTGTTGCTGCTTTTAATTGCTAATTTGCTGAAGAGATATGTAGGGTTATAGAATTTTTCAGAAGTTCCATCTTTATAAACACGACTCTGGGGGGACCATGTGCATGAGATAGAATGTCTTATATTTCAAAAGGTCGGATTCCGTTTGCTCCCTGAATTCCAAGCGAAATAGCAATTTGTAAATATCAGAAACGGATTGCAATATGATGAATCATGGGTTTGGATAATTCTGTAATGTAGGAAATCTGTATATTTGGCCGCGATTAACAATTTATCACCATTCTTGTATATGTCATATACTGGATCGTTACTGCCAGATATTTACTATCGTAGGCATTGGCGAAACAGAGATATGGGTTCAAAGACACTCTTCTATACTTTTGTCTTGTGTACCGAATCCACACTCGTTCCATATTCTTCTCATCAATTTACATTTTCGCATTTATGCTTCGTTATAGGTTCGACCATAATATCAATTTCGGTCTTCGCGACAACTGGCATTTCCACGAACTCTCTGAGTATTAGATATGGTATTTAATCGGCTTAAATAATTCCTCATATATCAGTTCGTTAAAAAGTTGCGTTTTATCAGCGAGGAAATATATCGAGTGAACAGATGCAAGTATTTGGCAATGTCCAACATGACAAAGAATAAAATTGGCTACCGCGGGTCTCTTTTATAAGCTCAGTCAATAGTTCCTATCAAACACCTTTCGAACCTGTTTAAGTCTTCGTTGCACGCATCCAACAGGCATCTGCTATTTTTCTGAGCATCAGTTCTAGCGGTAATCTAATAAACCAAAGCATTTAAATAATGTATTATCAAAGCTTTTAGGCTTTTCGGATCACCTTCATTTCGTAAAACAGTTCAATTCAGTCTGCCAGAAACATGACATTGCTTATCATTACGTGTTCGTGTTCGTCCTTACCTGCCAAATCGTGGACAATATCCACCGTCGTACATTTCATCATTGCCTCGTGGTCCGAAAAGTAATTTCGAAGCGAATTGATCTGTCCTACACAAATAAAGCATAATGATGAAATGTGTTCAATGTCAGTTTCAAGGGAGAAATGTTTGATGCCCTCATCTTCGGATTGGTTGGGATCACCAACATTGCAAAATATTTCATTACTGTCTTACACGGGTTCTATTGCTCCTCGGCATAGTACTACCAACCAACGTCCTTGTCGATGCGCAGTTTGACACT
Organism: Clitarchus hookeri; assembly: GCA_002778355.1. Classification (NCBI taxonomy): domain Eukaryota; kingdom Metazoa; phylum Arthropoda; class Insecta; order Phasmatodea; family Phasmatidae; genus Clitarchus; species Clitarchus hookeri. The sequence continues at coordinate 261,718 of NQII01000393.1, read as the reverse complement.
TCTATGCCTCAATTTCAAAGTGGTTAGTCATTCTAAAGAATTGACGATGGGCTGATTAAACACCTGACGGTACCTATTATTATAAGTAGGATCAAGATAATTACAATCACGAAAATTCATAATTGTCATTCCGGCATAAATAACCCATATTGAAATATGCAAAAGGCATGCCCGTATTGACATAATCGTCATGCATGTCTCATAATTTATTTTTATTCTTGCCACATTTGGATGGTGCTGTGATGATGCACCGCTGTATTGGCAAACAGCTCACCATAATGCAAGTCACAGGCAGATTCGCCATTTTCAGCAAACACTTGTATGGGAAGACAAGTATCTTATTTGAAGATCTTCATGGTAACGACACAAAATTCTGTAAAGTAGTCATATATATATATATATATACATGTTTCAGTTTAGTATGATGTCTAGAAGTTAATATCTAGTTAAGAAAAAGCAATGTGAAATTGCAGCAACAACCTACTGTCCAACCTGCGCCTACTTGGATATGGGTTTCGTGGACTGGGAAAGAAGCTAAGCAAATGGATAGCCCATAGTAATATTGGTATTAACGACATAGGAGAGACATACAAGGAACATAACATCGCCTACTTTGAGAACAAAGAAATGGAAAGCAGGAAATATGTGGAAAATATACTTGCTCATATTCTACACGAGATTTAATATTCACTAGAAGTAAGGCTTCAAAAAAAAACCAGGCGCCTGAACAATTGTACAATATACAGTAAACAGAATGGGTGCGTAAAGCAGGAGAAAGGCACAGGAGAAATGACATATAGCGATACAGATAGAAATATATAAATGTCAATAAACGGTGCGCCATGCAATTATTGTCTTGCGCCCGTTAACAACGATTAAATATAAATAGAGATTTTACGTCTTATTAAAAATTACATTTTAAACCAGTGACTTATGCAAGTGCTAAGTTACCTTTATTTTGTCATAAAGAAAATGATTAATTATTTAGGAAATTTGGTATCCACATTACTTTCGAGATAGTCAAGTTTAATGTAACGTAACGATTTAATAATATATTGTGCATGATGTGTGTAACATTTCGTGTGCATCTGTTGAGATAACATTTCTTGCCCAAATAACACTGCTGACACGCGAGTGGAAGTAAGAGACAGAATGTATGCGACCACCAATAAGAACCGTAAAAAAATTTCCGGTTAACTCTCTAAACTGTAATGGAAGTTTTTAACCTAGACACTGTATGGCATTAATACCACACATCAAGCTGCACATAAAGGAATGTTTAGCATCGCGACTACACAAAGTTGGGAACTTCCCTACGCATTTGACTGTTTCCTGAGCAAATGTAGGAACACTACAATGAATGTATAGGGGACAAAGTTACTATTCCATCTTTCTCACTAAGCGTATACACTGGTATGGTAAAGTTCCGAATAATTTCTTAGAATGAACTTACCACTGTTCAGCTTCTTAAATGGCACACCCTGGCAGATGCTTAAGATCCTTTTGCTCAGCAATTTGTAAGTTAACAAACGGACTGAGAAAAATATTGCTAGCTACTAATAAGCTACTGGAAATGAAAACATTAGCAGCACCCAGTCTGAAAGAGAGTTTAAGAATAATAGAATGAGCTGACAAGATGCACTTTCAAGTGCTGGTATCGACTTCAGAAATATAATTATGGTGCCAATGTTACCAATCTTGGATGGCTTTGCTTTACAATTACCAAACAAATTAAACATATTCATACCAACACTGGCTGCCAAAATATTACGTCTGAGCAGGATGAATATATGTAAGGTAGAATTACTCGTTAAAATAACTTGATTGAAAACAAATCTTCAATAATAAAATTTTACTCGGTCTCGAGAATTAAGGATCAAGATATTTTAAACTAATTCAGGGTTTCGGGTTAAAATTTGTGCAAATGGCATGAAAATTTTATTTTAACGTACGTAGTGCAGAAAAAAAAAATTGTAAATTTCAAATCAGCTGGACGCTGTTGAAATTGTTCAGAATTATCTGGAAATGAAAATGTTGGTCTTCGTTGACGTAGCTTCTAGGTGAACCGTAACACGTAAAAGAAATACGCCGACATCTCCGCTGCTCTAGTGGTTTCTCTTCTATTCGTGATACAAAATTTCTTCCCTAAACGAGAAGCTCACAGGCTTATATGTGCACAATACCGTATTAGCGCTGTAGCATGATATGTACTTGGAAGTAGAACCATTTCTAGCATTTTAAATACAAGAATGTCTTCCGAAGATGAACTTCTTCAATTTTTCATAACACAACCACGTCTTCATACAAACGTACAGGTCTGGTTTATTATAATTCGTACTCGTTAAGCAAAAAAATTAAATTAAATTTCGAGCTAGGTGATTACCTCAGATCATCACAGCCCTAGCGAAAGATCAAATACGGCTAGGCCTTCTTCAATTAATTTAATACATTCGCCGAGAAAATAAAATTATTCAACAATATCTCGTTTAAAATCTGTTGCCCTCATGAGCTAGCTAGTGTCGCCTCACATAGTAACAAACACAATTTTGAACATAACAAAATGTTGGTAACTTTCACTATGACAGAGAAATTAATTTATTTACAAATTATTTTTTAAATACTAACTTCCTATAATGGGTAAATATGTGAAAATTACATTTATAGTATCAGATAATCTTCTTACCTCCAATGAAATAAATAAAAAATTATTACTGCATTCTCATTTGGTTTTTAGGTCACATAAACCAATTTAGGATTTAAAATTACATATAACTGTTCTCTCAGACCTAAATAATAAAATGTTGAAAATAATAAATAAAATATGCATAGAAATATAATTTTTTACACAAGCTAGCATATTTTCTGGTAGTTGCATCATAAACGGGATCATAGCCGATAATTTAGAAAGAATGCAATCAAATATAAAAATAAGATTTGCATTGGTGTGGTGGAGCTAAACGAACACCGAACACACTAAAAAGTTCAAATGCACATGCGGACACGGATGAATATATCTTGTTTCTTTATTTTGTTGATAACGAGAAAAAGCTTAAAGATAAAACAGTTTCCAATTTATCTACCGTGTAAATAAAGTTAAAAAAAAGAAAAATACAGTATTTTTACTGTATAATATTTTATTGATACCAAACATTAACGTGTCTAATGTTCTTTGTACCGATAAGTAAATGTTAAATATCTTCTAGAATTTTAGTTCTTCACTATAGTTTCGGTAACTGAGAGATCTATTTCACTGCAATACACTCACAGCGAAGGAAATTCACTTTACACAGTGAATGAAACGTGAGTCCGTAAATTGCTCTATTTGTGCATTTAATACGTGTAATATTAGAAACACGTGACATAAATGACTCTCATAATGATAATCCGTAGGAAGATGAGCAGTCTAGGACGAGGGTATCTCTTACCGGAGTAACGATACTTCAGGTGAGAAAAGTTAGGTTGCCATCGTCCCTGAGGTATGACACGATATTAAACGTACTTTTGCTGGCGAAAATGGCAGCATATCCAAGAGAACACGTCAACCATAGGCAACTTTTGCACGTTCCCTATATGAGAAAACTCCAATTCGTGTCTAACATGGATCGAACCTGGGTCGCAGTGGCGGATAACCGACATAAAATGAGCCCAAACTAGTAATATAATTTTTTATATTTAAAATTTTCTGAACAGTATAGTTGACTATGTTTACTTATCAAATTTCTGTATTTTGTTGAGTTATTATACATATCATTCTTGGGCCGTGTTCGAATCAGCACTTAGTTTACAAGGAGGTCACGTGACCCGGATTCGTTGACTTAAATGATTACGTATACGTTATTATAGTATTTAGTTTTTAATATGTAACGAAACTCGCTAAAATACAAAAAATCCAAATCGCATACGAATTGAACACTACTAAATACCAGTATAATATATTGTCAATTATAACACAACCCAAGATTGTTATCCACTATATCTTTCTGATTTATTAGTATTGCTGCGCTAATAAAATTATTTCGTAATAATAAAATGTTTCTTTGTGGTTTCCCTGTATTCAATTTATAGTTAATTAAAAATATGATTTAGGGTAATGTGAAAATGTTTTAGTGATTACTGAATAAAACATCTCTACATGATGGCATTTGTTCAAATCATTTTACTAGAATAATAATCTGAACGGGAGCTGATTTTAAAGCACATTACTTTGACATTGATGTTTACTTATACAACACACTGTAGTAAAAGGCACAGTCTTAAAACAAACGATAAAAGAATGTAACTGGATCCCACATAAATAACAAACATGAAAATTTGCTCTGTTTTCCTAATTAGTACCGCGGTTCGAGTTTCGAAAGAGCCAGTAACTATAATGGCGCAAAGCCTTCTCCGAAACCTTCTCACGCCATTTTTACACTCGCACGATGTGTAGAGGGTAGAACCACGAGAAGAGTATATTGCAGTTTCAAACTTCCTCCCGTAAAAGAAACTTCACCTCCCCTTCATAATAGCCTTTCTCCATGCCTGCTCGCTTTCCCTCCCTCCCTGTCCACCCTCCCCCCTCTTCTTCCTGCCCAACGCAGACTTCTTTATTATCCTTCCGCCCTCGGCTCCGAAATCTGCAGCAACGAGTGGAAGCATAGGTACTGGGAGCTGGGCCGCGATTACAGAAACTTGCGCTGCGAGATAAAAAAAAAAAAAAACCTTGATGTGGCAGCCACGCCGGAGACGTGGAAAACCAGCGCAGCTCAGTTGTTTTGAATGAGAAACAATTTCGCACTAGTGGGAGCTCGGTGGTCTCTGTGCAGACGGGTTTCAAGTGCTGGCTGTGAGGCGGTTCAAGTCAAACGTGATTCTGGAGAGTTTCCCTGTGAACCAGCACTCCGCCAAAACAAACGGTACCACAAAAAAAATATATGGTTAACGTCCTGTTCTTAAATGCAGTCGCAAACCTTTATTTGTATTTCTCGAGGGGCTTATTGAAATTGTTGCACTATGCAGGAAATGATAAAAATATGGACATATCTGATGCGTGAGATTTACATGCAAACAGAGAATATATGTTTGACATACACGGAAATGTCAAATGTGGAATATAGAAAAGAGGTGCTCCTGCATCTGCATATGTTATAATAATGTGTATATTTAACTGGCAGGACAGTGAGCGCGATTCGCCGATTTTTATTGTATGCTCACATTTTTTTTGTTTTAACAATAGTTGAAAGGAAAAATACTGATTTAAAACAATGGTACTCATCTAAAATAAACTATTTTTTGTCCATTTTACACGTTTATGTCTTGCGCATAAACGTAATAAAATTTATTCACACTTAGCAAAATGTTGCATGGGAAATTTACGTTATTAGTATTCTGTGCTGCGAAAACGCATATCTAGTTGTTAATGCTGTTTTTTTTCTACTGCTAGCCTCCGTATGTACATAATTAGTTAAAGCGAACGATATTTTTCGTATAGTAATTAAAGAATGAACACATATTTAAAGTTTATAAATTAATTTTAATAGATATGTTTTTGATATTTACATACGTCAATTCTCTATCAACGACAATAATGAAAATGACTGTCTTTAAAAGCAGGGACGCCAACGCCTAGAGAATAAGTTGTGGCTTGGTGCCTCTAGAAAAATTGTTTTCTTGGTATTTAGCAGTATTCCTTAACGCTTTCCACTTAACATAACATTCGAGAAAATCAAAATAGTTTAGCACTTAACTTATGCAATAATTTTAACATATTTTAATAATGAAATTAATTTGTAACATAAACAAATACAGTTTTTACAGACGTCATAAATGCTATTATACACGCACACTTAATTTCTCTCCTTCAACCATCGTTCACTAAAGATGTACGCCTTAGCTACTAATGGTACTGCATATTTCATTCGGGTACACGAACCGCAGTAAAATCGTTATTCGGCGTAATATGACGAGGACAATTTGACATACGTTCGTATGACTGAATTGCATTTAAATTTTTGTGGTTTCGTTCTCGGGCGAAAGGAAACCCTGAGGTAGTAGGCTTAAGACGAATAAGAAGAAAAATAATTGCAATTCCACTCTTTACCAGAATATGTGCAATGAATTAAAAAGTCACAACTGTTTTATTTATGTTTTAAATAATGACATGGTATTGACATTTTATATACCAAATGCGTGGTACTTGGTGGCAAATAGTAACCCCTCACTGATATTGTGCTCTAGAAAATTTGAAGAGAGGGTTGAAAATTTTTTTTACTGGAGAATTCCGTTTTGTCACGCAACAGCAAGGAATTATATATTGCTGTGCGTGATAAACATTTTAGGGCTATTGTTTTAGACCGGAACATATGTACGGGGGTTGCTTCCCCTTGGGGACAGCATAAATCATCTGGAATGTTTTCTCCCCTCACTAATTTCCGCGCGTGTCCGTTCCTACCCCAAGCTGCGGTACCATATTTTGATCGTAGCTCCACGAGAAATGTTCTTTAACGACTAACAGCATAAACAGACTGAGTGAAGTAAAAAAAATTTGATCAGTCGAATTCACGATAAGGAGATCATGTGAGTGAGTGGAAACTATTTTGTACTTACTGCCACACCACCGCGTGTCCACATTCTTTGAAAGAGTTGGCACATATGAGTACAGTTGTCTGCGGAAACTTTATAGATCCATTAATTAAAGGTTTATGAAACCACTAGCGCTGCGTGAGTATCTGTGGATATACGGGTATTGGGAGAAATGTCGTTAGTTTTTTTAAACCATCAAAACCGGCTTATGAACTTGCTTATGAAATATAACCCAAGCCGTAAAAACTACTTTTAGTGAGCGTGCGTGCAAGTGTCTATATGTGTATATAAATAAATATATATACATATATACAATGATACTTTGTGGTTTCTATATGTCTCTGATATGCTGATTCCAAATATTTTTGAGTGCCACAAGCTAAACCTTGAGCGTTTCCGTCAAAATGGCGGAATCGAAGACGCCTGTCTTCGACATTTAGTAATGAATGAACGTATGACATAAAACATATTACGAATGGATTTTATTCACAGCATTTACTCAAAAAATATTTAAGATACGTAGAAAAAAAAACACTACATTCACGGACGGATTGTATGACTAAATCTGGCAAAGATAACAATTTACATGAAATTGTACAAATTATTTTTGTTACTGCAAAAACGCAAGTTTTTTCCGTATATATAAAATGTTCCTATAACTATAAAATGTTACTAGCTATAAATACTTATTGTTCTTGTAACTCTTCATCACTACCGTTCATTCAATGGCGTTGAGGGTTTCCATCATTTTCTGAACAGCGTTCGTATGCACAGGCCAATAAAACTTTTTTCTTTCTGCATGAACCAATTCCATCACTATAATAATGGGCATTATGAGACATTCAAACCGAAGCTTTGAAGTATCACTCATTTGCGTCTATAAGCTAGGCAATGGCCATGGAAAAACTATGCGTTGATAACTGCCAATTCTGGGAGTATATTTGGGGATCACAGTTTTCGGCTACGGCCTGAACAAGACCACTTACTTTACAGAGCTCTGATAACTTAAAGCCACTCACGGGCTGTTGTAGTTGAGTTCATTATATGATGATGTTACGCCATTGTGCAGATGATATATAAAGGTTCGTTCCTGATCCATAAATGAACTGAGTCGGTTATCTTGCCTGTAACTGAACTGCTGATTATATTTCCCATAATTATGGGAGACACTGATGCATTAAATTTACGTTATGTTTCTACAAGAACAGCCATCAAGTTCCTCTTCATTGTTCCATAATATGGACCATGAATATAAGTGTTTCGTATCTGATAGTATCATACTTAACGCATTTACTTCTTATCTTGTTGGGCAAGTGAGACATACATTTACTGATGCCCTACTTTGTGATATTTACAATGTGAAGCAGGAATGCCGGTTTACTTTTAAAATCAACAATACACCCAACTCTTGGAGATGTCAGTACAATAAATTGTGGTTGAAGAATGTATTGCAATTTACATATAAGAGATGGCCTTGTCAGATTTATTCCACCCTGACTCTTTTAGAGACTATAGTTCTACAGTGTTACATTCACCATCGTAGTCAGTTTTCATTTTTTAACCAATTTCACCACGCTGCTGTCACGTGTTTCACCACAACCTGTGTTAGGTTTGTTACTGAAGACTTTTGACATACATTCTTTGTGATACCGGCATTTCGGCTCATGTAAGTCACTAAGCGCACCATTTACTCTGAAGAAAACGAAGAAAACATAATTTCTTCATGTATCACCACGCTAATTGGTTCTCCGAATTATGGACTGCTTGAATTCTGTCCTCCCACTTGTTTCTTTAGTTCTATAAATGAAACGAATAAAATAATTTTTAAAATACACAGTTTATTAGAAATGCAATCGCATACAAAATTGTTGCACCAAAAAAAAAAGGAAAGACTACAGACATAACGCTTTATGTGAATTTCTGTGATATTGTCGGCGTTTATATAGGTATTTCATAATTATGATATTCATGTCCATCAATAACCNTCTTTAGTTCTATAAATGAAACGAATAAAATAATTTTTAAAATACACAGTTTATTAGAAATGCAATCGCATACAAAAATGTTGCACAAAAAAAAAAAAGGAAAGACTACAGACATAACGCTTTATGTGAATTTCTGTGATATTGTCGGCGTTTATATAGGTATTTCATAATTATGATATTCATGTCCATCAATAACCCACAACTTTCTAAAACCTTGGTTTGGATTGTTACAATGTAGCGGCCATCTTCAATTACGTCATTTTGACAGAAATGTTTTATATTTATATTAGCATCTGACACTCAAAGAATTCTGAATCAGCAAGTCAAATTGCAATAGGAACAACCAGGAAACACACACACACAGGCCTACACTACAGGCGGTACACGGCTGGCTGCTACCAGCACGAACATAAACTGTAAGAACACACACTTGCACATATCCGACAATAACTTAACTAGCAATTAATTTTTATCCACTGCATTTTCACACAATTTAATTAATTAAAATTGTTTTTCAGCATGAACTGCTTTACTTTTTCTATTATTTGGCCAAAATATAAGTTTCTGAACGAATAAAACTATTAACTAGAACACATATATGTTAAAATACCATTTCTATTTGATATTTCCTTTTTCTAGGAAAACTTACTTATGATATCAGCAAACAGAAAGCAGTGCTTGCATGTAAAATGGTGAAGTACAACACCTTTAGTAGTGTAGGGAGATACGAAACTAAGAGTATAAAATTAATGCCATCTCTGACAAAAAAAAACTGCGTTCATGATAAATATTTTAATTTGTATTGCTAGTTATTTTTTTTGAAAATAACATAGTTCTAGGGTGAACCACATGAGTTTCTCAATGCTCTTCTAAATAGCGTGTCTTAACATATGGTTAAAAGACACCACAGAGTGGTATAACAGGATTCGTGAAGGATGGATGTCTTTATAAATATTCAAATAAATAAAATTGATTTTTAATTTCTTCACACAGCTATTGTTTTTCAACTTTAAATTATATATCTCCACCAACCATCTGAATATTTCTCAGTGAGCGCAATATATATTATCTATGTCAACTCAAATGAAAGTCCTTCTCAGTGTCTCTAGTTATATTTAATTAACTAACACTTTTCTTTAACACATTTCCAGTCTGTCTGTTGCCATCATCTGAAATGGCTTTCACTCACACATCCAGTCCAATAGTCCAGCCTCCCAGTCGCACTATTCACAGCACCGATGTTCGCAGTAGAAGATTTTACTCCCGCTGGTCACTTCCGTTGCCACGCATTGCTTTTTTGGCTCGTCGTCGTCTATCATTTAACGTCGCAAAACCTCCCGAACTCCCGACTTTCATAAACTCTTCGGTTTTGAGGTCTGTCACACTTAAATAATATCTCTGGTCCTGATCTGAAAGGTTCGTCGTACACCGTACACGTTGAGAGAAACTAGGTCATTAACTAGAATATTCCTTCAGATAAATGCAGAAAATCAATCTGCTGAAGGTCAGGAGCGTGCGCGCCGCAAAAGGCTTATCGTGGCGCCACGCGACAGCTGGTGCCCGCTATCATATTACTAACCTGTCCTTTGCACACTCTTCGCTCGCTCGCGCGATGCAAAGCAGCAATACGTAACAATATTTAACGTTATACTTAAATCATAATAAAATTATTACTTATATTAAATATATTATAAACCAACACATTTACAAAAAACTCTAAAATGAACTTAAAAACCTTTTATGTAATCCGAGTAACTAATCGCTTGAGTAAAGGGAAAGCGTTAAGGTACTTGCTAAACTAATATTTCAATATTAAAAATTTTTATATTTAATTATGCAATAAAAATTTTACGTAGGAAATAGGCTTTAGAAAGCCAACTGGAGGCAAGTAATAAATTCACGTTATTAAAACAAAAAATCTGCTTTTACCTTTAAGATCTTCACATATTTATTCACGAATGTGCTGTTATAATGTTTTACGAAGAGTGTGTATCAGATGCTCAATGTAAAATTGAAATAATCGTGCATCGAATTCTACAAACCGAGAAGCAACTTATTCGCGTACGCAAGATAACGGTTTCATTTAAGACGATCTGTAACGAGGATTTTCTTTACTTAGCACCATTCTATGAGAGTAATAAGCTTGCTAGGTATTGTGTAAACAAAATATAAAGTAGTTTTATACCCCTTAAGCATATTGTATTGTCGGTAGCAGTTCTACGAAAAAATGAAACGTAACAAATTTGGTGCTGTACTGGTATTTAAGCACCACATTTCAGTCAGTACACAGTAATCTAAAACATACCAAAAGTTACTTACATTTGACATCGTGGTGGCCACATTTTTCACAAATATATAGATGGCAGTTTGAAATAAAATATTTTAAAACATTTAGGTACCTTGGTCTTTGGAATAGACGACATATTTGATATGGCGATTGACAATAGATGAAAAAAGTTTCTTTGCCGTGCAATTGAAATATTCAAAGAAATGTCCTTCAATATCGTTACGTCTACGAATGTTCAGCATTACCTTACATGGTTTGTACGACCATCCACGTAGTCAGAAATAAAAGGCAAATGGCAGATTTCTCCTCCATTACTGTCATCTGAGTTTGAGCATAGAATCTACAAAAATGGCATTTCGGAAATCAACAATATTACCAAAGGGTTTCAGTTCACTGCAATTAATCAGACTTATTTTTCAGTGCGTAAGTTACTGATATACAGCAGATAACAACATACGACAGTATAATTGTACTATTTAAACTTATTTTATCATAACTGTTCGCCCACTTCCGCTGCCACGGAACTCTCTACCGGACAGACGGAAACGAGATATATGAAAGTTACATCAAGAGTTTATTTTTCCTTTTCAAAACGCTGAATGCGAAATATAAACATGTAAAATCCCACATCGGAAAGAGAAAATTTTGAAAACAAATACTATCACGCGAAAGCAAAAAGAAAACTAATAAAGCAGGTTCCTCTGTTTACAGACTGATATAAAAGAAATAATATATCGATATGAGCAACACATTTGTTGAAAATAAACCAGAATACACATGCATACATTCGCATCAGGTTGTTCAGAAATAAACGGTCGTGATGCAGACAGCTCGCATCCAACTGTACCTAACCACATATTGTACGGGTACAATGAAACCGTGAGAAATATCGATGAATGGTTACAGTAACTGGAAGCCTCACGCAATTTGATAGGTAGTAGCATGTCCTCTGTGTAAAAGGTTGGAACATGGTTTAGGGTTATTTTGTTTCATATGAAGGCGAAAAAATACCTTAATTTGGTAAATGAATGGGGCGTAGTTGCAGTTTCAGAACGCACAGTGCGTCGTTGGTTAGATACATGCAGTGCTGACAACCGAAATGTGCAATATGAGAAAGCCAAGGGCGGTTAACAACGCTTTAAAAGCATGCATGGAACGAAATTCTCTCACCGCAGTCAGGAAACTGGCCTGACAGTTCAAAGTTTCCAGTTAAACGACCTCCGATCGTATACAGGAAATAAAAAAATTAAACAACACAACTGCGTGAACTAATGGATAATCCACAAAGCACAGTGGCTGAATATGAGAAATGACCATTCCAATCGTCGTCATAATAAGCTCCTATAACGTTGCATTGTTACATGAGTAGTGGACGCTGCATGGGTGAATGTCATAGCGAAGTGAGAAATTTTGGACTTTTTTGAAAACCCAAAAAATTTCGAAAATAAGGTGTGCGCCACACAAGGCTTCGCGGTTAAGGTAGTGGATAACATTAAAAGTTGTTCTTCCGTGATACCATCGTCGATTTCTCTTAATGTGCAGAACTTGGCGAAATGCTGAGAAGCTTTGTACAAAACATTCATTGCTTGCCAATACAAAAAGGCCTTGTCCTCTGCTTTTTGCAGATAAAGTCAGAATGCGCGTGGTGAAAATTACGAAAAAAATTTGAAATACCTGAGGTATAAAGTGATCACGCATCCTGTATTACTCCCCAGAATATTCACCACTAAACTATCATAAACCTTGCAGTATAGTTTTTGTATTCAATACAGGATTTTCAAAAACTGGCTAAGTGCATTCAGTTCCTTCCGGCTCTTACTTGCTTCACAAGAGCCACGTGTTTTCAGTTACGGGATTAAGAGCCTTGCGAATCGTTGACAATGATGCACCACTGTATGCAGTGTCTATTTTTAATGGTGAAAATAAGTTTATTAAGTTCGAAAACTCATTCCACTGTACAAACAGATATTATTATATATTTACAAACAATAAGGAATATAATGATAAGATAACATTTAAAGGAATTAAAACATGAAAAGAAAAAATTAAACTAACACGATGTTTGGGAGAGAATACATTTTCAATATAACCGCAAGAAATATCACTGATGTAAGTGAAGAAACAACCGCAATATAATACTGATCTAAAACCACATAATGGCACGTATAATATTGATTATCTTTTCCGAAAACGAGTAACACAAAACACGGAGAAAACACGATGACGAGACGTCTCAGTATCTATGTGCGTGTCCCTTCAAAACTTTTGTAACCTTACGTCGAATATCACCAAACTAATATACTAATAGCAATGAGTAAAGGCACTCAAATTTCAGAAGTGTTCAATTACCCGCGAACAGCTTATTTATGCTGTTCACGTTTTATTGAGGTCATCGAAATCGAACTTAGGAAGATGTTACTGCCCCTACCTGCATATATTTTAATGCGCTCAGTTAAGTTGGTAACGATGAATGGGAAGTAGTTTCATGTGTTAAGGTTGAATTTAAGTCAATATGTGGGCATGTGAATACTGAATGGATTTATTTTGCTTGTTTTATTATGCATATTCTGTATATGTAAGAATAAGCCAATTTATAAAGTATTTCTTTTTCCGATAATTTCACAGTTTCACTTGACCGGCGAATGAATGAAATAATTAAGCCCGCGACGATGTTAATTTCACATGTAGCGGAAGAATACCCAATTCGCATACAAATAGATCATAAGTAGGGATTTCCCGGGAGCCCAGTTATGGCACCGTCCACAATCGACTTGACTTAATTAACATTACTTACAAAGCATACAAGCGAAACCATCCATCTACAATTGGCGTTTACGTGAAAGAAAAAAACTTTTCTCACCAACTAGAAAGAGCAAACGAATGAGAAAAACTGTTTCAGCGAAAGAAGTTTTATATGCTTAAGTCGGCTACAGCAGTTTTTATGACGTTTCACATTGCCATTGGCCGGCGTTAAACACTTGGCGTATGCTGCTCGGAGATGACCATCTTGACGCCAAGTAAGTCACGCCAAATACTAGTGGTGGACGTTGCAATCTAAAATACAGGTTTTTACTTCTTTATGCTATGCATGTTATGTGCGCCATATCGATTGTAGACGGGGCCTAAGAGAGAGCAGCCTCGACGGCCAGCCGGGTACTTCGTGGGAGACGCCTGGATCCAGCTCGGACGTCGTTGGGCTGCTCGCTCGCCGCCTGGATGTCGGCGGCACCAGGGGGCCGTCCCGTGCTTGACGGATGGCCTAGATTGCCTGGGCGCGCCCTTCTGCAAAAACACGCCTGCCTCGCGCCCGCCCTTGCAATCAACCCTCTACAGACCTCTCCCTCGCACACCGACCCGTGCAAACACGCCTCTGCACGTCCGCAACCCTCCCTCGCCGGAAATGAAATACTGCGGGGCGCGAATGATAATTTGCCCCCTCCCCAGTTATTAACCCAAACGACACTTTTATTTGCTGTACACGCGATGCGTTCGCCCCTATGACTGCTTCTGATTCAGGATGCAATCAAATAATGGTTTTACTTCCTTCACTTGTNTACGCGATGCGTTCGCCCCTATGACTGCTTCTGATTCAGGATGCAATCAAATAATGGTTTTACTTCCTTCACTTGTTTTTCCTGGTCTTCGTTCCTTAGGAACGTAGACTTGTGTAATCATAATTCAGGTCATCTGCCGGTATGTATGTCTGTGTCTGAGGCTGTTCCTCTTAGTTTGGGCTTGGGCCATAAGTTTAAATTGATGTATCGATGAACTCTGGCATGTACCAAGCCATATTCGACAATAGAGCCCTTCTCACGCTTTGGCAGCACTCTGGAATAGACAACTTACTGCGTCAGTAGAAAAATTCACGTGTCCAAAAATAAATAATTTCATCGTGGTTTAAAGATATTAAAGTGGGCTTGAGAATTTATATATAGATCATACATTTTACAACACACTAACCATAAACATGCACGTTTTATTGTGACGTTGTACAGAAAGTACAATTACATTACTTAGTTCTCTTCAGGTTGCGAGTCCTGGAGACAGCCTCGGTTGGTTGCCTGGTGGTGCAAGTCATCTCATTAGTCTTCAGCCGCTCTCCCTCCATCCGAAGTACGTTCAGGTACTGCCGGGGATTCACAGATTTTCAGTCCTTTTCTTCATATTTTGGCAAAACCCATTGCAGGCAGTAGTAAGCTGTCACCATACTTCTCCCCTGCGACAAGACGTGCCGAACAGAAGTACATAGCTCATCGTGGCAGGAGTACCTATCCTATGTCCAGTGGAAAACAGCATTCAGTGGTTTTAAAAGTCCTCAGGTTTCGCTGGAACTCCATGGTCATTGTATTAATTGTACAGACAGGAAGTTTCCCCTATGTATTTACCAACTTCTTTAGAGTCATTGGTTGGGATCCGTCGCCTGTGGGGATATGCTGCTCTGGGGATGCAGCACACCCAGTGTTAGGAGGAGGACTGCCTCCATTTAACCTTGCCAGGGACCTATTCAGTGCACATACTGCACACTGCACTAGCGCCTAACCCCTTTGCAAGGGCCGAAATAGGCTAGACCGTATTCCGGAGAAGTCAGGCCTTCGCCTAGAGCTATCATTCTTGCTATCCAGCCGTTGGGTGGGCAGTGGACCCACGACAACGACTGTCGCCATTTTCGTCACCTCTCTCATCTGCCAGCCGAAGCTGCTCAGCGGTGGTACAGGGCACCCGAGAGTTGTACTTACTGAGAGAGAGACGTTAGTTTTCGTTTCACCTCATTCCGTGACCATGATCGGCGCCATGCCTTCTGACCAAGTGATACCTGGCCAGATCAGTCTGCTCTCTCGCAATGAAGTAACAGGCCACTTAACATCCCATACAGCTACATGTGCCACTCTGGGCCATACCCTCAAGGAAAGCACTCAGTTTCTATACCGAACTCACGGGTTCGACGCCTTAAACATGCTCGCACTCTTCTCTGTCTGTTGGCCATCCTCTTATTAGCTCTAGACTAGCAGGCAACCCAGGGGACGCTGGTGAGTGGCTTCTGTGAGCCCAATATATCGTTTTGGGATGGGCTGGGGAGTCACTTGCGTACCAGGCCGACTGGAAGAACAGGCAAACGTCAACTATTCACTGTTTTTTTTTTTTTAATAATGGAATTATATTGTATCCACAGCAACGAGATGTATCTGACATCCTATTAGCTATACGGCAGGTGCCTTCAGAACCAACAGTATTATGTATGCGGTAACTTCTGCCCACGTGGCGTAGTTATAATCAGAAATCGTTGTATTTATAATAATGTAAAAACTCTTTATGTGTGGTATTTGCGTAAACTATGTTTGCAGTCACGTTACCAATATTATAGATTATATTGTTTTTAAATTTAAGAATTAAGGATGTGGTAGAATTGAATCGGAATTAACTTTGTACTTCCATCGACAAGAGCGATTACAAAAAAGAAGCAAAATAAACGAAGACAAAATATGTGGATGAAAAACCTACATTCAGTAAAAATTACACAATTTTTGTGTTTCCATAATCATATACATGGAAGAACAGACAATAATCCAGATGGACAAAGAGTGACACAGACACAACGTGTTATCATTTTTATATTATGTTGACAGTTATCTTTAACGGGGATATAGGGGCGTAAGAAGTTATATATAATAGTAATGCATGGAACACAATATTACAGAGGTTTATTTAACATTAAGGTTGTAAAATATTATTTCAATATAAAAATGATTGAAAATGACCAGGGTGAGCTATACAAATATACTAAAATATTACATGATACTATTTTATAAATATTTAATCAGTCACACTCTGATTAAAGCCTAATTGGAGAAACCCCACCTTGTTCATTATTCAGGAGGCTGATTAAGATGGTGAAAGTCGACGGCCGGACACGCCCATCTTCAGTGGTCTTTTCGTTCCAATGGCCTGACGACAAAAGACACCGCCCACGGACTACACTGACCGATATCGGCTGCGTTGTCCCCGTTTACTGGCCGAGAGAAAAGGCTTCTGTGGTTTGTGATTTCATAAATAATTTCAGCGACAACGGCCCGTGACCTTGATAAATAAGTGAAGGTGTGATCAAGCAGGCCGCTCAGCTAGGGCCTGACCACAACTCGTAACCATCGACAGTACAGCTATAACAAGACAAAACAGCCAAACTTAAAAACGCATTACCAAAAACAATTCGTTACAGCGTAATATATGCAGATTAAAAAATATGCAGGAAAAAATAGACAACTACATTAATCAACACATTATAATGATCCAGTCTAGCACAAAAAGAGCACAAATGTAGCCGGACGACCGCATCAACATTTACATGTCAAGAACAAAAAAGCAAAACTTCTGCTTTCCTTGTTGGTTTTTGTTGAATTTATATATCATCTTTGTTACATCTGTTGCGCTGTAACTTACTGCTGTTTGCGTTCCGCTTGTAGTTTTGACTGTTTTCGTCTTGGTGCAATCGTTGTTTCTGTGTCGCACCTTGTCTAACTGGATAACAAACCATATGTCTGAAAATAAATTGAAAAAATTATAATTTATCTCCAATTTTTTTTTATACATTACTTGCTATTTTTTGATTGCGTATATGTCAAGTGGTAGCCCACGGCATAAGTTTATGTTGTGACTTTTTTATTTGTATAACTTAATTAGTTTTTGTTATTACAACTGCAACAAAGCACAACATTTTTGGATTTGGCATCAAATTATTAAAAAAATTTGAAGGGTACATTTTTATTATTCAAAGAAAACATCATCAAATACAATGTGTAGAAGTGGAATAACGCTTGCTACAGTTATACAAAAATATTTTTTTGGTATCCCACACAATTAAATGCATTTAAAGATGAACGACGACAATCGAATTATGTGCCATTTCGTGTTGTTCCATTTTCTTCGCGCATTTTCATCATTATCTTTTATTCTGCTGTCACCTAGAACGTTTATACTAAGCTACTACAACTGGCCTTGTTCAGATATTCCACTCTGCTTAAAACTTCAAGATAGGATTATCCTCTCTACTCTCCGCATAATTCCTTACAGAATCCATCCAGCCAGAACAGTCTAGGTCTTAGTTGCGGTTTTCTTGAGTTTGTTTTCAGGTTCAGTGATTCCTTGAGACTTCTCAGTTTATTTGGTTTAGTGTTTCCAAACCCTTATAGTTGTGACTTTACTACAGTATCTCGTGATTTACTGACTTGCAAACTTCACCCAGCATCTGCTTTCGAATTCCAGCTCTGCTGTCCATAACTTGGTTCTCACTCTCAATTCGCCATTCTGAATTATATTATTTTCGTATCATCCGTGGGTCTACAAAACAAGCTAATTTTTAAACAATGGATGTTTCATAACGGATATATATATATCTAAATCAGATGCCTATTTTCCCCCTGAATTTGATCATGCCTTTACCTAGGGCTTAAAACATTTGGATAGCTTCATAAAGACAGTCATGTCTTTAATATTGCTTCTCATGTTCTACAGTTTCAGTAAACAGTGTTTTTAGGGTCCATACATTAATCAGCTTCGTTTTCTTGCTAGCGAGGAAATAAATCGGCCAGTTTCCTTTTCTGCTGATATCAAACCGTTTAAATGGTTCTGAACCTGGAATATTTTATAAATTAACAAGCACATAAAAAATAACGTTCACAAATTCTTATCGGTTGCCCAATGCGCACTNCCTGGAATATTTTATAAATTAACAAGCACATAAAAAATAACGTTCACAAATTCTTATCGGTTGCCCAATGCGCACTTAAATAACGTTTCAATAAATAACTCTCTCTACTTTCTTCTTTCTAACACTCAAAACATTTCTTTATTATGTCGTGAATTATACATTTAGAATTATGAACAATATATTTTTATGCAGGAATTAAATTTATATCTAATCCTCAAGCACAAAATAAAAATAATTATTATATAGAAAATGATATGCCTTTTTTTTTTTTAATTTTACAGAAGCTACAAATGTAAAACACTTATACATCAACGGTGTATGAGTGAGTGAGTGAAAAGATTTGGGTGGCTCTTAACAGTGAGGTTTTGAAAGCCGATGAGGGTAAAGTGAGTTGTCCATTCAGCAGCGCAGAANGATTTGGGTGGCTCTTAACAGTGAGGTTTTGAAAGCCGATGAGGGTAAAGTGAGTTGTCCATTCAGCAGCGCAGAATTGAAGGAGCAAGGGAAACGTGAGGTTTCTCGGAAAATCCACCGACCGTAGCCATCGTCCGGCACGTTTCCCACATGCAAAAACCCGGTTCGCCTGGGTAGGAGGTGAGTAGTCTAAATACTACAATCCCGCAGCCCCACAGCATATGAAAATACATTTTATAACAGGTATATTTTTATTACAAATGATAAATAATTCAATTATAGAAAATATGTATTGTAAATTATAGCTCTGAGAATATTATTCGTTTAATTACGAAATTTTTCTCGTTGGCCATGTTTCCTTGAATAGCTTGATAAATATAAATGAACTACAAAAAACATTTAAAGAAAAAGGTTTAAAAGTAGATTTTTTTTCAAGTAATATATGAAACCAGAACCTTACAAGCAAAGTGTCGTAGTTAAATATTATTGATATAGACTGTACAAACGCTTGCAACTCTTTCTGTGTAACAACGAAAAATACAAAATCGTGCCTTAGTTCAAAGAAATTGTTAAAGAATCGTAGGATTTCTGTTATAATATTTCCTTTAAAAATTTTGGTTTTGTGACATTATCTTTTTTATAGCTAAGAAAATTACTTTTGGTTTGTTTGGTTTACATTACAAAAAATCTGACTGTACAACGCAAGAAAGCGTTTAGTGTTATTAAAAAAATTCTTTTGCACAACATAATGAAACATATTAAATGCCAAGTCATCTAATAAATAATTCCTTAGATCATCGAGATAATGATTTAATTTAACCTTGAAATAACTAAAAATGACTTAGCCACATAGAATAGTGTAGACCTATTAAATCGAGAATGCAAGGATGTCATTACCATTCAAGTACAGATAAAATAATTTTCTTCATGTTATACCTGATTTGGCGGTTGTTTATATTTAACAAAAAAAATCTATCTGTGAAAACAAACCATGCGTTGCAGCGAAGAAAGTGTATTTAGAGTGATGAACAGTAAAGCAATTTCATTATCCAATTAAAACTTTACAATTACATGCCTCTCCTAGAGTGATTTATATTCGGTTGGATTCAAAATACGTTTATTCCAACTAGAATTTTTTGGGTCATTCCAAATTAGAAGCAGAGATTATGCTGTAGCATGAGTCCAAACATATTGTTTCTTTTCATATTTTTATTACTTCTTAGCTGTGGTTTTATTTGTATTAGAATGATTAATTTCATATTTCTTAATATTTTGAATACGTGAAAACGATTTAATAGGGAAATTATATAAATTCACGCATAGCATCAAGTCATTTGAACATTCTACTTAATGTTTACTGAAAAGAAAATTGTCGCATTTGTGTTAGGAAAACATAATTTCTTTGAATGTTCTACATTGCTTAAATTTAAGCACACAATTCTAAACAATGTGTTATTGTTCAAAATGGTTAAAAACTACGTTTTTATTATGCTAGGAATTCCAATATGTACAGTGTTTCAACGGGCATTTACACGATAACACAAGCATTGCTAAACAGTTTGATGGCTGTTTATCGGGGTAATGTTTGAGAAGCTTAACTGTAGGCCTAATACGTGTTATGTGAAACTAAAATAAAAACTATATGGCATAGATCTAGTGAAATTTTAATGTTAGCATACATTTATCAATATAATATTAAAATAATATGAGAATTTTCTTTTTCAACTCGCAGCATAGACGCAAGGAGATAAACACAAATTCTTTGACTACAAAGAAATTCAAAGAATGATTTTTACGATAAGATTTATAAGATAGAGAGAAGAAAATAATGAAGTCTTTATAACCTGGTAGGTACTTAAAGTATTTTTACCTAAAATAAGGATGCTTTCTTATGACAGCTCATAAACGCATATATATACACCCCTAGCGCATGCAGCAACAACCAACAACAGGGATTAAACCAGCCTCGGAGTGAAAAGTATCGCGCGACGCGTCGGTAATATTAGACGGGTCGCTAAGACTTGGAACGGTACATTGAGGTAATGTAAGCGTTAAATCAAAACTACTAAACCGAATTCATTTAAACAAACTTTATTATAATCTATGAGTTGCATACAAGCTGTACATGACCTAAAACATCAACACCTCCACACATTACAACTAATTTACGAAACAACCATATTTCATCACCTGGTTAAAATTTTAGTTTTTTACGTGAATACATAACAGGAGCTTGAGCAATATAAATAACAGCAGTTTTATTTATAACACTTTCATGAACAGCAAAAGTCTTCCAACATTTAACATCACTAACATTCTTTATTGTATCGATTTGGTTTGCAGGGCATGAGAAATAATTATGGTAGTGAATTGTTGGAAATGTATTTTTTCCGCCGTACCCATAACAGTCCGGTGCCTTCAATTGGTTATATTAATCAAATTGATGTTCGTGATGTTACATGTTGGAAGAATTTCAGAGTTCATGAAAGTGTTATAAATCAGACTGCTGTTATTTATATTTCTCAAGCTCTGTTTATGCATTTGCTAAATTTTAAGCAAAAATATTTTAATTACTTACTAGGTTAAAAGGAATTCTTTATTTTATTCTCTCTCTCTATCTTTCAATTCTTCTTTCAAATCTTTCTTCTTTCAATTATTCTTTCAATTCTTTCTTCATTCTTCAATTCCTTCAATTCTTCTTTCAAATCTTTCTTATTTAAATTTTTCTTTTCAATTCTCTCAATTATCTTTCGATATCTTATAGGAGAATGGCCATGCAAAATTTCAAAATATGGAATAATTTCGTCTCTATGGTATAGTCCACGGTGAAATATATATTATTGAAGAAATAGGTTCATATATTAAAACTAAAATTATCGGATCAGATACTAAAATAAGCGTTTAAATTAAATAAGCATACTCCCCCTTAATGCAAACACCCTACAATCCTGAGTAACACTTCGTACATATAGCTCTTAAATAATTTTTGTTGAGACCCATTATTTTAGAATAGCATACTGAATTACAAGAATACTGCAGATATACTGCCTAAGAAATAAGAACAAAGAAATCCACACTATCAATTATTAAAATATAATTTATATAAACAGAAAGAAGTGTGTTACAGGAGGCATTGCATGTTGCGTTTTTAACTCATACTTTTGTCAGTAGTGAGAGTAAGTGTGAGCACGAGTTCCGAGCAAGCCATAGCCTCAAATCTGTGTTTCCCTGAAGAGTCACGAATATATGAACATAAACGGAAAAGTTAATCAATCGATAATAAGACAGTTTTTAATAAATACTAATTGATTAAAATTTATTGACGAGATTATGAGCTGATTTGTAAATAAATATACTAAGGAACCAGACTCCGAAGGAAAATTCGCTGAAACCATAAGATTCCGAATTCAAATAAAGGGTAAAACAGACGTATTAATGTGTACCTTTTTTGAATGTTAACGTTCCCCGTTATGCCATATTATACAAAAGCGGCAATGTTAATTAAAAAAATTTATTTTGTCTGTCATAACTATTCGGACATCAACCAGGCTATATATAATGAGCAATAAAGAAAATGTTTGTGTGTATATATATAACATTTCTGACACCCACCTGAAAATTAAGTAAAATTTGGACTACCATCCATTGGAAATACTGGCACTAAATAAGGTGTTGACCCACCCTTAGCATGATGACAGCCTGCACTCTCGCAGGTATACTTTTAATCACGTGGTGGTTGGTTTCCTGGGGAATGGCAGCCCATTCTTCACTGAGCTACGAAATGAGAAGCGGTATCGATGTGAGTCGGTGTGGTCTACCTTGAAGTCGGTGTTCCAATAACATCCTAGATATGTTCTATCACATTCTTATCTGAACTATGTGCAGGCCAGTGCATTAGAGAGGCATTGTTTTCGTGAAACCACTGTGTTACAATCCCTGCAGTATGGACGGGTCGGCAATGTTAAAAGACGCAATTGTCATTCCCGAACTGGCCTTCGGCGGTAGGCAACATGTAACTGGGTTAAAATATCAACGTAGAATTGTGTCCTGACAGTGTAATGTAAAGCATCAATGGGGCCAAGCCCCTGCAGGAGGAACATGATTACACTGTAATGCCATCTCCGTATTTCACATTCGGCAGTATACAGGCTGGTAGATGTCGTTCACCTGGCACTCTCCACACCTACACCCTACTATAGGATCGCCACATTGTATACCATGAATCATCACTCTACAAAATCGTTTCCAATTGTTGTATTGTCCAGTTTCGATGCCCCTTACACCATGCGAGACGGCGTTTGGTCCTTGCCTGTGTGATGTGTGGCTAATGGGCAGTTGATTGGCCATAGAAACCAAGTTCCCGCACCTCACGCCCAAAAGTCATGGTTCTTGGAGTAGATACTGATAAAGGTTGGAATTTCAGTTTGTTGGTGGCGAAGGATGATTGACGATTGCGGGTATGACCCTCTTCGACACACGACGGTCTTCGGCGGTCAACATGGGAGATCGGCCTGCATGCTTTTGGGTTGTACACATCCCTTTACGTTTCCACTTCACTATACCATCGGAAGCGGTGGATCTAGGGATATTGAGAAGGGCGAATCTCGCGCCCAGACGTTTTACACAAGTAGCACCCGACCACCTAACCACGTTGAAAGTTCGTGACTTCCTGAGACCGTCCCATTCTGCTGTCTCGCGCTGTCTGCTGACTACTGCGATCGCTGTCCATGTGTTCCGAGCGGTAGATGGCAGCACTGTGCCGCTCTATATGTTAAACACACGTTTCACGGGGTGTCCGGATACGTTTGTTCGCGCGTTTGTGTGTATACACTCTAAATCTGAACAACTGATTTCAGTCAATGATATGTTATCTACTGACGAATCACTGGAGTACACTGAGGTTTTACTGCCAGGCCAGTGCAGAATCAGTAAAAAAATCATTGTTTAATGCCAGTAACGAAAATGGTTGGTATCATTTTATCTTATTCAAGTGCAACAGTTTCAGTAGACCTGCAGTCATACACACTTTTAACCCTATGGAAACGAACTTACCAAATAAAATCAAGATAGTTGTACCTAGAAATAAGTTTACGGTTTATTATTTGGTTTTTTTGTTTATTGATATTCGTCTGTGATAAAGTAGAGGAGAATAAAACTTGGAGGCAGCTCGCCTCGTGGCCGTGGAAGCGAGCAAACGGATCGCATTTAATGTTCGCGCGAAGTTGGTTTCGCCCACGCCGCAATCTTCCCGCTCACTTTCGAGCCCGCTGGAAATAGTGAAATATTTAATATCCGTTGGCAATGGCAACAGAGCACTCTCCGGAGCCACCGCCACGCCCCAACTCCCGCCCTTCCACAGACCAAGCTCTTGGCGCCCCTGCCAGAGAAACTTTGACGTGAAATGTGTTTGTCGTCTTTGTTCGTGACATTTCTGTTTTACTTTGGCCAACGTTAAATAAGGTAAAACAGTGAAAGAACAGTGTCGGAAGTTTTCGCCTTCTGCTAAGAGGTGCAAGGACCAGCCTAATACATGGGAAGAGCTGCCTCCAGGTGTATTTTTTCTTCACTCACTCTCTCTCTCTTTCTTTTTCTCGGGGACCTCTGCACCTCCATCTACAAACTTCTAAACTTCGTTAAAAAAACACCACGCTATTCTCGCCACCGTAAAGTTCAACTGCCTAATGCCAGGTCTCTTAGAATCAGGCCCACGATTGTTTTTTATTCAAATTCGGCGGATAGTATTCATGCCTAAATTTCATCATTATATTATGAAAACAAAATTCATTCGTAACTTCACTACTGATAAATTTCACTGAAGACCTTCCTCTCCTATCACAAAAATATTTGTCATTATTAAACTTTATTGAAACGTGCCTAAACTGTTATTTTGAACATTTATTCGTTTTACTATTTCGTCTAATTGCATGATATAGGCTTGTAAACAATTTTTTATTTTAATTTTTGACCCATTGCTTGCCTGTGCATCAGGTATTAGTTGTTCTTACACAAAATCTATGAGGCGAAAAAAGAAAATTTTATGAGTTAGAATGTTTAGTTAATATCTATAGCTTTGTAAAAATAAGTGGGTTTTAGTATATCGGTTTATTTGGATGCGTGGATTTTGTCCATCCCAACCATCATATAAACATACTTATTTCTTTGGAGTACGACGTAAAACACGTACAGGTTTCTGTAATTTCAACCTGTAATTCCCAGAAACCACAGTTTTTATATACTGCTGTAAGTGATCTATGTTATATAAAACATATTTTAAGTTGAAGATTCAAAAACTAAATTAAAGTAAACAAAATTCTCTATGTTTGTTTTCCTATTTTTACTTAAAACGCATATGACGTTCAATAAACTTAGAAATATAAATGATATATTTATATAGAAATGTAAATATAAATATATATATGATATATATTACATACACTTTTCAACAAATGGATGATAAATATTTTAAACGACTCTATGTTTATTGGGGTAGGAGCATATACTTGTGCGTGTATATACAGAATGGGGTGAAGTTCGACCGACAAACCTCGTGAGGCGATTACTTATGTAAAATCAAATGGAAAATAAACAAGCCACTTTCTACCAAAATATAAACTTGAGTGATATGAGCCATTGAAAACAAAAATTGTATACGGTATTTCTTTTTTCAAAATATTGGAAACGAAGTGAAATTAAATTACAGATGTCTGAACGTTGTTATATCTTATCAGGATTTTCCACCTAAGAGCAAACTCTCATTAATACCTCCCACAGTATAAAAATAACAGGGGTAGTCACCATCCTATTGCGTGCAAGGTTTCCACCTCCAGGAATTAAGAACGTATTATGTTGGTTTACGTAAGCAGTATGACATAATTAACTGTAACGGTCCTCTTGTTGCAACTGCCCACGACCCACAGTTCTCGTGTAAAACGTACACGAAACACTCGGCGTCAGCGATACATTCCTAGGCGCGTGGGCATAAGCAGTACTTCGTGCAGGGGAGTCACACACTGACTGTCGTTACAAACCAACAGGCAGCTTTGGCGACGTAAGTTTGTTAACACATGCAACACGTTGTTTGCAGTTAGTGTTGAAATGTCTCCCGCCATCGCACGTGGAGCGGGGAAAGCAGCCGTACCGTGGACGCACGTTGGCAGTATCGCCCACGCGCCAGGCACTGCATCGCTGCAACTGGAGCTTGGCGCGCGTTTTACGCGGGCAAGTTTACGCCGAGTCCTCGTCAGTTGCAACAAGGCTATTGTTGTTGATTTTATCGTGCTTCTCAATAAACCAGGGGCAAAATTGCATAATGTTTTACGGTAACAAAAGTTGTCTGCTGTAAGAGTGTGCCCGCGCCCGTTATTTTCACTACGGGGAGAAGTATTAATGAGAGGTGGCTTTGAGGTTGAAGATCCTGATAAAATACAACAATATTCAGAGAATTTTAATTTAATTTCACTTCGTTTCCGATATTTTGCAAAAATTTAGTTAAAATCAAGGAAAAGATTATATCTCCCTTAATATTCAGTACATGCAGAATGGTTCCTTTATATTTCTCGTTTGATTTTACAAATGGAATCATCCGACAAACTTTATCGGTCGAATTCCACCACACACTGTATTTGTTGAACGTATATACACTGAAGAGCAAAAAAAAAAAAATAAACTGGCATATGCGTGCGTATGCAAATAACAGAGGTATAAATACCAATCAGAATCAGAGTAGCGTGATGCGGTCGGCAGCTAGATCGGTTACTGCTGCTACAATGGCAGGTTATCAAGATTTAAGTGAGTTTGAACGTGGTGTTATAGTCGGCGCATGAGAGATGGGACATATCATCTCCGAGGTAGCGATAACATTTGAATGTTCGTGTACGACCATTTCACGAGTGTACCGTGAATATCGGGAATCCGGTAAAACATCACATCTTCGACATCGCTGCGGCCGGAAAAAGATCGTGAAAGAATGGGACAAACTCTGACTGTCGAGAATCATTAAACGTGAGAGACGTGCAACCATTTCTCAAATAGGCGCAGATTGGATTTGTGGACTGTCCTGCAGGATTCTTGGTGTGAATTGCCTCCTGCTTACCTTCAGAGATTAGTCGACTCCATGCCACGTCATCTTGCGGCACTTCTACGTGCTCGGGGGCCCTACACGATATTAGGCAGGTGTACCAGTTTTTTTGGCTGTTAAGTGTACATATATGTAATATATATATACATGTGATATAGCTAAAATAGACGAAGGAAATATTAATAGATCAAGAATGCGGTTTATTTCATGGTGTTTTTTTATGTTTTCTATAAGTTACCCGAATTTTTTTAAGCGGAAATTTAAGGACAAATGTGTAGTTTTGTATTATTACATAATATGTACCAGAAGGACTTAATACAGAAAGGAATATAAATTGTTACAAATATTTCCGAAAACTCACTTAAAGTTGTTTGTCCTTTATGCGAGTTTCTTAAAATGAGGATACATTAAAACATGACATGAGTCTCTCACTAGAACCCAACGTGATTTCCTTACAAATATTTCACACTGAGAAATAATAAATTATCTGATGTATAGTCTGTGTTACATACGAGTGCACTTTTTCGACATTTCTGAAGGCAGTGCTGTTAACAGATGTTTCCACGTCTACAGCAGTTGGCCTATCTCCTCCTGCTACAGGCGATGTTTTTGTAATCATACTCAGCTGACTCTCATCCTGCCCAGTGTGTCAACGGAAAATATTTTACTATGGAAGTTACTGTACACAACACTTCTTTCAAATTTGTCACAAAAGTGCACTTGTTCGTGAGAGTCTATAACTTATTAATCTTATTTCTATGAAACTTAACATTTCAACTAATTCTACTGAGTTTCTCAGTGATTTATCTAGAAAGGTTTTGTATTTTAAATACCGAAAAAGGGGCCTGCAATTTTGTGCTGGTAGCTTAAAATATTAAAAATAGCATACTAAAAGTTACGGCCATCCGTCTTGCAAAAAACGAAATCCAAGATTTTTAAAATATGAAATATACGTTCCATCAAATTGATAACATATGACCCACTTTTTCACATTTAATAATATGCTCACGTTTAGTGACTGTTTATATTTTTCGTGTTGCTCCCAGTTCGTTCCAACAGGTATTTTGTAAGATAACGTTGACTATAAATAATTTATAAATTTTTTTAATTTTCCAAACTCATTAATTATAAATTTAATTTGTGAAAATGAAGCATTTAAAACATTTATTAAGTTAAATTGGCTATATCATGTATACCGACAATGAAATAAAATTTTTTTTAGATGATGCAAAATTGATTATTTTAATGAAAAAAATTTGATAAAATACAAAAAATTTTATTAAGTGCTTGTAACGTAATTTAAATATTCAGGAAAAATTATAGTGCTTGTTATACTACTAGTTTTAAACCAAAATAAATAAAGTAATCTTAGATTTGCTCAGTTGTCAAATAAGACCTTTCATTGCAATCGTTTCAGCAACAGCTCAGAAATAGAGATTCAGAGAGAGGAAGGCAGTTTATGTGATTTAGAATCCACCCTTCTAAAAGGCAACTGTTTTTACTTAATTTGGAAACTCTACAGTAAGAACCCCACAGCTTTGTACATAATGCGACATTTTTCACATTCATAAAAAAAAAAGAATTTGTGTTTTTACGAGATCGAACGCCGTTATACTGTTTATTGTTATTGTATATGTGTTCTAGAATAATATTTTATTACAAAGATGTATATTCTGTGTCCAAGTTTGTTACCATACAGATATTGTGTGCTTTTGATGTATCTTGATCATATATTTAGTTTTAAATGCATTTTTATTATATAAAATTGACTGTCCCGTTATTTTCGTTGGAATATGGCGCATATTTGACTTCACTTGTTGAAATATAACAGTCTGGGCCTTTATGTAATTTGTCAATTCAGTCACAGTTTCCTTAACTCTAAAAAATAATTCCTATATAATATTTTACTTGACTGGTCTAATAAAACCCTCTTTAATAGGTCAAAAAAAAATTTGGTGTACCTGTGCATACCGGCCTTCAAGTNATAAAACCCTCTTTAATAGGTCAAAAAAAAATTTGGTGTACCTGTGCATACCGGCCTTCAAGTATGCGGGTTTGGTTCTATTGTCTATATATATTCTCGGATTTTAGATACACGAATACGTATTACGCTATTTCAGATACACAAATATATTTTAAGGTATGTACATAGCTAATATCGAACCCACGAAATAAAACAGGGCAAAATAAAAGTCTCAGGTTGTATGAAAAACACTTCCTCCAACATTGCTTGGTCCTTGAATGACAAAAAAAATTTTAAGTAAATACACCATGAAATATTAAAAATTTTTTCGCAACGGTACAGCCTCTTTAAAAAATATGAATTTAATTCAGCTTCAGCTTCACCGCGGTATTTTATTTTGATATGATATACACTCAGGCGTTGCCCATTACATGCAGTTTATACGTTTTTATTTTAGAGGTGCTTTTTTCTCATTAAAATTCTCCATCCTGAGGTGCAAAGTGGCGGAGTGTTCAAATGATGTTTGGAATGTTAATTACGTGGCGCGCACCGGCATTCTTACTAATTAGGCGCAGCTTCTTTGTCCTTGTCTTATAATATAAATGTGAGAAAAAAAAGGGAACAGTTTTGTCAGGATAGGTCTATTGTTCTCTGTGCTAATCACCGACGCCTAGCACGAGACTGCAATACATTGTAACTTTGGGGAAATTTATGTGCCATTAAGTGCAAAATTCTGCAGAGTTGTGTAGAAAAAAGTTTTTCTTCGTAGCAGAAAGTATCTTATCTTTTTCTAGGCTGGGTCTTAGCTGCCAACGAAATATTCACACGGACGTGATACGTAATTATTCGCAGTAATGCATCAAAGGAAAAATAAGGCAATGCGGAACACCACAAAATAAATTTATGTAGGCATTTAAAAATTCTGAGCAGATTGAACTTTAGTGCTACGTGTTACGAAATTTTAAATTTGATATTAATAACTAATTTTGTATATTTGATTCAAGGTAAGAATAAAATAAATTTCTTAAAATTAAAAATATAACCCAATATTTATACTAGGCAGCATTAGACATCTTCTGTTCGTATTTCGTCAGAAGTACGGGAAACAAGAGAATACAATATTTTAGAAATCATTAAGTATAAATTTGTATACATAGCAGTAAATAAATTGCAGTATAACGATTTCATGTTAATTGTTTCTGAAATGACGCCGAGAGCACTTACAATTTATGAGGTAGAGACCATATTTTATAAATAGTTTTTAAATGCACAAGTTTGATAAATTATTACAGAAACTTTACATCCTACAATTCCAAAACTGATTTATCATATATTAACTAAGATAATTTCGTTACGACTTAAAAGTATACACACCGCATACTATTTTCAGATTCGGTTGTTCTGTAGTTACATGAAACTTAATTTGCTAAATTCAGAAATTAGTTCATACACATGTTATTATCAAGTGGGTATAAAGTGTAAGTTAAAGTTTTGGTAGCTCATAACACGGTTTACAGCGTGGGCACTGTACCGTTTTACTGTAGATTTCCTGCTTTCTTAATGTATCCTTTAAGAAATGAGGAGGATTTATCTTTGACGAATTATTTCCTTCGCGTTTACAAAAGCTGTTTGGTTTTCGGCAATACTGTAGTTAAACTTCCAAAATAATAATAATTAGCCAAAAAAACTCAGCGTAAAGTTAATTTTAGTACCTACTGTGCATTTCTATTCAGCGTCAACGTAAATAGGAAGTCAGTGTTACAACTGTACAAAAAACTCTACTTTAAAACCGACCCGAGATTCTGCAACAGAGTGAACAAATTAATGGATGAATTAATGTATAATTATTGATCAACAAATCTATACACCGGGTTATTCTGAACTCCAGGACAAAGGGCTGTAAAATTATTTCTTATGGAAAATTAGAAAATAAAACAACTTAATAATTTACAACGGGTATCGAGTGCGTGTAACCTGTCCTTGTAAATCCAGATTTAAAAATAATTTTATTTATATCAAATAAGTAAATATTTGTGATGAAATAACCAATTACTGAATACAGTAGCGATGATTTGATTTGAATATAAAAGTTGTGATAATTTGGAGGCTAATATAATTTGTTTACGTAAATAACTTTAAATGTCTGCATGGTTGACATGCAAACGATACCATATTTTCAAACTTTGTGGAGATATTATCAAGTACCACTTGGCCGAGAGTGTTATACTACGGCAATATTTTATTGTCAATTTAAAGTTGACTACTAAAATGCATTAAGAACATTATAAATACTTAAAATAAAGTTAGAGTTTGAAAGTTATTTTAACGTTAGCATTATTAAACTCCTTACTTTCTTAATAAAATGAGTGATATGACCCAACAATTTTAAAAAATTGCAGGTCTCCTCTCAAGGAAGCGCTATGTAGGAATCTGTTATTTCGTGTAGTTTCTCATAATCTGAAATAGCTTACTCTGAAAAATTTTAAACTGTACAACTAAAACGGCTCACAAACCCACTAATACAAACGACTCGAGCCCGGAGTCTCGTGGCTCAAAGTGTCGTGTTAAAAAGGCACTCACATACAGATGAGATCGTGATGATTTAATGACTGACATCAAGGTTCCCGTGTATTGTCATGCAACACCGCCTGAAACTGTTATTGGACAGTCAGGTAATCATACGTTCTAAGAGGCGATTAACATTGTTCTAAGAAGGGCAACTATCTAGTTGAAGATGTCTTAATGTTTGTGCAGTCAATTAACTGAAGGTCATAGCAAGCGTTTACCAAGTATCAAAAAAAGTTCATGTCTCTCATAGATAGCATGCGAGAAAAGGAGGGCAATTTTCTCAGAACTGTGCTAACATTTATTGTTTATAATATAGGAACTCATAATTTTCAATAACTCGGTTCCATCGGATTTGATAGTAAGCGAAATTATACAGCTATATCAAAAATGGTTCATAAAATTTTGGGGTAAATTTTAAAATACGTACAAGAATTCAAAGTTTTAAACGGCCTTTTCACAAATGTTTAACATGCCCTCCACCAGACTCACGGTATACGTCTAAACGATTGTCAAAGCGATTTTTATACTCGTGCGAGCATGTCAGGTGTTACCGCAACCACTTCGGTTGATATGCGTCGTCGCAGTTCGCCTACAGTTGTTGGAAGGGAAGGCATGTAGACGGAGTCTTTCGCAAACCCCCACAAGGAAAAACGCTGAGATCATGCGACATTGGAGGCCAGTGGTGCAATGTGCGATCCGTAGGCCTTCATACGGCTGATCTATCGCGCAGGAAGCTCATTGTTGAGAAATGCTCTGACATGCAGGTGCCAGTGCGGTGGTGCTCCACCCTGTTGAAAAATGAAATTATCGGAATGTTCTCGTAATTGTGGAAACAGCCAGATCTCTAACATATCCAGATATGACATTTCCGTAACTGTGTTTTCCGTAAAAAAGAACAGACCGTACTTCTGCTCTCGGGAAACGACACAAAACACATTCAGCTTTAAAGAGTCTTTCTCGTGCTCGACTAAGTTATCATACATATTCATACGTTGTGGCGGTACACGTTTCTACTTAGATGGAAATTGGCCTCATCGCTGATAATCAAACGTGAACAAAAGTTTTTATTGTCCCTTGCCATGCCTAGAATGAATTACAAAACCCAATACGTTGTTGTTTGTCACCATCACGAAGGATTTTAATATGAGAATATTAATTTTTTTAGTATTATTCTACTTTATTTTGTTTACATTTTTGATAAACTATATTTAGGCTGCAGCTCCTCAACAGCTCGGCTTCTGGCGATGGCGCCGAGATGCCACACATGGAGCCTTGCATGACTGGCACAGGTAGTTTGAATAGTGCATGTGACATGCTCCCTCCTGACAGCAGTTTCGAGGCTATGCCTGGCCAGGCTATGCGGCATACAACTTTGATTTCTGCCCGTATACAATGTATGATGCAGTTGTATAAGAGTATCTTTCCCGAGCCTCCGGGGCCATCTACGAAGAATACTCTGCACCAGGGTTCACCACCACCATCAGCATCAGCAACTGCAGCCATCACCTCGCCGAAGGCAACTGCCTGGTTGTCATTCAGAACAGAACGTATGTGTTCACCTTCGTCGCGTTCTGTTTCAGCTTCATTTTATGGCAGGTCGTGCACACTGCAGAAATTGGGGCACGGAAGCCCAAAATTGGCAAGCGATTTGTTAAACACACCCAGCCTGAACTGGATGTGGATGAGCACTCTATTTTCAGAAGCCTAGACATCGTCTGATGTGTCATAGAGCAGATATGGTTTAAGGTTGTTAAACATAAGCAGTGGTTCTACTATGTTGCAGTGAATGAGAATGTGGGTGAACAAAACTCTCAAGCAGTCGGGAACGCTCCACCTCGCAGCCTCGTGCATGGTGACCTGGTAGATGTCGTCTCTGTCAAGCAGCAGCAGGTCGAGAAACGCCAATTTGTAGGNGCAGCCTCGTGCATGGTGACCTGGTAGATGTCGTCTCTGTCAAGCAGCAGCAGGTCGAGAAACGCCAATTTGTAGGTTGGGTGAACAGTATGCCGTATGGTGCGGAGATTCTCGAAGGAGGTGGGACCTCTGACATTGTGCAGAAGCAATCTAAGTCATAGTAACTCCTCGTTGGCCTGAGGGCTTACTTGATGAACACGAGAAAGTGTTGAATCCACCCTTCTCTCTTGCTTACCAGATGTGTTGCTTCTCGAGCCAACAAAAGTGACTTGGATACTGGGCATATGTGAGAGTGGATATGGCCTTGCCCCACACCCACCGCCACTACCACCATGTGCATGCAACTTGTGCTCAGAGATACAAAGTAAGAATGCTGTGATGTCCGTGTGCTTTTCACGTACCCTCTCCAATGAGCCAGCTGCTTCGTCGTCTGCTATATAGACTGATTGCCTGTCCTCAAGGTGAATGCTGAGCCTGAAGACGATAATGTTCTTGTCTGCCATTTTATATGGTAACAGTCGCCAGCAAGCCTCTGGTGAACTCAAGTACCTGCAATTGAGGTAAGACGTTACCTCGTCGTGGACAAAGTCTCCGACTTGCAAAACTGCAGAGTCGTGTCCTTTATGGATGTACTTGAAGAGGTACTTCGTCGCTTGAAGCGAGGAACACACTTCAATGTTAGTGTGGCAGTAATACTTCAAAAGCAGGCATGGGCTGTAAAGAACGACGTGCCTGTTGTCGTACCCCTTGTTGCCGATAGTAGCAGATGCACCATTGTCCGGTCTTTTGTATTGGACAAACCAACGATAGTGGAGAAGGGTCTCAGCCCAAAAAGCCTTCGGGAAGTGGAACCTGCAACCTCCATCCCTGTAGCAGGGTGCAGACAGCCCGCACTTGGTATGCAGCATGTGGGTTTTCACCATAGCGTAAAGCTCAGGTTCCACCTCTCCGCCCGGAATGTCTGCTCGTACAACAGCATCGGCAGTTTCTGGCATCGCCAACTTTTTGCCTTTCGACAAAATGAGCAAGATGTGGGCATGGGGCCATACCCGCTTCTGAAATTCGATGGTATAGGTGTAGGCATCCACCTTGCCAAACACCTGCTTTCTGTGTATATCATCCGTTAAAGCATCAAATTTNCGATGGTATAGGTGTAGGCATCCACCTTGCCAAACACCTGCTTTCTGTGTATATCATCCGTTAAAGCATCAAATTTACATTTGAAGACTCGACAGACAACATCAGGACGATGGCATGCCTGCTGGCGGCCCTCCAGCGACAGCACAATCCCCGGCCACTTTGGATTACAAGTAGAAGTTATGAACATATCTGGTCTGCCAAAGTGGCACATGATAGCTACCGAGTCCTGGTAGCATTGATACATGTGTCTCTGCGACCCATAGAATGAAGATGGAAGTATTACAACCTTGCCCACTTTGGCATTAGCAGCGTCAGCTCTCCTCTGCACATGCTCGTGAAGATCATGGTATTCCTTGACTCTGTTTGGCTTGATTCTGCCTGATGAACCATATCCTCAAGGCCTCTGCCTTACAGTAAGCATTGACGACAACCTGTTGAAACAATTTCCGAGACTGTAGCAAGGTTGAAAACTCGCTCCTCTGTATGATGTGATATGCATAGAACTGATTGCATGTTATTGTGTTGCAAGTCGCTCTCACAATGAAAGAGTGGCCGAGGCCGCAGGTGTAGCCATGTTCTCCGTGTGGGAACAGGAGAAGTAAGTCATCGGGTCTGCCAAGGCATTGAGGTTACTTATTGCCTGCACCAGCCTATCTTTAAAATAAATCCTGATATTGTGCTGTAAAGGTGGCACATCACCAACAAAGATCGCTGCTACCTCATTTAGGGCAACACAAAGGTTGTAAATGTTCGGATCCGTGTTCAGGCCCAGCTTGAGAGTCAAGGTGACTTGCCTCAAAGGGCGACCCATCCATCTTGATTCCTCTTCCTCCGCCACCTTCACCTGGCGCATCGACTGGTGTATCTGCGCCAAAGGATTGATGCCACCAAGAAGATGTTCAAGAGTCTTTAAAATACCAAGCTGGCAAGGGTTGTGCTAACGCACCCTGGCAGCATTCGCTGCATCCACATCGATGAAATAAAGTTGGTTATATCGAGGGTCTGTTCCCTCCACTGGACGTGCAACCCCAGAGGTAAGGTGATGCACTGGCCCATGAATTTGAAAGGTGTACACAGATCGGTGAGGTGATTCAACGAAGCCGTCTGCACAGAATGAGGCGAAAGAATATGCAGCATTTTAGCTCCTGATGAACTGTCTATAATCTGCACTCTCATCTGAATCGCCGGTGAGAACACGCCATCGCGTTTTATGCNTAACACGAAGGTTGTAAATGTTGGGATCCGTGTTCAGGCCCAGCTTGAGAGTCAAGGTGACTTGCCTCAAAGGGCGACCCATCCATCTTGATTCCTCTTCCTCCGCCACCTTCACCTGGCGCATCGACTGGTGTATCTGCGCCAAAGGATTGATGCCACCAAGAAGATGTTCAAGCGTCTTTAAAATACCAAGCTGGCAAGGGTTGTGCTAACGCACCCTGGCAGCATTCGCTGCATCCACATCGATGAAATAAAGTTGGTTATATCGAGGGTCTGTTCCCTCCACTGGACGTGCAACCCCAGAGGTAAGGTGATGCACTGGCCCATGAATTTGAAAGGTGTACACAGATCGGCGAGGTGATTCAACGAAGCCGTCTGCACAGAATGAGGCGAAAGAATATGCAGCATTGTAGCTCCTGATGAACTGTCTATAATCTGCACTCTCATCTGAATCGCCGGTGAGAACACGCCATCGCGTTTTATGCCTTCACTGGCAAAAAAGAGTGCGCCACAATGCCTACACTCATTATCCATCTGCCCTATGTCGTGTGTCTCGACAGCAACTGGCCCACATCTACGGGCAGCATGGTAGTGCCGTGAATTGTACGTTCTTGGTCTCGCTCTTGTAAGAGCCGCCTGTTCCTCCTGGAGGATGAGCACCGGTGCATTTTCCTCTTCGTAAAAGGGCCCCAGCAAATCCTTGATTGTTTCGTCATCCAACAGGATTGACTCTGTTAGGATGCTTGTGTCAGAAGGCACAACAACAAGTGGTAGTGGACCATGTGAATGTCCTGCATCGTAGGCTAGACGCGAGCATGTTTTTAGCCTTCCTCTTGTTTGCACAACAGGTGGATCAGGGGCGTGGCAATGCCCTGCCACTTGGCTGTCGTGAAATACTGTAGGAGGTCGCACTCCTCGCACGGGTGTGCATGTATCTCGCCTTCCCCTTGTTTGCACAACAGGTGGATCAGGTGCGTGGGAAGGACCTGCCACTTGGTTGTCGTGAAATACTGTTGGAGGTCGCTCTCCTCGGACTGGTGTTGACGTCCTCGCAGGTTTTGACACCTGAGATATATCAGACTGAGATCCACCGGACACACTACCTGATTGCTGAGACAACTGTTCTCTTTCCACACACTTTTTGAGGCGCTTCTTATCATCTTGCGACCGTGTGGTCACACTTTTCCATTTCTTAAACTTTGGCACCGTAACACGAATGTCTAAATTAAAAATCACAAATTACAATCATCAAAGTTCACACACGCAGTTACATAGAGTCAATGTTCACGCAAACAGGGTCTGTCACCTGCAATAGCATGGACTGAGATGCACCTGACACATTGTCTGTAGGTTCAGAACACTTTGCTATTGACAAATGCTTGTTCACAGAAACCGGGATTGTCACCTGCGGTTGTTTGTTTGTCATATTCGATGGTACCCACTCAGATGCAACTGACACACTGTCTGATTGTTGAGAACACCTAGCTTTTGACAAATGCGTACTAATGCGCTTCTTTTCGTTTTGAGTCCGGGTGGCAGGACTTCGCCACTACTTAATATTGGGCATCGCGATGCGATTGTCCAAGCAACACTCTCAAAAGCCACACAATGCCAAAGTTCACAAACACAGTTTTCAGCTGTTACAAAAGCCACACAATGTCAAAGTTCACAAACACAGTTTTCGGCGGTCNGCTGTTACAAAAGCCACACAATGTCAAAGTTCACAAACACAGTTTTCGGCGGTCACACCCAACTATGCTCCATCTGTAACAAAATGAAACCCATCGGTAACATATGACACACAGCAAACAGACCGGATGCATGTGACAGAGCAAACCTTTGAGGATGCGCATAACCACAGACGCACCCTCCACACATCTGACACCTCTCGTATACATGGACGTAGGACAGCACCACAGCCACGCCCTTGCATATTTACCGTACCGAACCTCGGAGGGTGGCTGCACACCCTCCACGCATCTGATACTTCTTGTATACATGGACGTAGGCCAGCACCACAGCCAAGCCTATGCATAAGGCCCGTACCGAACCTTGGAGGGTGGCCTTCCCCTAAGACGCTCCCTCCGTGCGTAACATCGAGCCGAGGCTGTAAGGGGCCCATCACCAAAGCCACCCCTATGTGTAAGGCTCCATTGGAACCGTGGAGGGTGACCACCACCACTGGCACACCCTCCAGCATGTCTGTATACGGCTGGGCGACCATTATTACAGGCACACCCTTTTGAAATGGTTTCATCAGAACCACGGAGGGTGACCACCACCACGGGCACACCCTTCACAAAGTACGACCGTATACAGCACGTACCTATTTATGTGCTTGATATGTACGTCAACACATGAAACACACCTGCTGTGCATTTATCCGGGCTTGGGACCGGTAACATCACATATGTGACCACATGTGATGCAGGCTGCATTACAAACGTCGTATTCCGGCGAGGGAGAGCCGTGGTTGCAATTACGCCCCAAACCACTGGGCACAATGATATACGTGATCTCCGTCACGTTCTGTATCAGCCGAGGCTAAAAAGTAGCCCAGCCATATCTCTTGTCTCAATGATACATGCGATCTCCGTCACATTCTATATCATCTCTGCTTCAATCGCCCAAACGAAGTATCTCAAAGGACTTAACCAAGTGATCCAGAGGCCGAGGGAGGGTCCAAATACAGCAGCCCTTCCCTCAAATCCCATGGAAATCGGCC
>NQII01000393.1:0-222834 GCA_002778355.1 Clitarchus hookeri | reverse complement strand
GAAGGTTCAGTGGTGTGCACAAACTTTGTTCCAGCCTTCTACCCCTTAAGGGAGGGGCGCTGTACCCTTTCAAAAACACCCCTCAAACTTCCGTTCTTGATTAATGGTATAGATTCTCACCCTAAGATGATCAAAGATTCCAAAAACAGGACGTGTCAGGCGACTACAAGCTGTATAGCGAGAACGAAGAAGTAAGTAACACGAGCGGAAATATATATATGCAAAGGTATGCTCCGGACTACGTGGTCTCGCGCGAATCATTGATACATATCGAAAGTCTTGAAAGAAATATAATTTAAAATATAAGATTTTTTTTTGTTCTTGAAAATTAAGACTTGATTCAATATTACTTACATAAATAATTAATAGACATGAAGGAAAATATATTTTTTTAAATAGAAACACAAAAAAAACTTGATAAATATAAAGACATTACATCATTTTCAGATAAGAAGGTTTGTTTTACAACTTAAAAGTGAAAAAAAAAAAAATATATGAAGCAGAACTAGAGAACTTTCCAAAAGTAAAAAAATAATATTTGGCAAAACACCAAATAAGTAAGAATAGAATTACAGAATAACATATTGACATGAAACAAGTGCCAACACAAATGGCATAACATGTACCTTGCGATTGTCTTAACTTCGCTAAGTAATAGCTTTATTCGTCTGCCATTTGGTAATGTGCTGCATCCAAGAGAACTTTTTTTGGATAAGATAATTTTACAGGGTTAACTAGATCGTCTACAGTCATATTAGTGGGACATTTCTTCTTTTGGGTCATTTTTTACACTAAAATTCTTCCATCTATATATTTGAGTATCTCATAATAATGACTTGCATATATATGTAGATGAGAGT
The DNA here is from genome assembly GCA_002778355.1 of Clitarchus hookeri. Classification (NCBI taxonomy): domain Eukaryota; kingdom Metazoa; phylum Arthropoda; class Insecta; order Phasmatodea; family Phasmatidae; genus Clitarchus; species Clitarchus hookeri. The sequence goes on along the minus strand of NQII01000393.1, from coordinate 221,974 downwards.
AGGCTTATTATTTAAATTGGAAAATTCTCGTTTTATTTTATCATTTAATTATATACCCATGTCTATTACGAAAAGTAACACTAATCTAACAATTCTCAGTGCAAGAGGCTAGAAATAAATTATACATAGTAAAAACAATAATTTATTTTTCGTTTTGCAATGAGTCTCCAATTTTCTTCACCACTATCTTAATTGAAGTATATTATTACTGCTGCAATGACTTTCTTTGTATTTTTCTCGTTCAATGCATTGTAAATTATGAATTTTGTAGCTGTTTCCTCAGCGCTCTTCTGTAAAATTGCTTTGCTGTAATGTGGTTGCATTCTTCCTAGAACTATATTGGTTGGTTCGCATCCAAAGCAGCATAAGTTAAGAAATTACCTATGCCCAATAAATACATTCACTGTTAAGCAAAGAAAAATCCAAATTAAGGATTTGGGCTCAAGGGATTATTACACTTAAAAAGTACATATTTAAACATTTTCGAAATAACATCGAAATTTAACAAAAAAAATAAACTTCCATGGCACTTAATTGCCAGCCATATATCTGTTCAGTGCTACAGCAAAGCACGTAATTATGAAATAGATTACAGAGATATTCTGTTGCTTCTCAGATCAGTGATTAACCATTTAGTTTTGATACACTGAAAAAAAAAATTACAATAGGGTTGTTTTGAGTAAAAGCAATATTCGCTGAAAAATATATTTGTCTTCTAAATAATATGTAACATTTTTGAATATAGTAATTATAATTATAGTGGTTTTATGTACAAACAATACTAAATATAATGTGGGAGTGTATATGTTACAAAAAAAATTCCAAAAATTCTTCACTTCCATGCTGATTTAAAGGAAATAATTTTACCTTTGTTTGGAATAACGAAGTTCTGACAGAATTTCACGTGGTTAGGAAAAATGTAATGCCTCTTGCTACATAAAAGCGCAAATTGAGATTTAAGGAATTTAATTTTAAATTAGTTTTTGAAAGAGGAAGACGATTTATATAGCCAGATAGATATATTTGTTATTAAGGCAAGGGAATTTTCATTTATATAACCTTGACATTGCTATGAATCCTAGCCATAACTAACTTTTCTGTAGTTATGTATAGTCAATTATAAATTTTTGACATCTAGTGATCAAGTTAAATATCAACAAATATAATAAACACAATTTTTTTTATAATTGGAAAAAAATAAAGGAAGCATATATTTGTACTTCNAAAGGAAATAATTTTACCTTTGTTTGGAATAACGAAGTTCTGACAGAATTTCACGTGGTTAGGAAAAATGTAATGCTTCTTGCTACATAAAAGCGCAAATTGAGATTTAAGGAATTTAATTTTAAATTAGTTTTTGAAAGAGGAAGACGATTTATATAGCCAGATATATTTGTTATTAAGGCAAGGGAATTTTCATTTATATAACCTTGACATTGCTATGAATCCTAGCCATAACTAACTTTTCTGTAGTTATGTATAGTCAATTATAAATTTTTGACATCTAGTGATCAAGTAAAATATCAACAAATATAATAAACACAATTTTTTTTATAATTGGAAAAAAATAAAGGAAGCATATATTTGTACTTCNTAAATATCAACAAATATAATAAACACAATTTTTTTTATAATTGGAAAAAAATAAAGGAAGCATATATTTGTACTTCTGCGATTACCTTAGCATTTAAATTTTAATCTTTCCCGTGCAACATGAAACAGAATATTTAATCTGTGTGCATTGCCTTTGTTATATATGACTTTGTTGTTGTCAAGAACCTTACGTCAGTTATTTTTCATGTAATACATAACGGTTTTCATGAAAAATATAACAACTTTTATTGTGTATTAAAATATCAAAAACTATTTTCAAACAAGTTTAAGCTGGAGTTCACTTGAGTGCCAGTAATTCTCACCAGCGCATGTTAAACAAATGTGTGTTGAAGCAGTGCGATAAAGGAGTCAAAAGCAGCGAACGCCTTTGCACACTGGCCTTACAGCCGGGACGTGTTGAAGGTCGTTGAGTGAGGATAATGGAAGCGGCCGCCCGTTCTGCTTAATAAGAAAAGTAGGAGGCAGTTAGGCGCACCGAAACCTCTGATAACCGGGCAGAGTTTGAAGTGTTTCAAGTTCGCAACACGATCATTCCCGACACGTGTTGCTTGCAGGGCAAACAATTTCCTGTGGATCGTTTACACAGGTCAGCATCTAGAATTTAACGATGCCTTGTATAATTATGAACGCTGCGTTAGAAGGAAAATTACGTCAGAGCTGATTACGACCNTCTAGAATTTAACGATGCCTTGTATAATTATGAACGCTGCGTTAGAAGGAAAATTACGTCAGAGCTGATTACGACCCCCCTTTGTGTATTCAGTAACAAATTTTGTGTTTTAGGTAATACGTATCACTAATTGAATATATCACGAACTATATCACTGCATGTTGTAAAGGTGGTACGCAACACATTTTGTTAGTGCACTGCATTTTTTGAACACAGAATGACGCTTTGCACAGTTTTAGTTGGAACCTAAGACAATTTAGGAAGGGGAGGCATTCCATATTTCATTTAGGATTCAATATAGTGGCTATTTTCCAAAATTGCATCCTGAAGCAAAACATTGCCAATTCTTATCGTGTTTGAAGACGATTATAATTTCACAATAAACATCAGACATTAAAATAAAGCAACATATGATCATTTTCTTAAATAATTAGAGAAAATATTAATAAAATGACTAAATATATCTAAATGATATAATTAAATCTAAACAACAAATGGCTTTGGTTTTATTGTGGATTTTGACATTTTCCTCTCGAGTTTGTGCACATCAGTGTGCATGGGATACCGGCAGTTTTGCAGGTGCAATTACTCGACTTTAATCCCTCTTTGCATCAACTTTTCAGAAGTTCTCTGCAGACTTACCAAACTGCTGGCTGTGTGGACCCTCTGTGGAGTCCACTGTCCACCAGGCTTTGCCCAGTCCGAATGATCTGGAAATGGTATATCAGCGATGATGCTGTCTGCTTGACCTCATATATGCCCAGCTTGGGTATATGGCTCGACGATTGTGCAGTGCAAGCGCATCAGAAGTAGGATGAAAACGTATAAGTGGTTTCGTTTTCGTCGTGAAGAGGTATTTGCATGATGTGTTACGACTCTCAAGTTCAAGTGCTGCACCACCACACAGAATGACCACAAAGCGTTCTAAGAGCTGTCTTAACTCGGCCTGAAGTGCAGTCTGTGGACTAGAAATTGCAATGAAGGCACTGGTTACTTCTTTATAAGCCTTCCACGGCTTCCATGCAGAGAGTTTACCTTGGCTATTGAAAGTTGAGACTGTGTCACTGACAGTAAACGCGCGGAATCCACGTAGAGCAATGGTTTTTCATTTCCCAGTTGTTTTCCGCTATTTGATAAATAGGTACGTATCTTTGGTTTCGACCAGACCCATACATAATCCAGAGCTCTGTAAACCCCAAGGCTTTTAGGTTATTAATGGAAAATATTGCAAATACAACAACATCGTATCCCTACAAAAAAATAAGGACGCCTTTAATACTGTGCCAGGCCATATCGCGCGTATGCAAGATTATCCGTTCAAATACTTCTTTTATTTTTTCACACAAAGCGCCAGCTAATGATGTATTTTGGTATTTAGATGAAAGAATTTGCGTGTAGACGTTTGTGACAACACTAAATTGACCTAAAATATGCAGGGAATAATTCGCCAGAAGAATGAGAAGTGATTTTTTTATTTTTGTTTATTTTTGAAGAAAGTCANACATCGTATCCCTACAAAAAAATAAGGACGCCTTTAATACTGTGCCAGGCCATATCGCGCGTATGCAAGATTATCCGTTCAAATACTTCTTTTATTTTTTCACACGAAGCGCCAGCTAATGATGTATTTTTGTATTTAGATGAAAGAATTTGCGTGTAGACGTTTGTGACAACATTAAAATGACTTAAAATATGCAGGGAATAATTCGCCAGAAGAATGAGAAGTGATTTTTTTATTTTTGTTTATTTTTGAAGAAAGTCAGGCCAGTTGCGCAGCAGTTTTGTTTCTGGAGTTACTTGTCAGCGAGTGCCAGATCCTCGTAGCTGTCGAAAACCACTCCTTAAGCTGTTAGCAGTATACCTGTCCCAAACCAAATAAACACGACTGGCAGATAGGCCAGCAACATTTCGTAACAAAGTAATCCGAAACTCTTTTTTGGAATATTCTTCAAATGTCTTTGAGGAGAGTGGTTCCATGCCGTTTATCAGGGCTGCACCGTCATGCACAACTCCATAGCAATATCCACAGAATTCAACCAGTTCTATCAATTCAGCTAGGATATTTGTCAGCTCACTCTTCTTTCCTGTTAGAAATTTTCCATTTACAGAGAAGGAAGGTTGACATAACTGATTTTCGTGGGAAAAGAACACATCAAGATTCATCTCCCTTTTCCGACAAGCAAGAAATGATTTGAACGAAAGCTGTTCATCAGTGTGCTTACCCTTGATTTCATGTACAGATTTCGTAGGTTTTGCTGTAAATATTTAAGTGTTAACTTTTATCAAAGACTCAGAAGTTGTTTTTGATTTATCAATAAACCTTTACTTTACAAACGTTTTGTACATATTATTCCAACAACTTCCAGAGAACCTAAAATATCAACACCTTCCTTATACATTATCAATTTGCTGCTGACTGCAATGAAATCGTCAGTAATTTAGATAACGGATTTCCCCATTCCTAGAAACTTTATTTTAACGCACAAGTTTATTTTCTAAAAATATTCTGGTATGCTGCACACTGTTCGTAAAGTTTGTCTAAGGTTTCGCATTTGACAGTAATTAATCCATTGAGTAGCTTGGAGACTTCTGGCCCTGCAACCGACCACCGAAGAAGTGCTGCTGGATTTTCGGTAAACCTCACGGCACCACCACCACCTTTTACAACAACATTGTTTTGTTCGTGGGACTGGTCCACAGCAAGAGCAGAGAATGGCAGAGTGGTTTTGCTAACGACAAAGTTTCCTCTCTTGAACTCTTCATGAACCCCAATGGCTGTACCACTAAGTTCTTCAAGATCCTTTACATTAATAGACAGCCACCGCGAGGAGTTTGTATGATCAAACACAAAAAACCACGGGAGCATGCATTTAATTCATTCTTAGAACTGCTCTTAGTTACCTTCCCTTGGGGAACGAACGAATGACAGCTACAAAGTAATAAGGTTAAGTACCAGAAGCCAACATTTGAAAGGTGGTGAAGACATTTCTCGCTGATTGATCCAATTTTGCATAGGTTCACAAGTGTTGTCTGCATATGCCTCGTGAAGAAATATGTACGTACAACGCAGTTGCTGTTTTTTGTTTTATAGTTTTGGCTTAAGTAAATGACGTAACTTTCAGAGTAGCCTCTACAGATCCAGCTGTTGCAATTCCTGAATTTTCACCCACCAGCTGGAGTTCAGCAATTGTCAAATAACACTTAGAAATGCCTATTCTACATGACATGGTGCAAAAATGATGACATATGAGGTTTCTCCATACTGCTGTGGCAATTTCCACTGGATCAGTTTGGCTTCAGTATATAACTCTTGGTTCATCCAAATGACGGGCTTTTGTCCAGGATTCAAAAGCTCGGTGACACCTTTCACAACATTGAGTCCGTAGCATATCATGAAAACCGACGAGGGCTTCTCCAGAAAAAGTGGCAAAAAGATTTAACTGCTGGATAAAAATCTTCAGTACAACTACTTGTATGAAATTCTACCCAATAAGTGGCAAATTTATCACGGAGTTTCGGTACTGTGCGTGTATGTTTGTTCACATCCATGAATGAAGTTGTCCTTAACAGTCCAGGATTTGTAGAACTTGTCATCTGAAAAACAGATATGCTAATTCTATGAAACGATCTCTTCGAGGTGGTGCTACTGGAGTTATGATTAATATTATCGCATGCTCCAATAGTGAAAACGCCACGTTTCAAGTTTAAAGGATATAAGATGTCTTCTTCAGCTGCTCGATTCACAACTAGTTGTCACAAGTGTGATGTTACTTCATATATCCGGTTCGATGACACAAATATTCCATGATAATGTAATTCATCAATAATGGACTTGTCTCAACCGTCCAGAAATTGATAAACTAATGAGGAGTAGTCAAGGAATTTCGTGATGTTTCTGGCTGCGCACAATGCCATCTTTAGGCATTCTTTCATGATGATTGAATATCATCACTTGACTGAATGTCAAGGCTGGTTGTGCTGCACAAATTTTTCTTGTACAGGTGATCCATAAAGTATCATATTAACAATGGTTAGTAGTGCATTTGGTACTGATTTTTCTTGACGGTTTTCCGGAAAAGATCAAGAAAATGAAACATGTTTTGTTTAAATATCTTTACTCAGACATCTCAAGAATCTAATGCAAACGACAGCATCTCCGTCGTAGTTTTTTTTCCTCTGCATAGCTAAGGAAGTTAATTTTGTCCCGAACAAGTTGGTATCCATTTCCATCTCTGATTGGAATAAGCTGAGAAAACTAGGCTTCATTTATTTCCCGTAAGCGAGATGTATGGGATTTAATGTCAACAATACCTAACAGGAGGTTGAGCGTACAATCGTAAATTCGAGTTAGATCACACATCTTAATGACAAAATCCACTTCTTCTGTGTCAACTTTTTCTCGGATGTATGACACGAATTCTGCAAATGCGATTCGCTCGCACATTAACTTGCTTTGGCCCATGTCAGCTCTTGGTCGCAACGAATTCATGTTCTAATCAATACACTGCTTGTGATATTTTACTTCTTGAGAGATGAAGTCTCTGGGTCCAAGTGCTGCAAGTGTTTCTGGCGTTGTTGCACTTCGAAGTTGAGATTCTACTAAGAATGTCATCACCCGATACAACAGTTGATTTCATAGTTTCCCACGCCTACACAAGTAACATATATCTGAAAATTTATTGATTGGTGGAACAGCTGATCTAGTTATGTAACGCCCTTCATCTCCATTACCAGAGGTAGATGATTTAGGTGACGGAATATATTGAGCAGATTTTTCACGACCCTCTGGTGGGTTCTCTTAATGTAATTTGAATTATAATTTAGTGAGCATGGTTTGTGCCACTTTGCCTCACGATTTTATTCCCTTTCCTTCGTCTAGGCCCTGGAAATTCATGATTTATGGGAGCGCTCCTAAATGATGAAACTCTTTAATATTTCCAGGGAGCGTTTCATATCCTTTATTACGTTGTTCAACGTTCTAGTTGAGGGTTGGATGCACGAAATTTTCATTTGTATCTTGCTGACACAATCAACATTTTGTCCAGACAGTTGGTCTTGATGGCGCCGGTTTGCCCAGAGGCTCCGCGGAGACTGCTTTCAGTCTTTTGGTCGATTTTCCAGACATATCAATAGTCACACGTCACAATCCGAAACAAAATAAAAGATTGAGTTACCACTGTGAAACAAATGCTTTTAAACAAATACAAAAACGCTTGTGCACCACTATATTGAAATTCTCCACACTTATGCACCGTGGTTTCAAAATAATACCTTAAAATAAAACATCACCGTGGTACATATGTTTGTTTTGACATTAGATTCATGTTGTAGGAGTTAACATATTGAAATTACTCGAAACATGGTACACCTTGAAAGTTTTTGGAAAATTTTGCCCCCAAGACGCAATTTGGAAAAAAACTGCCATATTGAGTTCTAAGGGAACTATTGATTGCCTCCCCTTCCTAAACTATTATATTAAGTTCTAATTAGATCAGTGCAAAGTGGCATTCAGTGTTCTAAAACTGCAGCATATACTCACGTACCGCCTATATTATTGTTGACGGTAATACCGATCACGTACTTTATGTATTAAAAATTTTGAAACCTTTACTTAATGGGTTCACAAATGTTAGCTATAGAACTGAAAGATCACTGGCAAAAAAAACCTGCCCGTCTGAAAACCATTTTGAAAATTTACAGTAGTTTGCTCCTCTACTATGGCATCTTGGGGCTNAGTTTCCATTTACAGAGAAAGAAGGTTGACATAACTGATTTTCGTGGGAAAAAACACATCAAGATTCATCTCCCTTTTCCGATAAGCAAGCAAGAAATGATTTGAACGAAAGCTGTTCATCAGTGTGCTTACCCTTGATTTCATGTACAGATTTCGTAGGTTTTGCTGTAAATATTTTAGTGTCTGAAAAACAGAGATGCTAGTTCTATGAAACGATCTCTTCGAGGTGGTGCTACTGGAGTTATGATCAATATTATCGCATGCTCCAATAGTGAAAACGCCACTTTTCAAGGTTAAAGGACAAACGATGTCTTCTTCGGCTCCTCGATTCACAAATAGTTGTCACAAGTGTGATGTTACTTCATATATCTGGTTCGATGACACAGCTATTCCATGATTATGTAATTCATCAATAATGGACTTATTTCTTGACCGTCCAGAAATTGATAAACTAATGTGGAGTAGTAAAGCAATTTCGTGATATTTCTGGTTCCGCAAAATGCAACCTTTAGGCATTCTTTCATGATGATTGAATATCATCACTTGACTGATTGTCAAGGCTGGTTGTGTTGCACAACTTTTTTCTTGTACAGGTGATCCATAAAGTATCATATTAACAATGGCTAGCAGTGCAGTTGGTGCTAATTTTTCTTAGCGGTTTTCCGGAAAATTTCAAGAAAATGAAACAAACTGTGTTTAAATTTCTTTTCTTGACATCTCAAGATTCTAATGCAAACGACAGCATCTCCGTCACAGTTTTTTTTTCCTCTGCATAGCTAAGGATGTTAATTTTGTCCCGAAAAAGTTGGTATCCATTTCCCTCTCTGATTGGAAAGGGCTGAGAAAACTAGGCATCATTTATTTCCCGTAAGCGAGATATATGGGATTTAATATAAACAATACCTAACAGAAGGTTGAGCATGCGATCATAAATTCGAGTTAGATCACACATCTTAATGACGAAATCCACTTCCTCTGTGTCAACTTTTTCTCGGATGTATGACACAAATTCTGCAAATGCGATTCGCTCCCACATTTACTTGCTTTGGCCCATGTCAGCTCTTGGCCGCAAATAATTCATGTTCTAATAAATACACTGCTTGTGATATTTTACTTCTTGAGACATGAAGTCTCTGGGACCAAGTGCTGCAAGTGTTTCTGGCGTTCTTGCACTTCGAAGTTGAGAGTCTACTAAGAATGTCATCACCTGGTACAACAGTTGATTGCATAGTTTCCCACGCCTACACAAGTAGCATATATCTGAATATTTATTGATTGGTGGAACAGCTGATCTAGTTATATAACACCCTTCATCTCCATTACCAGCGGTGGATGATTTAGGTGACGGAATATATCGAGCAGATTTTTCACGACCCTCTGGTGGGTTCTCTTAATATGATTTGAATTATAATTTAGTGAGCATGGTTTGTCCCACTTTGCCTCACGATTTTATTGCCTCTCCTTTATCTAGGCCCTGGAAATTCATGATTTATGGGAGCGCTCCTAAATGATGAAACTCTTTAATATTCTCAGAGAGCGTTTCATATCCTTTATTGTGTTGTTCAACGTTCTTGTTACGGGCTGGGTGCACGAAATTTTCATCTGTATCTTGCTGACACAATCAACATTTTGTCCAGTCAGTTGGTCTTGATGGCACCGGTCTGCCCACATTTTCCGCGGAGGCTGCTTCAGTCTTTTGGTCGATTTTCCAGACTTATCAAAAGTCACACGTCACAATCCGAAACAAAATAAAATATTGAGTTACCAGTGTGAAACAAATGCTTTTAAACAAATACAAAAACGCTTGTGCAACACTATATTGAAATTCTGCAAACTTATGCACCGTGGTTTCAAAATAATACCTTAAAATAAAACACCACCGTGGCACATATGTTTGTTTTGACATTAGATTCGTGTTGTACGAGTTAACAACATATTGAAATTACTCCTAACATGCTACACCTTGAAAGTTTTTGGCAAATTTTGCCCCCAAGACGCCATTTGGAAAATAGCCGCCATATTGAGTTCTAAGGGAACTGTTGATTGCCTCCCCTTCCTAAACTATTATATTAAGTTCTAATTTGATCAGTGCAAAGTGGCATTCAGTGTTCAAAAACTGCAGCATATACTCACGTACCGCCTATATTATTGTTGACGGTAATACCGATCACGTACTTTATGTATTAAAAATTTTGAAACCTTTACTTAATGGGTTCACAAATGTTAGCTATAGAACTGAAAGATCACTGGCAAAAAAAAACCTGCCCGTCTGAAAACCATTTTGAAAATTTACAGTAGTTTGCTGCTCTACTATGGCATCTTGGGGCTTGCGTGTATAGTCGCCGTTTAAAGGCGAATGCTATATACTCATTGATGAGTTACTGGACACATAGACATAAACGTCTAATAGTTTACACTAGTACGGGACTAATTATATATGTAAAACATTTGAAGTTCACAAAATTTAGCAAACGAAAAGCGTAACTTAGTTTGTGGATGTATAAGGATGCGTATTTTCTGCGTGCTCAATTGAATTGAGGAGCCTATAGTTTGTTTAACAAGAGTGTTTATATACTAAACAAATGATCGGCCCTCAGCCAGGCATCTGAAGCAGCGCANTCTATAGTTTGTTTAACAAGAGTGTTTATATACTAAACAAATGATCGGCCCTCAGCCAGGCATCTGAAGCAGCGCAGAGAACAAATGCGGCCGGAGGGGGTAGGGAGGTACTTCAACTTCTGGCAGGAGCGGGCGTGTTGAGCTGGCCGATCTATCCAACTGTTGGACCGTTTCCCAGCGACAGCTGACGGCCATCACAATTAGTTTGACGGACGGCTGGCGTCACGCACACGCGCGCCCGCGCCGCGCCAGGACGCGTGCCGCCCCCCGTCAGTTAATCGTCGGGGACGCTGAAATATCGCCGCCGGCCGGCCAATCCATCCCGGCGCCGCGGGAATTGTTTACCCCGCGATGGGGCGTTGTGAGACGCCACGCCACTCACCCTCGCCATTCCGCGCGCGCAGCCTAACTGAATAAAGCCGGGAAATTACGGATGAATGGCATCCCGCGGTGGCGAAAATTATTGCGACCTGCGGCATAAAGTGATTCCAAAGCGTGGCGTGTGCACTTACCGATGGAGCAGAAGCGCATATTTATCGCAATATTTCAGTAACGTAATATTGAACGTCTGCATGGTATGTAGNCTTACCGATGGAGCAGAAGCGCATATTTATCGCAATATTTCAGTAACGTAATATTGAACGTCTGCATGGTATGTAGATGAACGAAAATATGCAAACACAGCATTTCCTGTAATTACGTTATTAAAAATTATATCCTTGGATACAAACTGATGATGCATTAAGGTAAATTACTGCAAATATTGTTACTAAAGCTAACCATTAATAAGCATTTTGAGGGAAACGAAAAATTTCATTTATTATTGTTATTGCAAAGGCTACCGTTTTTTAGAAAAATATAATGATTATTTTGAAAAAGTGTGTGTTGAAAAACATGAAAATGTTTANGCAAAGGCTACCGTTTTTTAGAAAAATATAATGATTATTTTGAAAAAGTGTGTGTTGAAAAACATGAAAATGTTTATAATTCTCTACAAGGCAGGCAGTGATGCACTGCATTCTTTGATGGTGAGGTTTCACCTTCTAACCGTTTCCATGGACATAAACTCCAGTAGTTATTTGGTCCATTAAACATTTTCTAAGTTAACCACTAAAAATTGTACGGTTAGGACTACATAAAATAACGCATTTTCATTGTTTATTCATATGCTACGCGCAGATGTGTTTGGTTATACAATTAATACCTTAATTTACGAGAATGGTGGTGTATAGCGCCAAGGAAAACGTCGTCGTAAAATTCCTTNGGTTATACAATTAATACCTTAATTTACGAGAATGGTGGTGTATAGCGCCAAGGAAAACGTCGTCGTAAAATTCCTTGATTTTATTATTGATTAGCGAACCGGCCCGGCTTCCCCCAGGTACAATTGAGTTTTACAGTGATACACTAATAAATAAATTGGGAAAAGACAATTCATTTATGTGAAAACAGAATTATAAAATTATACGATACTATGTTGGCCTAGGTATTTAACTGATTACGGCAACACAAAAGGAAGTAAATATTTTTTACCCGTTAGCCAAGAAGTAGAGTATTGTTTTTGGAGTGTATCTGTGCATTTATCGCGTAGTTATCACATTTCCACTTTCCAGCGTCGATGTATGAAAATCAAAACGTGAGTTTCATCAAGTTGTAGCTTTAGAAATAACTGTACCTAGGTACCACTTTTTGCGCTTGACTGAGCGATCTTATTCGATCATCAAAGTTAAGCAATGTTCCCAGCCGCACACATTTGGATGGGCGACCGTTTAGAGGCATAATATCGGAGCGCTTCCGGGCTTCGGAGGGCACGTTAAATATTCGGTCCTTGGTGTTATCGATTGATAGCAGTCGTTAAGCCATTTCAGAGGTCCTTCGGCCACCTGATAAACTCTGACATAAGAGGAAAAGAATATTTCTGTCACGTTTCCAGCCATTGCAGAATTGTGTTTTGTGGTTATTCGACAGGAACCGTACAATTTTTCCGGGATAAAAAGTATCCGTTGTCCTATTCCAGGACCTAAAGTACCTACATGCCAAATTTCATCGAACTTCGTTCAGCCGTTATGGAGCTGGGTGGTAACAAACATAAACACACACACACACACACACACACACAGAATTTCGCTTTTTTAATGTTAGTAAGATTAGTACGATTCCCCAGAACATTATTCAGGAGCCAATAACATATTTCGTATCACGACGTTAGAGCATCATAGGCAGCCGTCAGAAGGATTCGGGTATTCTTCGGCTAACAGCTATTGATTTCTTGACCGTCCGTCTGTGCATAGCTTCCTTTATGGTGCGTGTTTTATTTAAAATGAGCCGTTTGGATGTGGACAGCCGGCTATTTCACTAATTGACGAAGCGTGACGATTGGTGATTAGTAGTCGGAGAACTACGTATTTCCAGCAGACAAGAATCAGAGATTTTAATAATGCAACATAATATCAAATACTGTAGAGACGTGGCATTGTTTATCGTAAGCGTTTATATAACCTAAATTTTCCCGCGATGTGATGCAATCGGTGCAGTGTTCAGGTTGAATATTTAGGTTTACGGGAGATGTTTTAAGCTTATGTTACGTTCGCATACTACTAAAGTATTCGTGTTGCATGCTGTGGACATTTAATGTTGTAATCACCAATCGCAATCTCACCTCTTCGACAGTTATTGTAAAGAGACTCTTTTGTGTTCCACAACAAACTCCCCTCCAACAAGTCCAGAAAAAGTTTTAAATGAATTTCTATCGCTGAAAATCAGTAAAATTTTGTACACAAATTTTTTTATATTGTGTTTATTCTGCTGAAGCACAGCTGCTACGAACAACGGCAGCCATGTTGTGGAAAGGCTGCATGTGTCGACTGAGCGCGTGCAACGAGAGCAATTCCACTTGCGTCGACGTATCTGCCCGGCGCAGATTTCTCTGCAATTTTGCGTTAACCACCTGACCGCTTGCTTCTCTGTTTGTTTATGTGTAATCACACTGTGGTGCAGCGCGAATGCAAATTTTGCCTTGCACCCACTAGAAACGTATATTTAATTTTGTTGCAGGCCCATGCCAACGTTAATGGACTGTTAACCTTTTCTCAGCAGTGAACAGTACCGTTACGGTGCGAGTAACGCTGCTGTGGTCCTTGTTTATGATTGGCACATGAAGTTGCTGTAAAGAATGACCTTAACTCATCGTCCTCTGCCTCCGTGCAATTCTTCTTGTGTTGTCTCTGGGTCCATGGATGGTTTCACCTTTCTCTCTCACAAAAAAATAACACCGGAATCTAATATCATATTATCGGCGTGCCATGCATTGAAAAGAATATTTATTTGCTTGTAACAAATAAATTTAGTATGAGAGTATTTGTTTAAGTTGGGCAGTAATTACAGCACACAACCAAACTGCTCTTGCTGGAAACAGTGTATTTAAAAATGATGTGTTGAGTAAACCACCTGTTTGATTGTTTCATAATCAGCATGTTTTTAGTAAACATAAACATTTCACGAATATGTGTTCAAACTGAGCAGATAGTTATCTTCAACTATCTGACGTTTTAGTGACACAAACTGTTGTATAAACAAAATCAAATTGTAATTATACCATTTTTCATTTGTTTGACTGCACTGCCATAAAGTTTATGCAGGAGTGTTTGTTTAAAAATAAATAGGAATTTATTTCTTTGCAAATAATTATTTTGTTCAAACAATTAAACTGCTATGTGTGAAAAAACTAAGTTAATGTTCGCTATAACAAAACTTTCGTTACTATAAAACTGGGTTTCCTCAAAAAATATTTGGTACTAATTAATAATGAAATATTATGGATATGAACAATTATTTTGCCTTAAGCGGTTATTTCTTTCAGTATAGTGACGTGTTTACGTCCTTTCTGATTCTATAATTTCAGGGGCCATTAATCCTTTTTCCTATACATTGCATGTTGTATGATGAACTCAAAAATACATTTTGGGTTTTAACATAACACCGTCATCAACATAAAGTTTAAATACGGGGGATACCGTGTCGTTATTGTAGACTCTGTTTCCACAGTGGNTGAAAATAAATAGGAATTTATTTCTTTGCAAATAATTATTTTGTTCAAACAATTAAACTGCTATGTGTGAAAAAACTAAGTTAATGTTCGCTATAACAAAACTTTCGTTACTATAAAACTGGGTTTCCTCAAAAAATATTTGGTACTAATTAATAATGAAATATTATGGATATGAACAATTATTTTGCCTTAAGCGGTTATTTCTTTCAGTATAGTGACGTGTTTACGTCCTTTCTGATTCTATAATTTCAGGGGCCATTAATCCTTTTTCCTATACATTGCATGTTGTATGATGAACTCAAAAATATATTTCGGGTTTTAACATAACACCGTCATCAACATAAAGTTTAAATACGGGGGATACCGTGTCGTTATTGTAGACTCTGTTTCCACAGTGGGGGTTTCTTAGGTTAAAAATCTCACTTACGAGAGTAATTGCATTGGATATCTCTCCTCCTGCCACTCCTGTCAATATAGCCAATTGTTTTTCGGCATAAAATCAGAAGAAAAATATATAACAAATATGCAGGTTAGAGTGCTCTGTAATTTTTACGATTGTTGTGCATTCTTTTCATTTCTGATTGAGTCAGGATTAAAAGGTTTTTGAAAAAAAAAAAAAAGTTGTCTTGAATCTATATTTTTGGATGGTACTGCATATATTTCCTTAGTGAAACATTTTTACCTGCTGTTTGGCACATAAACTATGCCGTATTATTAACACTGAAATTTTGGCCTTTGAAGCAAGCATACGTTTATCGAGACGTATGTTAATAACACCTCCAAAATCCTAGGACGGGCTATTTCATATTAATATATAAACATATCATGTGCTCTTTTTTTATCAGACTAAAGATCTTGGCGTATCCATATATATTTTTTCATATGTAACCGGATACACGATGCANTCACGAGAGTAATTGCATTGGATATCTCTCCTCCTGCCACTCCTGTCAATATAGCCAATTGTTTTTCGGCATAAAATCAGAAGAAAAATATATAACAAATATGCAAGTTAGAGTGCTCTGTAATTTTTACGATTGTTGTGCATTCTTTTCATTTCTGATTGAGTCAGGATTAAAAGGTTTTTGAAAAAAAAAAAAGTTGTCTTGAATCTATATTTTTGGATGGTACTGCATATATTTCCTTAGTGAAACATTTTTACCTGCTGTTTGGCACATAAACTATGCCGTATTATTAACACTAAAACGTTTGGCCTTTGAAGCAAGCATACGTTTATCGAGACGTATGTTAATAACACCTCCAAAATCCTAGGACGGGCTATTTCATATTAATATATAAACATATCATCTGCTCTTTTTTTATCAGACTAAAGATCTTGGCGTATCCATATATATTTTTTCATATGTAACCGGATACACGATGCATTTTCCAGAAAATATGGCAGTTTCTCATGCCGTCGCATTGGGAGTTATTCACAATAAGGGTTCCTGATATAGACGAAATGGTGTTTGTCTCCATCTCAGCAGATTTTTGCTGTTTTTCCAGTGATGAAAGTGATTCCGCTTAAACTTCGGCACTTTGTAGACTGAGCACATAGATTATAGTGGACCAAATGTTTCGCACTGTGGTCTAAAGATACTGTCTTACTACATGTCTTTATCTTCTTATAGCGTGATGCCATTCCATTTACTTGTAGCCGTTAATTCCGATGTCACGCACAGTTGTCGGAATTACTTCTAAATTTTAATAAATGTTTTACAGTCCACACTTTTATGGAAACAGCAGTTTTACAAAAATTACAAAAAAATTTATACATATCTATATATATTTCTTAAAGAAATATCGACATTCACAAAATTAATAATTTTTAATATTACAAGTAATTTATTTCTGCTATCGGCAAAGCACAACCATTGTTCAAGTTGCTCTAACCTCCGTTGCACGAATAGGGTCTTTAACTAGGTAGCCCAGAAAAATGGCCGGTGAGCAAAGACACTCGAATAAAATAAACACATCAGCAGAACCACTGGGGTAGGGCAGCTTACGGCGTGAAATAACTAAATTTTTTAATCACATGAAGCTTGATTTCCGTAGTAAAACAAAAATCAGACATGGAAGTCTTCAAGCCAGCCTTTTTATGCCTTACTCGGGTTGTTTAAAATCGTCTGAGTTCCTTATGGCGCTAGAATAAAATGGGGAAAGTTTTTAAAAATAATATTTTTTAGTAATGTTTCGCATCTAGTTGGTTGGCCTGGTAAGTTGACTTGGTAAGTTAATATGACCCCTTGGTATGGTCAGCTCTAATAGAAATATTTTGCAATTTTTTTGTGCAACTCATATTTTGAGGCATTTTTTTGATATTCTCTATTATCATTTCTATAGGTGGGTGATATGGCTGGTTGGTATTTTCGGTTGGTGTAGCCAGTTTTGCAGTAACTGTGTTCTCGTCATGAGCTAGTCTTGGACTCTGTCAGTCTCACCAGGAACCAGAATTGGGTAGAGTTATCCTTGCGTGGAGTTATTCTTGCGTGGAGTAATTCTTGCATGGAGTTAGTCTTGGAGGGAATCAGTCTTGGGTAGAGTTAGTCTTGGGTGGAGATAGTCTTGGATGGAGATAGTCTTTGGTGGAGATAGTCTTGGGTGCAGCCAGTCTTGGGTGGGGTCAGTATTGGGTTGAGTCAGTCTTGGGTTGATTCAGTCTTGGGATGTGTCAGTCTTGGGTTGAGTCAGTCCTGGGTGGTGTCAGTGTTGGGTGGAGTTGGTATTGCTGCAAGGCAAGATTACGGAGCGCCGAACTTCCTGTTGTTTGGGCCATTTGGATTTCACGTGCAGTTGTATTCACATCGATGAACGACGGTCCACGATAGACCACAATTACAACGAACTCTTTGCCAAATAGGAATGAACCGATCCGGCGGCTTCCTTGTCCTTTATGCAATGACATGTAGCAACTTCGGAATAGCACCTTGCCGACCAGAAGGATTTCCAGATGCCTATCACTGGCAAGTCTGCATTCCCGACGATAATTACGTGTTATTTCAAAAACTCATCATCGTTACCTTTATCTGCAGTAGTGTAAACAGAAAGCAAAGTTGAATCTACAGACTGGCGATGTGTTGTTTATAGCGAGCAATCACGTTTTCCTTTGGAAACAGATGACGACCACGCCAGTGTTTGAAAGACTGCCGTTGAGTGCTACGACAGCTCCAATGTACGACGAAACGCATCTCTTACTACCTACGGGATGGTCTGTGGAGCCAACACATGTAGCTGTGGTTCACCACTAGAAGTGAAAAGCGGATCGTTGAATGCATAGTGGTACGGTGACGACACCCTACGGTCCAGCATACCATATTCCATTCACGGTTACTTCCAACTTTTCTGAAGCCCTGTTAAAGTTCTACTTTCAGGATAATCCTCGCCTCATTAGAACATAGCTTAACTGAGACTTGAAAATTTTCCAAAATGCATTCGTGCGCACTCAGTGTAATAATATTTTGTAAAAGAACTATTTCTTACTAGGCATTACCAATACACCTATATTCTCCCTGTTTTTATTCATTTTAATTATAAATTAATTATTATAATTTATTGGTAAGGTATTAGTGAAAGTTAAATTAAATGTAAATAAGGCATTTTTATGTTAAAATAAATACACATAAAACGCTTGTGATAAATAAAATATTTAGGAAATAACACAGCGCATCATATATGGGGTGATTTTTCAAAAGTTCGATTCAGAAAGTGTAAAGAAACCACTAACAGGCTATACTCTCCTTGGATGAATGCCCACGAGCCGGTTTACAGTGGGATAACGCCCTCCAGCACACATCACTTGCTTCCCAGGCGTATTCACATAATTTTTTTTCAGCACTTCTGTCGCTTGCTCGTTCAATTGATTTGTCGCATTTCAAGCATTTGTGGGACGAAGTGGGATGACAGCTTCATCCCTTTGGACATGTTCGGGATGTGGAGAGTAATTTGAAATACATGGGGAAAAATCTGTCCCAGGATGAAATGAGATGTTTCTTTGGTTCCAATTCTGATCATATCAATTTATCGACTACCTATACTTAGACTGATTTTTTTTGTACATGTAATTCCCTTTTTTTTTTCGTGAAAATTCTAGTGGCATTGTACTTCAGTGTGTGATTACGAAAGCCTTCAGCATTACTGCCCCGTAACTATCTCGCATACGTATGTATGCCACTTTGTTTTTCAGTAATCTGAAACAACCTTAAAAACATGATTATTGCATGAAAAACCGTAATAAAAAATTTAAATGGCAGAAATTAATAACAGGAAACTTGTTATACTATGTCGGTGATGGCAAGCACGCCCCATACTACCATACTTCCTTTGTTCCGTCATTCTGGTTTGATTGTCACTATATTGAATTTCGATTTAATAAAAGTCTCTTACCTTTAAGGTTTATATAACTATGCTATTTATCTACAACCAAATCTTCCATGTGACATTGAACGAGAAGGTCGAAAACAAGAGGGCCTATAAAACTGGGGAGCTTCTGAAAAGCATACAAAGAAACACAATTTACAAAGTCACGCTTGCTCCAATACATTCCTGAATGATCAATATTTAAATATCACTTATAGCTGCAGCGGGCTGATTTAAAGGAGCGTATGTAGTTGGTGAGCTGAGCGTGTAATGCAACATGTAATTCAATGCTCGCTGGAAGCATTGAGCATGCCGCGAGCATGCCCTGATCCGTCGATCGCGTCGAGCACTGTACGAGCAAGTAGTATTCTCACTTCACATCCCGAAGCTGCATGGCATAAGTGATAACGAAGCATTACTGGCTTTAATTCTATGCCGTCGTGCTATGATAAAGTGTGCATATCAATGTAATATATGTAGAACACAATGAAAGCCTTAGCGATGGTGGTGTACTGAATAGTATAAAAAATGGATCAGGATTTAAAGTTTCAGCACGTAAGTGGACAGTACGAAAACTTTACTAGAACGTATTATAAAGATTTAGCGAATTTTATGACAAAAATAGGACCAAAATACGGTAGGATGAAAGCACTTTTCCGAAATCCAATTTCAATTCAAGGCAAGTTTGTATAAATCAGGTATGATAAATTTGAACTAAAAATAATAATGTCTTACAGTCATATACATATATATACATATATATAGATGACACTATTTATATTCCATTGTGGCTGTGACTCACTGGAGATTCGTACACAAGCCTNTCATGTCTTACAGTCATATACATATATACATATATATAGATGACACTATTTATATTCCATTGTGGCTGTGACTCACTGGAGATTCGTACACAAGCCTGCAGTATCTGTTTAGAATCTGCAGTATCTGTTAAGATTGTCGAAACAATTGATTGAACAGATTGTCCTAGACTTTTGTGCAGCACTTTTAAAGTAATTAAAATCAAATGTCAAGGTGAGATTAATGACATACATCTGTAATGTTTAAAATAAAACGGTTTTTATTCTAAGGAACTAACATCTTATTCCAGTAAAGTAGTAAGAAATTAAAATGCAGGTAGCTTCAATACAAGCAACATTAAAATTGTACTTTCAATGTTACTTATAAAAACTAATAAATAAAGTTTATGTGTAACAATTAATGTTATCAGACAATTAAGATAGTAGCGGACTGTTGGTATTACTTGGCGGTTGGTGGAGCAAACGGTGAACCCTGTTCTCTGAGTGGTTCTGCTGTTTGGCAAGATAAAGATTGTGCTAAAAAGTAGGCTATCTGATGCCGTAGAAGAAGGGGAGGAATACTGATGGCTATATTTCAAAGGATACACATTCATTTGTGGGGCAGGGCCTTGATAATAAGGTAGGCCTGAATGCAATGTTCCTTCACCAAATTTGGTCGAAAATGGCACGCACTACCCATTTCCTGGTTTGTGAAGAATATGTGTTCATTTTAGATACTTTGTAAATTCCAAAATACTAAGTCTCATAACTTTCAGAGGGTGAGACGTTAAACTTGTCAGCAGCAGCTTTCATTACTGAAAGGCCTTCAGACAGAAACGTATTGTTGTCCTCTTGTTTCCCCTTTATTTGTTTACGCAGTTTCGGTGAAAGGAATGGTGGTTGTGACAGTTGAGTTTGCTGACCCACTTCTTGCTGTTTACTAGTACCTCCATTGAGATGTGCCTTCGGTATTTTATGTAGAGTACTTTCTGTTTTAAGGAAACCAATGCTTTTGGAATCTGGTAAGGAAGAATTATGTGAAACCTGCTACTGATTTCCATAATTATTTACGGAAGCATTTTCGTAACGTTTACATGCCACCTGGATCAGTGGATTATGAGGAAGATGGAGTTTTATTTTCAGGTTCTTGGAGAAATGATGAAAATACTACTTCCATGGTTCCCCTAAAGAATTTGGCCAGAAGACTACGTGCTCAAATAAATAAAATACGAGAACTATTTGGTTGCTGTGTAAAATCAGAGACTATTTAAAGGCAGAATGGTTATGCATAAAAAGCTAGGATGAATTTATTACTTACTGTATTTATTCGCTTTCGGGATTCGTCTCCCTGGCCTACAAAAACCAGAAAGATTTATAAGTGAACCATATTTTGCTGTATTATTCTGCAGTGCATATGAACAACAATACATATCTTAAAAACTATTCCTACCGGAATACTGAGGTTTTTATTAGTTTTTGAACGGTTTAGTTAAAGAGTTTACATCAGTCATTCAAGTGAAATGGCATCCACAAACTATTGTTGTAGCCTACGTTCGGATAGTATAGGCTATATCGTGGAGAAATGGATGGTTTTTGAATGACAATATTAAAGAAACTATTTTGCATGTCACACACTATTTGTTTTACCCAAATATATTTATCCGAATTCTTGTAAAATATTCAATGAAGTGTAACAATGAGTACGATTATTGAGTTTTTTTAATATCAATTTTTCCATACCGCACTGTTGCCTTAAATAATTTTATTTCATTTTTCATGTTAAACCTAAGTTTACCTTTTATTGTTTTAGTTGATGTATTTTCTTTTGCCTTCTCCATCTGTACAGTGCGAAAAAACTGATGAGTTTCTTTTTGCGAACGTCAGCAGTTTCCTCTACTGAATTGGCAATGTTCTGCCACGCATCTCCCTTCATGTGTTTGTAATAATAGTCTTTATCTATAGGATCCCACAGAGCAATATAGTTTCTATGAATGATCATTACCTGCAACACATATTCCTCCGTACAATCGTCCTTGCTCGCGCATGGCTCGGTGGCTGTCTCAACTTACCCCGAATTCGTTTAAACTAGAACAGAGAATCCCTTTGTGTTCGTCGAGAGAGCCAACAGCGAGTAGATCCCCGAGAGCGGTTTACGAGCTGCTTGCGGCGTGTTCGTCGGCCGCTCGCGGCACCACACAAACTACGCGAGCATGTTACATTACGCATTACATTACGTGCTCGGCCCTTCCACTGTGTACGCACCTTTAGATACATAACTGTAAAGCCACAAACATAGCCCGTGACCTGGTCTGTCACCCCACACGACCTTGATTTCTTGAAGCCATTGTTCATATAGACGCTTAATATATCAAAAATAAAAATGAAATCGTGGCCAAAATTGTAACTACGATTCCTTAACACATAATTTGGTGTGAAGAGATGCAATACATCACATGACAACACATAACTTATAACATATCGATCCTATAATCGCAAAGTTGCCACAGGTGTTGCAAACACCCATTCCTATTCTAATGAAATTCTCTAGCACCGTCCGTAATATATTTAGACAGAACCCCAGACACTCATCCTTGCTAAAAAAAGTTTTGCAGTTTTTTGTTTTCTTGGTAAAGGTTAATTATCAAGCAAACCATGTATATCACGCAGCCCACACCATGCGCACGATGCGCACATCGCCCACCGAATGCACAGCGCTTTCCTTCAGCTCAAGACATTTCAACAGCCCACGGCGTTCTATGGCATTCCGTCAGCACAGGGTGATGTGTAAAAATACAGGATGTTTGATATCCCAAAACGTTTCGTCTGTACATGACATTTATACACACTGTAGAGTGCTCACAGTCTGTAACGTACTAACAGTCTGATCTGTCCTTGAGGTCAATGTTATCAACACCATCTGCACAGTCAGTAGTTCTATCCACATGCGAAACACATATTTTATACACAGGGTGCACCGTCCGCGCGGTCTGTGCATTCCTAACAAGCATTATATTTTGCAGTCGCGCATCAGCATTTGCAAAAAGAATGTTAAAAAGCTCAGTAGCTGAGTGATTGGAAAATGATATTAAGGGACTTACGAGGGCAATAGGCTACAATGCAGAAAATAAAGACTCGATCAAATACGCACGTTGTTACGTGTTACTGCTCTGCATCTCTGTTCTTGCCCCGTCCCACTCCAGCGTGCAAAGCAGTATGTAGTGTGTGTATGAGAAAATTGGCATAGTAAACAAAAAACTTAACAGTGCATCTGATGTAGTGGAAAGCGTAAGTGAAACGATGTAAAGTGCCGAGAACATAATAAGTGCAACGAAGAAGGAATGGCAGGAATTTCTTTAGCAGCGGAGTTCCACTATCACCACGCCGGCAGTCGAGAAAAGTGGGGGAGCAATGCAAACCGTAATCAATACATGAACCACGCAGGACAGCTGGCAGCTCTGTGGCATCGATGTAGCGCAGAAAGGAGTGGATAAGAGGACAGCAACTAATTTCACCCTTTGTGATGATCAGAAAACTTGGTGTGAGTACAAACACCAGCTCGGAATAGTCGCCACAAGGAATGGCTGGTCAGACGAACAGCGGGCTTACTACCTCGGGGCTGTCCCCTGAGGCTCTGCACTGAACATACCGCAATCTCTGTCAGAGCGGCANGCGGCTGTACCGTGAGGCTCTGCACTGAACATACCGCAATCTCTGTCAGAGCGGCAGCAAATAGAGTATCGCACACTGGTGTAAGTCTGGAAAGTTGTCCCGTGCAGGCACGCAACATCATCGCAGTCGGCTTCTTCAGCGACGCCATCGCTGGCACAGATGAACGGTTAGCCGTACGTTGACTGCACCCTGCACCATGCAGCACGCACCGACTCCATCACTAGAGGTGGAGTTAGCAAGACAGGGGTCGGCCCTCCGACGTCCGGTACGGTCAGTGATGACGCTGAATGAAGACGATGGCATGAAGTAGACACTGAAGGAGATGCATATGACCATGAGGGATATCGCTTCCAAGATCCGTGCTACAGGGCTTCGCCCCCCCTCCCTTTAGCCAAACGGCTCCATTTAACAGTACCATGTTTTATTAGCACACTCTAAAGAAACACGAAATGGAAGAAACANCTCCCTTTAGCCAAACGGCTCCATTTAACAGTACCATGTTTTATTAGCACACTCTAAAGAAACACGAAATGGAAGAAACATATTCTGTGAATTCTGAAGAAGAAAGATGAAGATGTCTTTCATGTCGTTAGTAAATAAGATCTTCCAGCATGTTCTACGTCTAGGTAGTATGAACTATCACAAAGTACTGACAAGAAGGTCATAATGCAATCATGGTAAAGGAAAAAGCTTATAAACACACGTACGAACATCGTAGCATAGAAACTAAGCAGTTGAATGGAAAAAATATGTAACTTTGTTCAAGAAATACACATTATAATAATTATTAAAATGCCTGTCTTGGATGCAGTTATGAGTCCTTGTCTAAATTTTAATTCTGTGAAACCAATTGCACATCGATAGCACGTTTCAGTTCCGAAATGCTTGTGGCACAAGTTTTAGATTATTCATCCTATATTATGGCTTAAGTTCTTAATGTGTGGCAAACGGCAAAGTGAAACAAACAAGTCATTATTATTCTAACAAGAAGGAACTAATATAACTAATGAGCTTACTTTCCTCTACATGGATGCAAATACATTTTAAATAATTTCTTAAAAGCTTGTATGGTATTAGGCCTTGACGTCTCGTTGACAGAAATATCATTAGAGATGAGACCACAAACATTTGAAACNAAGCTTGTATGGTATTAGGCCTTGACGTCTCGTTGACAGAAATATCATTAGAGATGAGACCACAAACATTTGAAACACTATTGAGACAATTATAAATACACACGGGCCTTAGCCGGGACTCCGAATAAGGAAACCTCGTACCATAAGCTAGCGTGCAGTCAACTATATTACGGAGGTCGGATTCGAAGCATCAGCTTCGAATGTATTCAGACTAATGTTTTAAATTCAAGGGTTTACTAACTTGAAATATTTACTAGGCCACTATTTTGAAAATAGGTGTCTGAGCAACTTAAAACATTTAATAAAAGTGGCCTACCGCAGTAAAAATTATTTCTCAAATTCCGTGAGAATCGTTGTTTTGTTACCCGAGATATGACATAATTTTATTTTTTGAGTGTGGCAATATTAAAAATGGCGGAGGAATGAGGCTCCGTATATACAAATATGATGGTTATAACAAACACTGCCAGCATACAAAGTTTAGTTAAAATTTATTTTGTGGTTTCGTAGATAAAACATAATGAGGTAAAATTTTTATATAGCCACCATTTTTTAAATATATGACCCACTCAAGACTAAAACTTGAATGGCCTTCCACAGTGCTCGATGTTTACAAATTTGGCGGGAATCTGTTGGTTTTTTGATATCACAACAATGTTAATATATCTTGTTATGCTTTCTTACAAAATGACTTACAAAAGAGGCTATGTGTGGACACACAGATTGTTGCAATGTATATTGCTAGTATACAAATTGAAGTTCGAATTGTGTTGGTTAGACGATATAGCATACTATTCTAAAATAACTATATAGCCGCGATTTTGAAAATAAGTGTCTGTCCATCTTAAAACATGGCTGTTTACAACACCTGTAGCAGTACTACTCGTCTGCCAAATTTGGTAGTAGCCAGTAAATTTTTTCCCGAGATATGACATAAAAACTTTATTTATTCGTGTGAAGCTATCTTATAAAATGGACNGTAGCCAGTAAATTTTTTCCCGAGATATGACATAAAAACTTTATTTATTCGTGTGAAGCTATCTTATAAAATGGACTATAGAAATGGCTATATTTAAGCATATATAATGCTTGTTATAGAAACATTCAGGATTAAAAATTTGGTCAAAATTGGTAAAATGGTAGGGAAGATATACCAAAGAAACATAAAATATGTGCATGACCGTCATTTTGAAAATAAATGGCTAATAAATTTAAATCCCATTTTTTCACATGGTCTACGGTCGTTTTACTAATCANCCGTCATTTTGAAAATAAATGGCTAATAAATTTAAATCCCATTTTTTCACATGGTCTACGGTCGTTTTACTAATCAAATTCGGCGATAATTAGTAGAGTAGGTTTCGAGATATCACATAAATGCTTTCTTTTTTCATTTGATGCTTTTTCTAAAATGACGCATCAACAGATAAATATTTCTAATGTGCGTACATGATAGAATGCCAAAATACAAAACTTTGATTAAATCGGTTGAATGGTTCCCAAGATATGAGATATCACACTAAAATTTAAAATGGCCGCAATTTTAAAAGTATGCATCCACCGTAGTCGGAAACTTTATAGATAAAAAGTCNCACACTAAAATTTAAAATGGCCGCAATTTTAAAAGTATGCATCCACCGTAGTCGGAAACTTTATAGATAAAAAGTCATTTCTAAGTACTATATATTTTCGAATTTGGTGAAATTAGTGCGTTCATAGTTTTAGCGGGAGACACACACACATAAGCCAGTCTTTCTTTCAGAAATAGGCTAACCGCAGCTCAGTCGTGTACCATAAGCTGCACTAAAATATTGTCATCAAAGCATTTCTTANATTCAGAAATAGGCTAACCGCAGCTCAGTCGTGTACCATAAGCTGCACTAAAATATTGTCATCAAAGCATTTCTTAAATTTATACGTTAGCTTATACACTTAAAGTTTAGACCTGAACGTATGTACGTTGTACCCAATAAGTCAACGGATAAGAAATTTCTCAAGTAACACCCTAGAAGATTACGGAGCGTGTTATTTACTCTAGGAGCGTGCAGAAATATTTTTGTGATTAATTTTCGTTTATATCGCAAATATTTAATTTCGTTTTGAGTGGGACCATACGCGGGTTTTGTTCATTAATTTAAAGTTCAGTATTATTTTTGGTAAGGTAGATTCTTCACACAACGCAATGGACAGGAAATCGCAAAATGATATCTTAAATTTTGCGACACCTACTAGTCTTCAGGAAATATTTGGCATAAATATATGGAGAAAATATGTTAAAAATACGTAATTTTTGTTTTTCAGGAAGCAAAAAAACTGGTATATTTTCAAATGGCAGACATTCATTTTATATTACTCGAAATTTATGCATAAACGATTACACCAGGCGCAAAACTATTCACTTTGCATGTAATCAACACGTAAAATTTTTTTTTTTCAACCGAGGGACTTTGCATAGTCAAAACATTACTAAGCGTAGAGTTTATACTTTTCACTTGAACANTTTTTTTTTTTCAACCGAGGGACTTTGCATAGTCAAAACATTACTAAGCGTAGAGTTTATACTTTTCACTTGAACAGTCAATCATCGAATATTTAAAAATTCAATTTTTTTAATGTTATAATTTTTGAAAGAAAGTAATATTATAAATTATGTCAATATCTTGCCACTCCATTCCTCAAATATTATCGTAATGATACGTGAAATATAATTGTATTGTTTTATATCCACTTAAATATTCTAACCTAATGCACTTGTGGGAGTTCAAATTTAACATATAGGAATTAAAGTGACGGTTTATACAAATAATATTTTTTTGTAAAATTAACGGCATTGGCATTATATATCGATTTTATAGTTTTCATGATTGTAATTAATATATAAATTCACTTCTTTGTGTTTCACGAAAATAATTTTTGCGAGTTCGTGACACTTATTGAGAAAAAAAATAGTGATTAAATGACAGTTAAAATGTTATGTATACAATAACGATAGTTAGGCTGGACATATTTATTCAATAAATTATTGGTGAAGGCCTGAACATAATTTGTGTATTGCAAAACAGTATTTTTTTTTTTACTTTGTTAAAATATTTTTTCTCTTTTTCTCGACGTTTTTCGTCACGATACATGCCCCACAATTAAAGGGGCAAAAAAGGAGGAAGAAAAGGACATTAATGAGAAATAAAAAGAAATGAATAGAATGAGGGCGGAAAGCAGTAATCACAGGAATTCAAGCCTCGGTGAACAAACTGCTGAAACTAATCGATGGATTCTGCATTAGGAACTTCTATAAATCTCGATCGTAAAAGAAATTACATATAGCATCAGCGTACAACGTATTCAGTGTGAATTGCGCATCATTTGTGTGTTACCTGNATAACGATAGTTAGGCTGGACATATTTATTCAATAAATTATTGGTGAAGGCCTGAACATAATTTGTGTATTGCAAAACAGTATTTTTTTTTTTACTTTGTTCAAATATTTTTTCTCTTTTTCTCGACGTTTTTCGTCACGATACATGCCCCACAATTAAAGGGGCAAAAAAGAGGAAGAAAAGGACATTAATGAGAAATAAAAAGAAATGAATAGAATGAGGGCGGAAAGCAGTAATCACAGGAATTCAAGCCTCGGTGAACAAACTGCTGAAACTAATCGATGGATTCTGCATTAGGAACTTCTATAAATCTCGCTCGTAAAAGAAATTACATATAGCATCAGCGTACAACGTATTCAGTGTGAATTGCGCATCATTTGTGTGTTACCTGTTCAAATGCAATGACCGGTATACCGGAATTCACAGCAATCGCTAGTTGGTTTCCAATAGTTAAATATGAAAATAAACATTTTTAACAGCATTTAATGTATTGCTTATACGTCCACCACAGTAAGCTGGTTTTCCAATTAGTAAAGAAAGACTTGCGACATTCATCACTCTATTCGCTACGGATATAACTTATAAAGAGATTATTTTATAATGACCTACTGTATAGTGCCTACGCTATGCGACGGCCCCGAAACTAAATTTTAGTTCGTTACATGCCCGGGTGTCTGTTAAATGTTCAAGTGCCTGTCTTCGTTATGGTGCATCACATTCTGTCCTCTCATAACCACGCCCTTTACAAAGGAACTATCATTGCTACTGAATCAATTCGTTTTATCATCGGTCATGATAACGTCACTACAGGATGTCCGTCTAGAGAAACTGAAATAGTTCATGCGCTTTCTGTGTTGCTAAAACGTCCTATGTTACTCTTATGCATTTTCATAGCTAAGAACAATAATTTGAAACATTTGGTCTGACTAATCCACAAATTACTGGATACCGGATACAGTTTGAGTAATTCTGCCCCTTGTAAACTACATAAAAATAAAGCACACAATTTATATACACATGTATGAAAAAATATAATGGTGTTGTGGTAATAAACTATTACAGTTTGTTCTAACGTCTGCATGTGTTTTACAAACTAAAAAAAAAAAGACTTGGTTTCGATAGACTATACCGTAACTATTTTTTTTTCAATTAAGCGTTTTATTATTTAGAGGCAAAACACCATTAGCTGTAATTTGGGTGTTATTTAAATTATATTAAAAACGTAGTCCTTAATATTTTCAACAAATTGTTAATTTTTCACATTGCGTTGTAAATGCTAGGAAGATAGTTTCCTCAAGTAGAAAAGTTAACTGGTAGTGTTGAATATGAGATGTGAGGTATCTTAGACCTACGTTGTGAAACGCGAGAAAAATTGAAATATTTTTTATTTTTAAAGTAACAATAAAATTGAAATACATGCGTAGTGTACGCCATGTTGCGTTTTTGTATTACGGTGTTATAGCTACGTAGAAGTTTAAATAATTTCACGTGATACTTCAATTGATAGCTAGCACATCCTAAGTCCTATCCGCAACAGCAGCTCATTTCTTGTGCAATATTTGGGCTCACTTAGGCGTTTCCCATATCTCCAAGATTCCAGGTGCAAGTACCGGCGCAGTTTTATGGGCGTGTGAATAACTGGAAATAGTAGTCTTAACAAGTTCAGTTATATAAGAGAAAAGGCTAATATTTACACGTCAACATTAAATAAACGATATTAACAGTCAGCCGCAGCCTAATTGATGCGCTCTTGCAAAGTTTCTTCGATTTCTGAGTATCACTGCACAGTTAGAATTTAAAAAAGATTTCTTTAATAATAACAGGAATAATTAACCTATTCGGATCATAAAACATTGACCAC
Organism: Clitarchus hookeri; assembly: GCA_002778355.1. Classification (NCBI taxonomy): domain Eukaryota; kingdom Metazoa; phylum Arthropoda; class Insecta; order Phasmatodea; family Phasmatidae; genus Clitarchus; species Clitarchus hookeri. Next base: position 192,092 of record NQII01000393.1, on the reverse strand, counting down.
ACTTCCGGTGGCAAATAAGGGAGTGCCGAGCTTCGTTACTTGAACACACTGGGAACATAACTACACGTTTCACTGTTTCCCAAGCTAACGTACCACTGCTGAAAAAAAAAATAATTATTTTATATTACGGAAAATTTCTGGTGAAATCTTTTGTAAAATTAAAGAACCTTCCTTTCTTTTAATAACGGATTATGCGTAAATTTCACGTAACATTCCGTTATTTCACGTCATTTATCGGTAAATTTTCCAGTAGGTTTTTGTGTATGTGTGGCTTATAAAAATATAATATCCAATATATTTTAATTTTCGTTATGCAGGTGTCCAAAAAAACAATTAAAATAATTTAAAGTATTTCGTTTGGGAACGGGATTCGAACATGAGTGTAATATTTTGAAGGCTCTAGTAAATCTTACCGCTCGGCTACCATTTATTTACCATTAAAACAGAGTATTTATTAGTTATTTTAATAAAAGCAAAGACAAATATTTCGTTTCTAGTAATGCTTGCATGTAGGAAGAGTTGTTATATGATGGAAATGGCTCCCGCTACATATTGATTTGATGTTCGAAAGAAAATAGTTTAAGTGGCGTGGATATTGCAACTGTCTTAAGAACAATAGCTTTCTCGTTGCAGCTGCAAATAAATCTTCATATTGCCTTGATACTGTTATTCACGGAAACTTGAAGAGGTCCCGGATTTTGCATGTACGGAGCACACACATACGTTTCATTTCATTACGGAGCGCAGATCCGTATAACAACTGTGCATTTCAGAAATATTTACCTATATATAGCGACATTTTTAACACTGACGAAAGACACATTGTATTAAAAGATAAGTACTCTACCATTTGCATCTTCTCAATAAGCATGGTATAGTAAATTTGTAAGCCAATTATTTGGCCCGTTCTATGCAATGACATAGGAAAGGATGCGAATAAGGGAAGCGGATAACGTAAAATACTCCGTGTTCAATCTCCAATAGAGCGTGCATACACGGATACCCACGGAAGAACGTCAGAAAGCTGATCAACTCCCAACACTTCCGCGCCCGAGAATCAATGTAGTCAATGGGTAATCAGTGTTCCGTTNGATCATAAAACATTGACCACACTTCCGGTGGCAAATAAGGGAGTGCCGAGCTTCGTTACTTGAACACACTGGGAACGTAACTACACGTTTCACTGTTTCCCAAGCTAACGTAACACTACTGAAAAAAAAAAGAATTATTTGAAATTATGGAAAACTTCTGGTTAACAACTATTCAGAAATTTTTTGTAAAATTACAGAACCTTCCTTTTAGCTAATAACGGACTATGCGTAAATTTCACGTAACATTCCGTTATTTCACGTCACTTATCGGTAAATTTTCCAGTAGGTTTTTTGTGTATGTCTGGCTAATAAAAATATATGCTATCCAATATATTTTCATTTTCGTTATGCATGTGTCCAAAAAAAAAAATAATTTCAAGTATTTCGTTTTGGAACGGGATTTGAACTGGAATATAATATTTTGTAGGCTCTAGTAAATCTTACCGCTCGCCTACCATTTATTTACCATTAAAACAGAGTATTAAATTGTTATTTTAATAAAAGCAAAGACAAATATTTAGTTTCTAGTAATGCTTGCATGTAGGAAGAGTTGTTATATGATGGAAATGGCTCCCGCTACATATTTATTTGATGTTCGAAAGAAATTAGTTTAAGTGGCGTGGATATTGCAACCGTCTTAAGAACAATAGCTTTCTCGTTGCAGCTGCAAAGAACTCTTCATATTGCCTTGATACTGTTATTCACGGAAACTTGAAGAGGTCCCGGATTTTGCATGTACGGAGCACACACATACGTTTCATTTCATTACGGAGCGCAGTTCCGTATAACAACTGTGTATTTCAGAAATATTTCCCTGTATATAGCGACATTTTTAACACTGACGAAAGACACATTGTATTAATAGATAAGTGCTCTACCATTTGCATCTTCTCAATAAGCATGGTATAGTAAATTTGTAAGCCATTTATTTGGCCCGTTCTATGCAATGACATAGGAAAGGATGCGAATAAGGGAAGCGGATAACGTAAAATACTCCGTGTTCAATCTCCAATGGAGCGTGCATACACGGATACCCACGGAAGAACGTCAGAAAGCTGATCAACTCCCAACACTTCCGCGCCCGAGAATCAATGTAGTCAATGGGTAATCAGTGTTCCGTTCGATGGTTTTCGTTTTCGTGCCATACCATTGTGGTTTACTAGAAAACGAGGTCATCGATTTGAGATGGCTGTTATAATTCTCGTTAAAATAAACTCACGTACATGTCTCAACAGTACTATTCATAAAGTAATAAACGAAATGTAAATATTAAAAGTGGAGTGTTGGTTTTAATACTTATGCCAAAGTTTTTTATGACAAATGTTTTATTTATTTTATTTCGTAGGTTTCGAATCATTAAGTTTCTGTTTACTGCATAACAAATAGATTAAATTCGTTCCGATTCGTCTGCTCGTTACGTTTAAGTGTTCCGTGTCCGTTTTCTAACGTTCCCGTGCATTGCCGAACGGGCCTTAACTGAATGTTTCAGTGAAAATTTCCGTGAACATACACGACAAATTTTAACACTGAGGAAAGCTACGTGACATGCAGGAATGAGAAAAAAAAACCTCTTTCTTTTTTTTTTTAACACTAGTATTCACTGGTGTGGTAAATTTACGAACTATTTCTTAGTACGTAGACCCTCTGTTGGCTCGGTTCCTCAGTTACTGACCTCCCACTTCTGAGTTTTCCCGTTCGATCAATCTCCAACGGGCAGAAAATTTTCGGCCTGGGAAAATCGTGGTAGACATTGACTTTATGCAGGGGTTTTTCTCGTGGATCTTCCGGTTACTCCCCCGTATTCATTCCTTTGTCTCCACCCCCATATCATCTCAACTCGCTCTCTTAAATTGAGTAAATTAGAATTTCACTGTTTAATCAGTTAACAGCACATGACCCATTCAACAGTCACTTCTGTTAAGTAACTGACAATTTAGTGAAAGAAATGCCAGTTTTCCTTCACCTGCTGACCCAGTAACATTTTGTACTAATTTGTAAACCATTTCATTCGCTGTTTATCTGTGATTTTGTTTTTGACTGATGGACCAGTTAAATATAGTGTACTAAATGAAATAACACATAAACTAATAAAATCCACAAAAATATGATTTTCAATGTGAGGTTTGTCTTATAATATTAATTTGCAAGGCAACATGGACATTTAGTCTTTCATTCCGTTTTTTCGTCATCAATTTTGTTTTAACAAAGTCATCATTGCGCTCGGTGTGAAGGTTTAAACTGCTTTACATGTGGTGAAGTGAGTGCGTTCATTCGTACTTTTTGTTGAAAATCATAATGTTACCTATTGAACTGAAATAGGACGTAACATTTATAGCTACATATTTCTCTCGGGAATATCCCGTTTTCCCCACCCTTTCATTCCGGCGCGGCTCCATACTCACCTCACTTCACCCTCATCGGCTCTCAAGACCTCGATATTGAGAGCCACCCAAATCTCTCCACTCCACTCCTCTTATCCATACGCGACCCTGCCTCAGGCAGGAACCACGTGTATGCTTTCATTCTAACTTTCTCTGTGCGTGGAGAACTGGCCACGTAGTTGTCCGCGGTTTCTCTGCACGATAGCTGGCCAGGGCGGACGTCTGCGGTTCGGCGGAAGTGTCGCATTAGCAAGGCAAATTGCTGGCCGCGGAACTTTCTTCTTCTGGGCCGGCATTGTCTCGTTAGTCGCACGCTGCCAACTCTCGCAGCGAAAACGACACGACAAGCGTAATGAATCACTACGGGATGAAAAAAAAAAAAACCCCCAAACATTGTGCCGTTTGGTTTTTTTTCTGTTTGCAGTCTCAGGTTAGCAGAAAGAACAGACGCAAACGAGTTTGCATGCCGAAACTTCAGTAGCAGAAAAAAAATCACTGATGGAAGTTACTATGAAGTTTGGGATTCACGTTGCATGGTTATAGACATGATAAAAGAAGTCGACGAGTCCTCCCGCGTTTTAGTCAGCTCCGAACTTCTTAATTTCTTTCTCGGTGCTCATAAACTGCGTTCTGAGTGAGCTACGTCGTCATTTTGGTATCCTCGCCACATAAACGTGACGTTTTATTGCATCATTCACGGATGACTAATGAGTTTTGAATAACGCTTTTTAAGATAATTTGAATTGTCATATAAAATTTGGAAAACTGTCCTTACGATCACAGAAACTATTAACATGATATCAAGAGCTCCAATTAATACACAAATTAAGCAAGCAATGTAATAAATCAATCCTAAATATCTATTTTGGTTAGATGGGCCTATCATAAGGTGTTTACAGTGTTTGCACCTACTGATATTTCAGTTAAAAATTGACGATAAAAATGTATTTAATCATCTGTGCGTAATGTCCGAGTCAAATACTTAAAAGGGGTTTGTGAAGAACATTGCCATATACTTATTCATGGCAAACTGAGTAAACATGTAGCAAAATACCCACAAAACGCTTTGGTCTGTTCATGGTCAAGTGAAAACTTTTGAAATCAAGTTTTTTGACCACAATCTATGTTAATACGTGCAACTGGCTTACGATAAACTGGACAACGAAGAATGTAAAACAGCTGTAGGTCAATATCTTATTGCCTGTAACAAATTTAATTTTATGTGACACAAATGAAGACAATAATCGGTGCTACAGTAATAAATATATATATAGATATATATACAGGATATAAAGATACAGGATATATTGCAGGATGAATATATATATATAGTATGTATATATACACTGAATAGCCAAAAAAAATGGTACACCTGCCTAATATCGTGTAAGGCCCCGCCAACCGAGCATGCAGAAGTGCCACAAGACGACGTGGCATGGACTCGACTAATATCTGAAGGTATGCAGGAGGCAATTCACACCATGAATCCTGCAGGGCAGTCCAAAAATCCAATCTGCGCCAATTTGAGAAAGGGTTGCACGTCTGTCACGTCTAATGATTCTCGTCAGTTGTCGTTTGTCCCGTTCTTTCACGATCTTTTTCCGGCCGCAGCGATGTCGAAGATTTGATGTTTTATGGGATTCCCGATATTCACGGCACACTCGTGAAATGGTCGTACGCAAACATCCAAATTTTGTCACTACCTCGGAGATGCTATGTCCCATCTCTCGTGTGCCGACTACAACACCACGTTCAAACTCACTTAAATCGTGATAACCTGACATTGAAGCAGCAGTAACCGATCTAGCAACTTTGCCAGATCCTTAAATAGGCACTGCCGACCGCATCGCGTTACTCTGATTGGTTGTATAGCTTTGTTATTCGCACACGTTTTTTTTGGCTCTCCAGTGTATATGCTTCACTTTAATAATTTTTTTATGTGATATGACATTGCTTGGAACTGCAATTACACGTAGGAAATCCAATTTTTACAAAATTTCAATCGCTACATTTTATAATGGTAGTTTTTTTTAAATGTTATAGCAGTATTGATATTCGAGGGAATATACTTCACATTAGAGATTTTATTTACCTTTATAGGATGCACTCAAAGTCCAAAAAAAATTACCAACCGTGTGACGATCATGAAATTTATGGATAAAATATTCCTGTAACTTTTTTTTTATGCGAAGTAAGTATTTACAGAATAACACGCAGAGGTAACCCAGAAAATGCAACAAAATTGCTTACAATGCCTAAAAGGCATAAGAATTTTTATTTGCCAAGTTTCGGATGTTACACAGACAACCGCCCATCCCTAAGACGATTATTTAAATCCTCCACTGAACTTGTTTTACATCATGCGTAAATATTTTCCCCATCTTTAGCTGTGGATATTACGTACATGTTTCGACATTAAAATCCATTCCAAAGCCTTGCTATAGTTATACTTAAATGCAATTAAAATTAAGGACAACAAACCATATTTGTGTCCATTTTAACACAGTTATAATAGGTAAAAATTCAATTATGCCAATAAAGTAATAATAACTCATGATACACGACACAACCGAATATATGTGGTAATTTTTCAAAAACCCGCGAATAGAACTGCGTTTCAGACTGTTTGAAAATAGTTTATTAATCGTGGGTTTACTGTATTTGTGTATACACTATAAGAACTATAGCCTGGAAACGGTATTTTTATTCAAAGATGTAACATATTAAGAAGTTTGCCTACCTGAAGTGAGTTATTGTGCTTGCACCGCATTTATTTATGTTCCCGCTACATAAATATTTTAAAAATATCGATAAAGGTATATCTTGGCAGATGTCACGAGCATCACAGAATTCCATATGTATGTATTAGTTCAAAAAATAACAGAAATCTCAAACGGTTAGGTTACTGGGTTCATAGAACATGCGGTGTTTTCTTGCATGAACTGATACACAGTTCTGTGCACATGATGTGTGATTTTGTAATGGTTTCGAAGTCTGGGAAAAAGGTAAAATGCAGTCTTTATGCTTCCCGTTTGCATGTGTTAGTCCATGGCCAGCAACGCAATGGAATGAGTACTGTTTCGAGGCCGTGCTGTCTCACGCTGCACATTGCTGCTACTCGCTGCACCTGGCCGGCAAATGTCTCAGGGTCAATCATTTCTTTCTAAAACTGAAATTAAAATAATTAACGACACTCTTTGGTATAATTTTTAAATGAAAACTGAGATAATAACTAATAATCCATGGTAGCATGTCAACATTTATTTTTTTATAAATTAAAAATTTTATTAAAACAATTTTTTTTTTTATTTCAATAATAGTTGGGGGTTGACTGGTAAAAGGAGAAGAGGTGCCACTGCCTGTGACGTCAACCGATTTGGTTGTCCCAAATTCTCCTGGTATTTTCCTACTCCTACCACCCCTACATCGTTAAGAGAAAATAAGTAGGGTGGGAGGGGAAGTCAACCAATAAAAATGCCTTGCAAAATTAATTACCTCATATTTCACATAGTTTCTGACAAAATAAGTAAGACTGGATGAAAGGCAATTTAGCCAGTGAAAATGCTATGGTAAGCAGTGGTATTAATTCCCTTGTATCAATCCCCGCTTCCCCACCACTCGGCTGCGTTATATTAAGGATGGACCGTGCTGAAATCTCTCACTTCGATATCAGGGCTTCCCGTCTGCATATTCGACTACCCTTCTGCTTCGTCGCCATTTTGCGTTTAGAGAGAGAGTTTGAGGAATCGCAGTCTCCTTCCAGTTTTGCTTCCAGTAATTGCTCGCGAAGGTATGTTACGTTTTGAAGGAAACTTTTATTAGCGGGTTAAATTAATTTTAGTAACAAGCTCAATAATTTTTTGAAATAAAATTTTTATGCAAACGATTTTTAATTAAAATTGTTTCATGTACATGTTAAAATGCAAAGTTATTAAAGACGTTTATTTTATTTTGTGCTGTGATTGGCAGCCAGTACGTCAAGTCCCACCACCAAAGGTTCGCGCTTGGCCCGTAAACCGACATCGGAGCTAGTCATCAGTGACTGTCAGTTCTCGCGTGTTGCAAATTATTTTGAAAGTAAGTAAAAGCAGCAATGATATAATTAAAAAAGTACGTATTTTGTTTTTTTTTATGCGCATTTATCCTTTGTAGGTCTTCGCAGTTAGCAGTCACAGATGCTGTCAGTTCCTGGAGTTGCTGATTTGTCGTCTTGTGGTCCTGTCTGTATGGCCGTAAGGAAAACACACAATTCTCACGCCAATATGTACAAGCAGTGAGTATTTACGATCCGGTAACAAATATTTTTGCGTGTACTTATTAAACTNACCACACAGTTCTCACTCTAATATGTACAAGCAGTGAGTATTTACGATCCGGTAACAAATATTTTTGCGTGTACTTATAAAACTTTTTTTTTTATTATGTGGTGAACTTGTGTCCAGGTGAAGTGACTTCCATGGTAGGACGTCGGACAGTCCTCTTTTGTCCAAGTTAAATCGTCCGATACACGGGAGTCCTTAGCAACGCAGCCTATCGTTGTTAGGAGAATGACTGCAATCTTTCTTTTCTTATTCAGGTATATTACTCAGTCGTGTGCACAAAAACGGTTCATTACTATACTAGTTGACAAAATATTTAGTGTTGTGTGTTGTAGAAAAATATTTAGTCCCTTTTAAAAGACACTATTATTCACATTCGTAAATAATTAATTTGCCCATAGCTTTAAATATATATTACCGTATGCTACACAAACACATTAGCTTATTGCATAATTAAAAAGAAGTCACATACATGTAGATCAGAGTTATTTAATAATCTTTAAGACATTTTGTGATAGCGAAATTTTGCAATTTTTATTTTACACATAATTGCTACATAGTTAATCGCTTGAGGACAAATTAACATTTCGCAAAATAATACATTTGTGGTGTGAAACGTTCTTACGAATTTTTTTATACAAGTGTCACTTTGGAACCTATGGAAAGAGTTTCAGTATATCCATGGCACAAGAAACCACTAATTATTAAAACTAATAGCATTGCCCAAGGAAAGGTGCTGTCTGTATTAGTGCTAGCTTCTGGACTTACACAGCAACGACTATGATACTGCAACATGTCAATCGTGAACGAGTATACTCGGGATAATATATTTTAAGGGGTTAATTGGTAGCAGGGTAGTTTAGTATACTCCGGCTTTGTTTGCAAATATGTTTTTTTCATTATTGTTGTATATAATAATATTATAATTCTTTTCTTCAAATTTAATTAACATCTGTGCTTGAGACATTATTTCATTTCCGTCGTCGTCGCTTCTTTTAACAGTTAGTGGAAATTTCAACCATAATATAGTGTTTCTGAATGACTTGGTTCATGTCCATAAATACTGTTCCGCGCTCGTGTTTTAATTTTGCACATGTATACCTTTGATGGTCTATGTAAAGATATGCACATGCAAATAAATCTTTATTATTTACATGCGACAAATGGTTTGTATTACCTCGTAATGAAGTAATATTACGCATTTAATTGGTAATACAAATTATTTGATGCTAGAAGAAATATATATAATATTACATAATGACACGAATATTTTTAATATAGTAATGGTAATTGAATATACAGTATGTCTCTAAAAAATCACCGATAAACTCCGAGAGGTGATTCCTTATGAAAAATATATAGGACACTTTGTACCTACATGCAATATTAAGGGAGGAATAAAACCTTGAAAATGAAATTTGAAAACAATTATCTCCTGAAATATCGGAAATTAAGTGACATTAAATGACAATAATCCGAAAATTGTTTTCTGTTATTGGGATCCTTAACCTACAGCAAACATGTATGTATACCTTCCACGGTAATGAAAACAACAGGGGTGGACACCCTCTTATTGTATGCAAATTTTTTACACTCGGGATTTTGTAATATTTGATGCTGGCCTATTAAGCATTATCACTTACGTAACAAATATGGCTTTCTTGTTGCAAGTGCGTAAGACCCACCGTTTTCGTTCTAAGCACACATGAAGCTTCGGTCCAGCGTTACAGTCCCTAACACTGCTCAATAGGCCAGCATCAAGCATTACAAAATCCCAACGATACAAAAGTTACATACAATGAGAGGGTGGCCACCCCTATAATTTTTTTACCGTGGAAAGTATACATACATGTTTACTGTATGTTAAGGATCCCAATAACAGAAAACAATGTCTGAAGTATTGTCATTTAATGTCACTTAGTTTCCGATTTTTCAGGAGATAACTGTTATCAAATTTGATTTTCAAGGGGCATTACTCCCTTAATATTGCATGTAAGTACGAAGTGTCCTGTATATTTGCTAAGGAATTAACTCCCGGAGTTNATATTATAATTCTTTTCTTCAAATTTAATTAACATCTGTGCTTGAGACATTATTTCATTTCCGTCGTCGTCGCTTCCTTTCACAGTTAGTGGAAATTTCAACCATAATTTAGTGTTTCTGAATGACTTGGTTCATGTCCATAAATACTGTTCCGCGCTCGTGTTTTAATTTTGCACATGTATACCTTTGATGGTCTATGTAAAGGTATGCACATGCAAATAAATCTTTATTATTTACATGCGACAAATGGTTTGTATTACCTCGTAATGAAATAATATTACACATTTAATTGGTAATACAAATTATTTGATGCTAGAAGAAATATATATAATATTACATAATGACACGAATATTTTTAATATAGTAATGGTAATTGAATATACAGTATGTCTCTAAAAAATCACCGATAAACTCCGAGAGGTGATTCCTTATGAAAAATATATAGGACACTTTGTACCTACATGCAATATTAAGGGAGGAATAAAACCTTGAAAATGAAATTTGAAAACAATTATCTCCTGAAATATCGGAAATTAAGTGACATTAAATGACAATAATCCGAAAATTGTTTTCTGTTATTGGGATCCTTAACCTACAGCAAATATGTATGTATACCTTCCACGGTAATGAAAACAACAGGGGTGGACACCCTCTTATTGTATGCAAATTTTTTACACTCGGGATTTTGTAATATTTGATGCTGGCCTATTAAGCATTATCACTTACGTAACAAATATGGCTATCTTGTTGTAAGTGCTTAAGACCCACCGTTTTCGTTCTAAGCACACATGAAGCTTCGGTCCAGCGTTATAGTCCCTAACACTGCTCAATAGGCCAGCATCAAGCATTACAAAATCCCAAAGATACAAAAGTTACATACAATGAGAGGGTGGCCACTCCTATTATTTTTTTACCGTGGAAAGTATACATACATGTTTACTGTATGTTAAGGATCCCAATAACAGAAAACAATGTCTGGAGTATTGTCATTTAATGTCACTTAGTTTCCGATTTTTCAGGAGATTACTGTTATCAAATTTGATTTTCAACGGGCATTACTCCCTTAATATTGCATGTAAGTACGAAGTGTCCTGTATATTTGCTAAGGAATTAACTCCCGGAGTTTGTCGTTGATTTTTAGAGACACGTTGTATATATAACAAATATTATAATTCAGAAAATATAATCATAATACGAAAAATAAGAATGTGATGTAATAAAATGAACTAATAAATTATAGCTACTTAAACATACACACATATACTCTGATATGATATCTGAATTGGTCATATGTATATCATCACAACGTTACAATGTGCATCATTTAAAACCTTACTATCCAGACTGTTCCAATATCCGAGTGGTCTAAGGCGTCTGAATGCCGACAAAATTTTGGCAGTTCGATCTCGCCCTCTTCCAGACGATATTTTGAGCTCTTCGAACTCTAGAACAAACAAAGCGGCCAAGCGGCCAAGCGCATTCCATCGCTGCCATCCCAACAAAAAAATATGGTGGTCGAACGACGTAAACAAAATACAAATGGAAACAAGATTGTGGATCCGAGATAGCGGCAGTGCCTCAGCCTCCAGCCCTTGTCCATGGATCGGTTATATATGTATATATATATATATGCCACTATACATTGTAGGCAACATTCATTGACAATGCTGGTGGGGGGCAATGCAGGTGCGCATGGCTCTATTCAAAGTTCCAGTTGCGCAACAGTCAATAGGGAAGCCCGGTGGGGTGCTCTTCGTGGTGGGAGACTGTCCATGACTGACACCTGGACACGATTCATTACGAAGTTCAGGTTATAGTTCAAGTCTACAAAGACGAATGGTAAAGCATGGTGGGTGGCCAGCTCATGGCAGGGGACACGCTCGAGGTGCTGCATTGTTAAGTGTGGCGGGGGCATGACATGTTGCTAGACACAAAGCTCAAATAGTCATTACAAAAAGTTTTTGCTAGGTACAGTTTACCCAGGAGGCGATGAAATATACCGAGTGATCTGGATGTATATTTTTGAAGCGAGATTATTAAACCAAATATCCGCCTTTCAGCTTTGGAGATAGAGCTGCATAATTTTATTTTTAAATATGGTGATTTATTTCAACTTCCGACCCATACACACTAAAATCAGCACCATACGCACCACAATCAGCCCCACGTGCATCACGATCAGCATCATATGCACCACACAAACCACAATCAGCACCACACGCACCACAATCAAAACCCAACACCACATGCACCACAATCAAAACCCAACACCACATGCACCACAACCAGCACCAAACATCACATGCACTACAATCAGCACCAAAATTAGCACCACACAGCAATCCACACAGTAATCCACAGCAATCCACACAAATCCATACGCCAATTCACACACCAATTGTGAATTACTCTAATCCACACCAATCCACACCGCATACCCCTGCTCATCCAATGTGTGATATAAAACAAGCAGAACAAGATAGCTTACATAATGGCAGGGGCCCATACTCATTGCGTGCATCCCGAAAAATCGCAGTCCTTTTAAGCAAGATTATTTCAGAAAGTAATTTTAGTTTTATCGCCCATAAGTCTCTCTCTTTGACTGATTCGTGTTTCAGGAGCAACTGCATAAAAATGACTCCAAATACGCAAAGCCTGTTTGACACATTTTAACGTAAAATAGATAAACCTTTATGTAAAAAAACACGAGGACAAAATATATATTCACATTTTAAAAAAATATATTCCCGTGCAGGGCTAGCGCTATGGCGGCTATGGCGGCTAGCGAGTCAGTCTCAAGTTTTTTCAACTCATCTGAAAGGGTCCTTTACAGGCTAACCATCATGTATATTGTTTACAAATTAAAGCAATTTTTTTTTTCTCGTGGCAACTTGCGTGTGAGGTTTGCTTTTTCCCATAGATTGTTACATAATTCACTTTTGTGTAAGGGGTTAAACATGAAATTTTTTTTTACTATATGTTGTTTCAAATTTGATGTGTCTGTATATAGGCGTGATATACATAATAAATATTTCTGCAAGAATTTATATTTCAAGTGTGAAATATTCCAAGAATGGTTAGCTAGCATGAAACCATCGCTTTGCAGACAGCGCGCTGTAGATAGCTGTGAGCGAGCCGCCGGCCGCCTGCGTGTTCAGCTAGTATTACAGGAAGACCAAAGTACAACTTCTGTACGGCTGCCAACTGGCGAATACTGCACGTAGTACCAGCCCATACCTGCTGTAGCAGTCGCGGCTGCCGCTGACACGATGCGTCTTATATTGCAAGGTCCTCATCTCCTAAAAAAAGGTTGTTTTTTTTTCGTCAGTGGGTGCTACAAATTACGTTTCTTGCGAATGCCCCGCGACCTGATGTAATGGGATATCTGAACTTACCAGTGCACTCTAGTGGACGATACAAATAATAAATGGTCAGTAGATGAAGTATGTTGATGTAGGGTGCTGGAAGGGGCTGGAGGTCTGCCGACTTATAAGCGAAGACGAGTAATTGACCAATTAAATAACAAAAAAATGGACACGGGTGGTGGTGGTGGGAAAACCTCCGCAAAGGTACGTTTTTCAAATAAAATTTCTAACAATAATTTTTAATAAATTTTTGTAATTTTTAAAATACATTTTTTATAAATTTGAAATTTTTTTTAAGTATATTTTGTAATGTTTGAATTTTTAATTTTTAAAGTTCTTATAATTTTTGGGATTTTTTTTTTTCATTTTTTGGGTACAGGGCCATTCAAGGTCACGGCTGCAGGGTCAAGGTCATGGTTTAAGGTCAAGGTAACTTGGATCCAAGAAGACGGTTGGGTGACGTCACAGCATGGCGGCTGGCTGGTGCCGGCGCTGTACTCCCAGCCCCTTATGCCCGAATCGGCATAATCTTTCTACTCGCGTATATATGCACATTTAACTTGGTTAGAAGCCATCATACATAAACTCGTTCACGTGGATTGTGCAATATAATTGTCTTTACCCAATCTGCCATGTTAAATTACGTTAAAACACATCTAAAATCCTTAATTTTGATTAAATTTAGTTTTTTTTATTTATTTATCAGTGCACCGGCATGTAAAAAACCTTATGTTCAATACATATTACTATATTATTATCAATAAACTTCTTTTTTTATTCCTTGAGATCTTTTAAAATTGATGAATTCATTCTCAGATAATACTGACGTGATATTTATAACAAGAGGAACTCCTCTGAATAGGCTCTTGATGCTCTTATTTAAATTAAGAAGACATAATATCGCTCGAATATGAAAAACATCTTTTAGTTACTAAATTAATATTACATTTTTAAAAACCAACTTAGAACCATTTTGAAATAATATTCTCGAACTTCACTGTATAGGTAGATTAAGCGCCTTAAAAATATCATGACAGGTATGTATACAATCACTTGAACCAGTCGGAGAAAATTTTAGTTTTGTCCTGTATATAGTATTTTGTATAATTTTATGTTGCCGTATAATTTATAACCAAAAAGCTCCTTGTCATCAATCGACACCAATTAAGAGTCCATTTCCGACCATAAGAGCCCGATAAGAGATGGTAATTAATTTTTATAGAACCTGACATTCCCTAAATAATGCACTGTGTAATATTATATTCTCAAGAAACGAATAAGTTTTACAGAAAGAAAATTACAGACCCCAAGCAACTAGCTTGCCATTACAACGTGACTTGAAACATTTTCTCGCTTTGGGCGTTAAATTAGTTCATTTTGTGAACAAGTGTTAATAATCATACAGTACTCGTGAAGTACACTGAATAGCCAAAACAACTGGTATAGGCGTGCGTATGCAAATAACAGATGTATGGAACTAATCAGAGTAACGCGATACGGTCGGCAGATAGATCGGTTACTGCTGCTACAATGGCAGGTTATCAAGATTTAAGTGAGTTTGAACGTGGTGTTATAGTCGGCGCACGAGTGATGGGACATAGCATCTCTGAGGTAGCGATAACATTTGGATGTTCGCGTACGACCATTTTATGAGTGTACCGTGAATATTGGGAATCCAGTAAAACATCACATCTTCGACGTCGCTGCGGCCGGAAAAAGACCGTGAAAGAACGGGACAAACGACGACTGACGAGAATCATTAAACATGACAGACGTACAACCATTTCTCAAATTGGCGCAGATTGGATTTTTGGACTGCCCTGCAGGATTCATGGTGTGAATTGCCTCCTGTATATCTTCATACATTAGTCGAGTCCATGCCACGTCGTCTTGTGGCACTTCTGCGTGCTCGGAGGGCCCTACACGATATTAGGCAGGTGTACCAGTTTTTTTTGGCTCTTANTACCCTGCAGGATTCATGGTGTGAATTGCCTCCTGTATATCTTCATACATTAGTCCAGTCCATGCCACGTCGTCTTGTGGCACTTCTGCGTGCTCGGGGTGCCCTACACGATGTTAGGCAGGTGTACCAGTTATTTTGGCTCTTCAGTGTATATCACAACATTTAAACAACAACATGTTAGTAAAACATCGCACTTATTTCATTCATAAAACATAATCCCAGCACACCTCGAATCTATTCTTAGACGTAAAACAGACCTTTGAAACGCCATAACTCAAAGATACTTCAGACACTCTGTGGACTAATATCACCCTGCAAACTGCGATAGATTTCTCTCAGTACATCATTAAACATTAATGCCCTCCCTCTGCTTCATAGAACAAATACAGTGTTGTTTTAACCACTCCAAATGACAATGAGTTTGGCAAGTTTATCGTTCCTTTCTGAAAAACTGGCTAAGTGTGTGAGAGAGAAACACTTTTCGCATCACATTCGTTAGTCAATTTTAGCGTATAAGCCCAGTGTGATCTATCATCTGCTGTTGGGTTATCCTGATGTGAAATTGATTGTGAACTGATGTGTACTGATCNTAAGTGTATATCACAACATTTAAACAACAACATGTTAGTAAAACATCGCACTTATTTCATTCATAAAACATAATCCCAGCACACCTCGAATCTATTCTTAGACGTAAAACAGACCTTTGAAACGCCATAACTCAAAGATACTTCAGACATTCTGTGGACTAATATCACCCTGCAAACTGCGATAGATTTCTCTCAGTACATCATTTAACATTAATGCCCTCCCTCTGCTTCATAGAACAAATACAGTGTTGTTTTAACCACTCCAAATGACAATGAGTTTGGCAAGTTTATCGTTCCTTTCTGAAAAACTGGCTAAGTGTGTGAGAGAGAAACACGTTTCGCATCACATTCGTTAGTCAATTTTAGCGTGTAAGCCCAGTGTGATCTATCATCTGCTGTTGGGTTATCCTGATGTGAAATTGATTGTGAACTGATGTGTACTGATCTGAAGAAGAATTTCTGTAGTGTTAAATATAGGACAAAATTTTGTGATGTCATATATTTTGTACGATTATATAATATTCTCAAATCGTTTCAGGTGTTTGCAAATAGCTTTACCATTGAAGCGCTGAAGCTACCTATTCATTGCAGCACGAAACCATGATTTCGGTGATCTACGTATGATTTAAATACGATTTACAAAGAAATGCTGAACTACAGATACTTTAAAGAACCAAATATGCTTGCGTAAAAGTTGAAACCAAGACTGAAAATGNTTTCAGGTGTTTGCAAATAGCTTTACCATTGAAGCGCTGAAGCTACCTATTCATTGCAGCACGAAACCATGATTTCGGTGATCTACGTATGATTTAAATACGATTTGCAAAGAAATGCTGAACTACAGATACTTTAAAGAACCAAATATGCTTGCGTAAAAGTTGAAACCAAGACTGAAAATGTGATGTACAAAGGTGAGTAAATAAAGCTTTCATCAAACGTTGAACTGTGGTATAGATAACAAAATGTTTTCTAAGAAGCATAAAATAATTCTTATAAAGTTTAATTGAATTATTTATAAAAACTAATTGTTTTAATTTGAATTGATATAAGTGTAATGTAAGTATAAAAAATAATTGTTTTTATATTAAAAAATATACATATTTCGTTTTTTTGTTGTTTATGGTCACCCAAGGTCAATTTTGCTGAAGCTGAACTCATTGATTAAAGACCTGAATCCTCCTGTTGACCATTACACAATAACCGGCCATGAAACTACTCTACAGCTTAGTTATATTCTACCAGTGAAAGACAGTCACTTCTTATGACAAATTAAAAGTATAAGTAAATGTAGATTATTTTACAAAAATCATGCTTTGCTGAAACTATTACTCTTTCATTCCTGCAGGATAGATAAGAGTGAATAAACGTGGCCGGGAGGCTGGCATTTCGGTTTTTCCTCCATACAACAAATCGAGAAGGAATTCTTCTATAGCGGTCGTTACGAGTAGTGTCTTGGAAATACTTGTGGCGCGTAGGTATTCGTCGGCGTTTTATTGCATTCCTTCTGCGAGAGTGTGGAGGGAAAGGAAGCGTCGAGTCCTCGAGAGAATACTGAACTCAGACAAAAGGGCACTGGCTTTACGCAAATTTGTCAGTTGTTGCGTTTACGGATACAAGCTTCCTTAAACTGCCGTTGTGAATGAGTTTACTAAGAAAAATATTTCGTACAAGTATTTNGGCTGGCATTTCGGTTTTTCCTCCATACAACAAATCGAGAAGGAATTCTTCTATAGCGGTCGTTACGAGTAGTGTCTTGGAAATACTTGTGGCGCGTAGGTATTCGTCGGCGTTTTATTGCATTCCTTCTGCGAGAGTGTGGAGGGAAAGGAAGCGTCGAGTCCTCGAGAGAATACTGAACTCAGACAAAAGGGCACTGGCTTTACGCAAATTTGTCAGTTGTTGCGTTTACGGATACAAGCTTCCTTAAACTGCCGTTGTGAATGAGTTTACTAAGAAAAATATTTCGTACAAGTATTTTTCAGATGAATGGTATTAGATTAATTAAAATGCAGACCTTCAGCACAATAACATTGATCAAACCTTTTAAATGTTTCTGAATGCGGTACACTTACGGGTAGCGGTTAAGCAACATTTTGCATATGTTTAAAAAGTATTCTTGCGTATTCTCTCTTCCTGCGTGAAAATGTCTGAAATATTTTTTTTTTTNATTTTGCATATGTTTAAAAAGTATTCTTGCGTATTCTCTCTTCCTGCGTGAAAATGTCTGAAATATTTTTTTTTTTACTCTAATTTTTGTGAATTTTGCTAAAGATAATTCTTAAAGAAGAACAGAGAAGTGAAGCATACNTTTTTTTTTTTTACTCTAATTTTTGTGAATTTTGCTAAAGATAATTCTTAAAGAAGAACAGAGAAGTGAAGCATACCACGCAAGAAAATGATTCAGATGCTGCCGAAAATTCAATCTACGCATGTTGTCAATAATGGTTACGAAATAATTTTTGTGGAAAAATCGTTGCCATAGTACTGCAAAGTTTGTATAAGATTATGACAGAATATGTGGCAATCTTCGTGAAAAAGTGGACGTTAACTCAGAAGATCTCTGTTAGTTATTAGTTGATAAGTTGTGGCCCTTGGTAATATATTGGTAAATTAATTTCTTTGCCTACATCTCTTCCTATGAGTGAACCGCGTGCCTGCCGTCTAGACAAAAGCAGTCACGCCAAAATGTGTCAATATTAAAATTATATTTCGTTAAGACATATTTAAATGCATGTTTCAGTAAAACCATATACAACCTCATATTTACGTTTTGCATCTCCCTAAATATGTAGTTCTAGAAACTGGGTGGTTGTAAAATTGCCTGTGAAATATGTTATATAGTTTTGTTTTGTGCTTTCTCAGGGAGATCGTAAATACCTTAAAATAAGTGAATTTTTAAAAACAAGATAATAATAGGCCAGATACAAAAGACGTTATACAATTTTTTGTATATTGCGAATTATGTTAATTATTTTGAAATACATATTTTAAATCAATATTACATAGAAAAATAATGATTCCAATATTACAAAATTTGCTCGTATAACATTTTAAATGCGTACACAAACTACTTAAAATGTTAAGACATTGTATATTCATTATATCTGCAGATTCTAGCCGTTTTAATTGTATCACGTGTAACTGCAAGTTTTGTTATGGGCCACTGCCTTAAAATTTCTTCACTTAATTTTTATACAATTTTCTAAAACATATTAATTTTCATGGCATAGTATTGTAGCGTCGCACCATCGGTTTTGGTAATATCGCAAGCTAAGAACTTTGATCAAAGAAAACCTCTTGTATTTTTTTATATCTATTAATGCAAGTTCCTAAGTTTTCGTATCCACTAGTGCTGCTTCAGATTGAGTGAAATTGATTCATAATTACACGGAGCTGTTTCTATACAAGTAAAACGAACTCACTGCAATTACATATGAATGCGTGGTGGCATTTTCAGAAACGTTTCCAATAAAATGTGTTTGTGTGGATAGAAATGAATCTGCATTTGGCAAAGTTTTTGTGTTATGAGAATTCGGACACATTTTCCCGAGGCGAATGAAGGGAACAGAGAAATTAATGGTCATTTGTTGCGCCCGATTAATATTCAGTATACATTGGACATGGCATTGGTAGTCGACATATGAGATAAAAGGAAGGAAAATGTTATGCCGCGGGTAAATATATATTTGAAAATAGTTTGGCTTTTCAACAGTCGACGCTTGAGGCACGGCGTATCAGTAGCCCAGATCATATATTAGGGCACGTGGCAACTGTAAAAGATATTTTTTGAGAAAATAGAGATTTTCTTAACTTATGTCTCCGGGTAATTTTAGACACGAACTTTGTACACTTTCTGGTTATAGGTGGTATATATGGCTACAGTTAAACGTGAAAATGAATTGACATCGTAACGAGTATGATACGTTTCTGATTTTTATGATCACTCTTGTTAGAAAAATAACTTCGGATTGCTTACTTTCCAGCTGAGCAATATGCTCGCCGTTGTGAGTCTGTTTATTTCGCTATTTAATGATCTATGAATGTGCTCAATTCTCTAAAGGTGAAGACCATAACTCCTGCTCTTCACATAGCAATTATATTAAAATTAACTATTCGATTATAAAAATANCTCTAAAGGTGAAGACCATAACTCCTGCTCTTCACATAGCAATTATATTAAAATTAACTATTCGATTATAAAAATAGTTCGTTAGGAAATATATACAGTTTCGTAAACGAGGTACATTGCACATAACTTAATTCCCTTTTCTCAATTATTTTCAGTTCACAACATAAATGTTAAATGTAATGACTAAAAACCTTNTCTCTAAAGGTGAAGACCATAACTCCTGCTCTTCACATAGCAATTATATTAAAATTAACTATTCGATTATAAAAATAATTCGTTTGGAAATATATACAGTTTCGTAAACGAGGTACATTGCACATAACTTAATTCCCTTTTCTCAATTATTTTCAGTTCACAACATAAATGTTAAATGTAATGACTAAAAACCTTTTCATCTTACTCTGAATGGAGTAAATAAACAATTCGTACAACAAACTATAAAAATGCTTATTAAGTAATTTATATATGATTAATTTTTTATTGGCAAGTAGCATATATCTACCCTTCCGCTACTTTATGCAATGCCTAATTTTTGTTTCAGTGGACAAACTATTCTTTTTTATGCTCTCAGTTTTGTCTTTGTATGTTATAAGTATTGGATTGTAAGTATTTTCCCAACATCCCGAACAATTTCCTTTTAAATTTCAGTGTTTAACAGAAGTAACCTGAGACCGATCAAAAACGTCAAATTATGCAAGAAATAATAGAGCAAAGTGGCAGACAAGCGACTATCGACGGAAAAGAACGTTAATTTCTTCTTCGAAACATGCACGTTTCATACATGCATACCACAATATAATATTACTTCAGAAGGGAAGCTTGAAGCCTATTACAAGCGAAGTTCTAATAGGGTCGAAAATCTGCTGTTAACTAGCATGAGTTTTGAGACTAGAAACCCGTATCAAGACTGTATTAGCTTATACGTTCTCTTTTTACTTAACTTTAATCTAATGCAGCGCAAAATGCTCCTGGCTTAAGGAACAAAGTCTGTATAGCCAGAAATAGCTGAAATCTCCTAAAAAAAAAGTGCAAATCGTGAACAAGTACGAGAGAAAAATCCTTAAAAAACGAAAAATTCGTAAATTGCAAGGCAAGAAAACTCGCCAACACTCCAGATTTCACACTCACAGAACTATCTTGAGTGTAGATCTTTGTAATGACGGAAGTTTATATGACCATGAGAAACTACTACTACTTGCCATGTCGTATTCAAAACGTTTTCTGTATCTTCGTAACACAATCACGACTGAGCACAAAACCCGTTTCTATGATATCTTTGAATCTGAGTTGATATCCATTTCAATACTATGGCTAATGTACATGTTCATGCTGGCGAAATGGAAGTTATGTTGATCACAATGAAATAACAATATCGCTGACATAAAATTGAGTATTTCCTTACCTTTCCGCCAAATATTTATACTAAAATTCAATATTATTTTAATGCAATGATCACAAAACATAAATTTACAAAAAAAATTATGAATAATAAGTATTTTTATGTAGTACATACATTCTACTGGAGTGTGGGAGTATTTCAGATCCGATACGATTTCAACACGAAAAGCATTTACATGTTACCTGACTGAATCCGTTCCTATCCAACTTTTCTGGTGTAACTACATTGAGATTCAATTCGTTTCGAATACCGTTTAGATATACAAATTCAATAAGGAAGGATTATTGAAAACGTTTTGAAGATAACACGGAAACCTAGCAAATATTGACGACCCTTTAATTCATCAACCCTTTTCACATGCGTTTTGACTAATAGCATTTATAACTTTTACGCATTTACGAACTGAGGGATATCGAATTTGGAGAAGTAGGGTAACGTTTAAAATTTCCGTAAATATACATATAAAATTTTTACATATTTTCATGGTTCCCCAGTACTCGAACAAATATTTTACAGGATACACCTTTTATTACATTATATAACTGTCACTTTATTAACATTATCGGTAAGTGAAAGTCGTTTAATTTATTAAGTAAAGTGTAAAAAAGATTTATAAATTTATGTGTTAAATAGAGCATATGTCAACGTTTAACCGACCTTGGCTGCCAATGCTATCGCACGTGTTTACCAGTATTTTTGCGACTATTAAATTTGGCCAACAGTCACTCCCATTTATAAACACTTTAACCACGTATATCAATCGTACCAAACTAACTAATCGATAGCAACATAGGAAGAGTACCATATACAAAATAAACATTTGTGTAAAATAATTTCTACTATTATATTTTTCAGAATGAAGATATCAATATTGTGCCGATTAAAATTAGTTTTTTATACAGGTATAAACTATCTTGAACACAAATTTACTATGTGGAGCCTACGTAGTGAGTTTGTACGCAGAAATATTAAATACCAATGAGAATACCAGGAATAGAGTAGGCTACAAAAATAATTATATTGACTCGGCGATCATAAATTGAGTCACGACGAAGTTAGTGTGAGAATAATTACCAGTCCTGTTTCCTCGCTTAATGATAGTGAAGCTTTTGTGTAAAATAGTAATTATTGGGATTTATTATGTATTTTACATAATATAATGAAGTAAACTATACAACCAGTTCACTTACTAATGTTTTCTTTTTTAGTAAACGCAAGTGCATATACTTATGTAAAAAGGATAACTAAGTAACGCCGACCAACTGTGAGTGCAAATTCGTCCTGAAATAAAATAATTTAAACGTGCACGTCTTATGACCTTACGTAGTTTTGAAGTATGACGTAATATTTTTAAGACGCAGCTGAAACACATTCATTGAAACGCCAAAGAAATCAATGTAACTTAGAGTCCGTATAGCTCGAGTATATAATTCAAAGGAGATCTGCCAACATCATCCAAAATCTGTCACTATATTAAAAATATTTCAGAAAAATAACTAGACTTGTAACCCTGATGCTTGTTAAATTATTCAAATGATAAGAGTAATTATTTTCTCAGTGGCAATTTATCAATTACCGTGTAAATATAACAAATTGTCATTCCGTGTCATTACCTTAAAATGACACGGCCACTTTCTGTAATATGGATTCTAAGCATGATAGGTCCTCTTCAAATGTCCTTCCTCTCACAATTATGTCATCTAGGTAAACTTGTTAGATCTCTAAAGGCAGAAATTTTTCCATCAGGCATTCTAAGGTGGCAGGGGCATTACACAGCCCAGAAGGCATAACGTTGAACTCTCAGGTTCCTTTCCCTTGGACACAAAATGCAATCTTCTCTTTATCCTCTTGGGCCACCTCGCACTGCCAGTACCCGCTCTTTATGTCCAAAGTATAAAACCATTGCGAATCTGCTTAGCTGTGCAATGTGACATTCATCCTTGGAAGCGGATAAGGGTTGTTGTTTGTCACATTAATAAGCTGGTGATAAACTATGTAATACCTCAGATAGCCATATTTCTCCTTAACAGGTACAACTGGAGACGATCACAAACTAACTGCTAGTTCCATCACATCTAACTTCCTCATTTCTTCAGAATTATCTCAACTGGCTCATGCTGATCTAGTGGCAGTCATCTTGGTGGTTGTTTTATGGGCCTAGCATCTCCTGTATCAATGTGTTGGCAGGTCACATTTGACCTCCAAAGGTCATCTGGTCCACACTAGAAAGCATCCCTATTTATCTGAAGTAATTCGGAAACAACCTCCTGTTGGTGCCAGTTAAGATTTTCTCTAGTTTGTACTAGCAGTTCATCCAGTACTTCTGGTAGAGGACATTCAATTTCTTTTAACCTATAATATTTTGAAACATTTGGAAGTATCTGCATTACCTGGTTGCAAAAACCTATCATGGCACCCTCCTCAAGACAAATGTTACTACCGGACAAATTTATCATTACAATAGGAGAACGGTCAGAATTAGAAGAGACCAAAGTCCTTGCTACAACGACTTTACATGGCAAAATGCCAACCCTCTCTGCTATCTCAATTGGCCCCAAACCTAACAGATTTTCATTGATATCTGCCTGTAAGAACAACTTCACTAGATGCAGGCAGCACAGTGGGGTGACTATAGACTACTGGGTAGCTAACTAGGAAGGACAAAGCATTCGTGTTGACTCCACGAACTCTGTACTGGCTACCCTTAGCATACCAAGTCGAATATCGAGACAGCACCCGAGTTTATGTAATGCATCAAGCCCCAAAATATATTCATTTTCTATTTCTGCTATGCAAACATCGTTTTCTATGCTAAGGTCACCATGCTTCAAGATCACTTTCCTCTTACTTCTAACTGGTGTGGTCCCGCCAGTTACTGTAGTCAAATATCACCATTCCATAGTGTCATCGGGCGATCACTGGGGGGGAAGACCCGAAGATGTCTGGTCTTACTACTGTTATGGGCACCCCAGTGTTGGCGACCATCTGGCAAGGGACATCATTCAGGCTCCCCTTGGCCAGTATTGAATCCCAATCCTTTTTAATGACAATGCATGTAAGAAAGTTGGGGCCATCCCTCCAGCAGTCACCGACTTTCGCTCCCCAAGATCGGTGTTTACAAATTTTCCGAATGTGCTGTATTCTCACTTGCCTCTCGTTGCCTCTGTTCCCGCTGCTGCTTCAGCTGCTGCTACTTCTGCTGCTGCTGTTGTGGACAGTAGGCTCTCAAGTGCCCAGGCTGTCCACATGACCACCATTCAGGTAGTCTTTAGGAGTAGGGGGGGTGGGGTGGCAAATCTCTTTATCATGGATCCTGAAAGCGATGTCCTTAACATCCATTTGCTACTCCTTCAGTGCCTTCGTAATTCTGTCTTCATGATTTTCGTTCAGCGTCACGGCCTATAACTGACATCGGGAGCGGCTCCCTGTCTTTCGGACTACACCACCAGTGCTCGGGCCAGGGCCTCCTGCATGTTGTAGGGCGCAGCCAGATGCACCAATTGTCATCTCCCATGTAGCCGATGGCATCGATTAAAAAGTCGACTTCGTTGATGTCGCGCGTCTCCTCGGGGTGCCCTTCCAGACATAGGTGAGAAAGTCGTACGATGTCTTGCCATAGCTTTTGCAGTTACTCTCCTGCTCGCTGTGTGCAGCTTCGAAGTTGGACATGGTGGGCATGTCGCAGGTATCGTTCGCCGAAACGTACCTCAAAGGCTGACTCCAGTATCTGGTGTTCCAGTCGATGTCGCTCTGGCAGAGATTGTAGTATGCTCAGTGCCATGCTCTCAGTACAGCAGCGAGGTATTAAGTCCGCTGTTCGGTTGTCCAGCCATTTTAGGTGGCAAGTATTTTTAACTATGTTGGTACTCTCGCCAAGAAGTCTGGCCATCGTAAGGGGGTGTGGGGGTTAATTGAGACCCCGTTCCCCATTACTGGCTGCGTGAAACCAATGCCGTAGATCTGCTTGCTCCCCTCCGAGTTTACTGTATTAATTTCAGCTTTGATTGCTTCTTCTCTTTTCTCGGCTGTCAATGTGGTAGGGGGATATGGGTCTGATAGAGGAGGAAGGTTTCCGGGCAGAAGGTGTGGCAGTACCATGCTATAGAAGCCAAGCCCAGTGCTTCATTAGACACTAGAAATGGTGGGTGATGCGTCTCTTATACGCTCTCTCTACTCACAGAGACCGAAGGCTACTCGTTCCACCCCTGTTTCTGCAAATTGGGCTCCACTGCCTGTCTATCTATAGGAAACAGTTTCCTCGTGGCTGGTCAAAGTTCCTGGTGGAACCAGGCACTTTCCTCACCAAACCTCCCCTCATGATGGCCGATACCTATTAAAAGGTCATACCAGGAGTGTTTCTTTCTACTTTTATGTTATCCCCCACAAACAAAAGCTAGATCGGCTCTATTGTTTCGCAGTGTGCCACCGGGAACATTGAATTTTCTGTCCGTCATACTGGTTCGAAAATAATTGAAACACACAAAAGTTAAATACTTACACATTTAAATTTACAAACTATCGCGCACGGACTTGTCCTGCTCATGAGTAAAGTTAAGTATGACGGCATTCTCTAAGCACTTTCTCGGACCAGTGCACCTGGGCTGTGTCGAACTTAAATTTGGGAAACAGCTGGTAACAAATATTGTTTCCTGCCTCCTCGTCCCCAGAAGCAAAGAGCGTTGTTCTACACCACACTGCAGACATTCGATTTCATTCACACTTTAAATTACACTAATTCAGCTACCATTCGCAGGCCTTCGGCCTTATCCATCACATGAAAAACTTACGTCTTCGTTCCGTTATCCATAATCTCATTCCGGGGCCATCGCTGGGTAAGCCTCCCATGTGTGCGGATGGCATCCTTGTAAAGCTTAGATGGTTCGAATTATTCCCCCCTTCTCCAGAAGCACTCCTTGAGTAAGCTCAGGAGTGCCTCAGTGTGCGTCGGCAGACCCACCTGGGCGAAGGTGACCCTGTCAACACACTCCATGTGGGGGAAGTGGATCTTCTCTGCCCCGTCCGTAGATCTAACCATTAGGGCAACTGCTGCCATCAGGATTTTTGGATCTTTCAGTCTTCACATCTGGGCTCCTCGTACGACCTCGTCGTAGAGTTCCCATGGTTCCCTTGGGTGGGCTCCTAAGGGCCAGGCTTGGACTGCGGCATCAATAGTGTTTCTATCTGATGGCCAGTCGATGGTAAATATCCTGTCTGTTTCGGGGACCATCTCATTTCTCCTTACCTGGGCTCTGAGGAGAGAGAGACTTCTCTTTCCACTTTTTCCTGCTTTATCTCTTCCGTTTCTCTCACCTCACTCTCCCTTGGTTTTCTGATAGCGTGGACTGTTCTTCTTCTCTGGTCTCTTAGGAGTTCGCTCATATTGCGAGCAACATGAGCAAAGCCCTCCCTTACATTCAAGACCGGATTCCAGGCACAAGGTCATCCATCATTTGGCCCCTCTGGATTTGTCTCATCCTGTGTAATTGTTACTTCCGGGTTGTCTTCCTCTGGGTCAATCAAGTGCAGGATTGACTCAGTCATTTTGGGCACCTGTGCCTGCAGCACAATTGGTGCTTTCTGTTCTGGTTCTGGACTTGTTGCGGGTGTAGGGCAGTCTGGTTGGTGGTTCTCCAGAATTACAGTTGGAAATAGGTGATTAGACATTTTCGGTTTCTGAGTTCTCCGAATCTTCCCTGCCCGCACCCAGTGTTTGATTTAGGAGCTAGCTTAACAACTACATGCCAAAGTCTTCGTTTCTTTTACCTGCTTCTTTCAGAAATTCCAGCACTTTAAGTGCCAGAACTCTGTCAGAAAGCATAGCCTGGAGGTCGATTTGTCCATCACTTTCTTTAAAAGAGGATCTAAGATCCTCGATTTTTGGGCAGTCATGCCGTAGGTGAGGTGTTCAGGGGTATCTGCTGTGATGGCTTGGGCCGATAGTTGGTACCTAGGCATTACCACTTGGCGAGGTGTTGGACCACTTGGCATTCAGGCTGATGGGGCCCAATACTGGAATTTCATGGTGAAGAAATTGTTAAGTCTCGGAAATGTCAGGGTCCGATGACGGCTCCTCAGGCTGCACTGCTGTTGGATGGATGGATGGCGATGGCATGGAGATGGTGACGAGACATAGAAGAACTCTGGAACTTACGGGTCTAGACCTCCGGATTTTGATAATGATGGAAACCTTCTATTCAGAGTCTATTGCACACTGCCCGCCTCTACTGGTGGATGTAGTTGGTGGGGCGGTTGGGTATTGAAAACCCACTATTGCCATTGCAAATGAGCAGGAGCACGAACTGATTGGGTTTGCTCCACCAGAGGTTCTCTCTGGTGTACCGATCACTAGAGGTTGGACTCGTGCTGGCAGTGGTTAACTCCGTATACCGGAGGTCTGAAGAGATTCCTTCTCTCAAAGAAAGACCGGGCGATGAGCGGCAACCCGCTCCGGTTGTGTCCTGGCATGACAATAGAGGTACGGATAGAACCCTGGCAAGACCACACGCTTGGATTCTGAGGGTGAGGGTCTCAGAACCTTGTGGAAGAGTGTACTTTGCCATACTTGTGAATCAGGTTGGGGCTTTGAATTTGGTTACTTCAGGTGCATGGCTGGGCCACCTGCGATGAGAGGGAACGATCCCTCTTCACCACCGATTTGGCGGTTTTAGAGTGGGATGGCCAGCTGGCTAAGAGCACTACATAAAAATATGAAAGTACAAAGGCCGAGATGCTAAAGTATCTGCATATGTATGTCAGTGTGGTGGTACTGGAACTCCGCTGCTGAGGAAATCCCTGCCTTTTCATCTTCATTGCACTCATTTCATTCTCTTCGCTGTTCACCTTTCCACTGACACTACTCACTATTTCATTCACAATGTCAATTCTGATGTTCACTAGCTCGTGAATACCTTCTATTTTCTTATCTACATATTCATTTACTGTGTCTAATTTCTTATCTTCTAAATCACGTACTTTAGTTGTCTGACTATTTAGATTCTCGTTTACATTAATTACAATCTTCTCTCAAGTTATTTACACTTGCGCTGACTTGGCTGCTCAGCCAGTCAATCAATGCTCGCAGTGGTTCCAGTTCTGCAGGCATTTTCCTTGTTAAAATTCAATGTGATATTTGTACAAAACCGTCTTATTATTTCGGCTGACTAAATTGTCCTGGTGTCACTAATTTCTAACCCATTGCCTAAATTGATTTACAACAGATGAATTAATAATTGTCTCCATCCCACTTCTTACACCAGTGTTAATATACGCCTGAAGGGCGTATCTGCGTTCGTGAGTGATGTAGGTCTTAATAAAACTAAAATAATTAAATTTTATTTCTAGTATTCACACAGCTGTCATTTACATAATTTAATTATCTATCTGCAATATTACTTATTTTATTTCTTAGAGAGCGTAATATTTAACTTTTATTTCAACTCTAATTAACGCCCTTCTTAATGTGTGTGGTTATAGTCAATAAACTTTTACGTATCATTAACACAAGTTTAGTCTGTCTGTTGCCATAATTTGGAATTTGTTTCACTCACGCATCCAGTCCAATAGTCCAGCCTACCAGTCGCACACTTCACTGCGCTGTCACTCGCAGTCGCAGATTTTCCTCCCGCTGGTCACTTCCTGCGCTACTTGTTGCTCCTCTAGTTCGTAGCACAATCGTCCGGACTCCCGATGCGCATAAACTCCCGCCTCGGAGGCCCGACGCACTTTAAGAGTCACTGGCGTTGACCTGGAAGTTTCACTGCACTCCGAGTCATACTGAGAGAAACTAGGGCAGAAAGCCATTAGAAAATTCTTGATATAAACGCATAATTTCCATCTGCTGAAGGTCAGGACCATATGCAGCAAAATGATTATCGTGTCGGTAGGCTTTTCGTAACAAGATATGCAATATGAAACGACATCTCTCAAAAAATCTATACAATAAAAAGTCAATTGAAAATCGTATTAAATTTTCTGGAATAATTTCTTAATGTAAATACTGGATTCTCGAGCGCAACGTGCTTTTCTATATTACGCCATAATTACATCGAGTTAACTTTATCTTTCTCGTAATTTAATTCAATAATTTAAATCATTTCCAATTTCCCCTAAAATAAAACAAAGCAAGTTAAAATAAAAAAATCCTGATTCTCTTATTATTGCCATTTGGAGCATCGGTTTGGTGAATTGCATTGCTAAGATAATTGGATTTTGTGTTGGTTACAATCACGTAATCCTAACTCATGTATGTCAGTGTTTTATGACCATTATTTGAAAGCTTTAGCGATCGTTGTGAGACTATCTGTCATCAGATCGAATATGTACCACGCAACATATCGTTTATGGAAGTTTATATAAGAGTAAGAAAACAAATAGATTTATTGTTATGTCACGCGGTTATGAACGTCGAAATAAGGCTCAATTCTATAAATCATAAAAGGTATCCTTCTGGATTAAGTTTAAAATGCACAACCTACAAATATTCCTGATAACTTAATTTATTTTGTTTAGCACCCTCATATTATCCTTTTGTCGTAAAACGGGCGTGGTTATGAGTAGGTACCAATTATAATATATATATTGCCTAAGAATAATGCCTCCATAACATTGTAGTAGGAAATGCTTAAATTAAAATCCCGAAAAACTATTACAAACGGTTATGTCTTGTTAAGACAGAGCATAGCGAATCGAAATGCAGGTTTACTAAGGTTTTCAGCTACTTTAAAATCTAGGGAACGAGACTCCCATTACGTGAAACATTACCACAGCCACGTGGTGATATTTCAGCAGCGTTTTTGCAGTTGACTGTAAGGAAGAACGTGTCACGTGTCTTTGCGCGGGCTGTATATGCCTGCCTGAAACATTGAACGGTGCAGTACGACGGGCCGCAGATGGCTGTGTGGCGAAACTTCTGTGAATCCCATCAGCGGCCCCTGACACCACGCAATTCTTCACCAGGGGTGGGGTTAGGGGGGAGTTTGAACTTGGCATGCTCCTCCCTGTGTTATGGCATTCAGAAACAGTGAAGGCAATTGCGTGGGGTCCCCCCCATACCCTCGCCACAATCGCCCTTATTCTCCGCCATCAGGGCCCAACAACAACAGTGTAGTGCGAACTGCAAATGTGGCGCGTTAGCGACAGGCGTTCGCCGACCATTTACGACCTCGTGGAGGGGAAGGAGGGCAGGGGAGTAATGTTTTAGCTGGTGGAAGGGGGGAATAGACGGGAATGGTCCGACGAGGGCATGGGGCGGCTATTGTGCTGTGGGAGTGGCGTCGGGTTTCCACCCATTCCCCCTCCGCACGGGCATATCGGCGTTGAGTTGCAGCCAGCATAATGCAGTTATGGCTCATAAAGCTCTGGCCACGGGAGCGGGTAATGAAATACTGGCAGCAGTACCAGTGACACCGCAGGCGCATGCAGCCTACGGCGTGAACTTCCTTACCTATTACACGAAGTACCGTCACATTACTTCTCCTTGGCATATGTGTCTCAGTTGGTTACACGTCCCATCTCTGTCCATGACAGAGGTTTGCACTTGTCTGCAAGGAGTTAGCACTAAGTCGCTATGTTTATGCTTCCATTATTCAAATATGAAAATATCTTTATGTAGCTTATTATCACATAACAAACTGCAAGATAATTTTAAATTTTCGCGTTGTTCACGTTTTCTCATAGGGTAGAAAAATGGGTGGAATTGTCTGATTGAGAGTATCTGAATCCCTGTTCATGGGGGGACTCGTCGGCGTGTTGCAGATATACTTCATTTGGAAGTAGGGTACTCGCATTAGGCAAGTATTCCTCCAAAGTAGCGACCGGGAAGCGTCTATGTCGTAGTTTCGATAAGACTTCGAAGTTGAACGTAGATAACTGCAGTTTTCATTTTGTCCTTGTTCGTGTATCGTTGTGAGAAGNTTCGATAAGACTTCGAAGTTGAACGTAGATAACTGCAGTTTTCATTTTGTCCTTGTTCGTGTATCGTTGTGAGAAGACATTGCTGTATTTGACTGGGCCAGTCAGGATAAGCTTACTCCGGTACTGAATGACTGTGATTTGTAGGCAGGCTCCTAAGACTCGTACCAGAAGGAACCATCCAATTGTGNTTCGATAAGACTTCGAAGTTGAACGTAGATAACTGCAGTTTTCATTTTGTCCTTGTTCGTGTATCGTTGTGAGAAGGCATTGCTGTATTTGACTGGGCCAGTCAGGATAAGATTACTCCGGTACTGAATGACTGTGATTTGTAGGCAGGCTCCTAAGACTCGTACCAGAAGGAACCATCCAATTGTGNATTACTCCGGTACTGAATGACTGTGATTTGTAGGCAGGCTCCTAAGACTCGTACCAGAAGGAACCATCCAATTGTGAAAGGGGTCTGAGCTACACTGTCTTGAAGGAACTCTTTCCGCGAAAATCGGATATGTCTATGTCTAGATAATATTTAGTGACCTGCGAAATTCTCATAATTTGGTGACACAATAAATATGAAACACATATGCATCGCCACAGTACGTTCGTCCTATTTGACATGCCATGGGTAACTCTGCCCCACTGAATAAGCACTTCATAATTGTGTGTCCGAATCACACGCAACCCAGTCAGAAGGGGAGTGACTTTACATATAGAGAGCAGCCATTGGAAAAACTACATCGTCCGAAGCCAAAACAATACTGGGAATCTTAGCGGAATGTGAAATAATGATGTGAATCTTGCAGTTTCCTAGTCATATAATAATTGTTTTANAATACTGGGAATCTTAGCGGAATGTGAAATAATGATGTGAATCTTGCAGTTTCCTAGTCATATAATAATTGTTTTAATTTGCTAGACAAGTACAGAAGTAAGAGCATTTACTAGAAATAATTAAATTTAATTTTGTGAAGTCACTATTTTTACGCTGCTGCTAACTTAAACAGTTCGTCTGTAGAGAGTTAGCACTAAGCAGATATGCTTATTTTTATATCAAATAAAAACTGTACGACATATTTATTAACTATCACGTATAATATTGTAATATATTTTATAATCGTCACGTTGTTCACGTTTCCTGATAGGGAAAAAAAAAAATTTAAATAGGCTGCCACACGCAAAGGACGGCTATTTCGTTCCCAGCTGGCATGAAGAATGGATGATATGAAAAATGAGATAGGGGCGGAGCAGAGTAGAAATTAATACAAGGGAGGAAACTGGATTGCTCCGAAAATGCACCCACATAACATCAGTGTCCGTAAAACCCACATCATAATTTCCGTCTGAAAAATTCTCGCTAAAGCCTACCTACTGAGTATGTTGCGAAGTCGTTGAAAAATAATACATGATATAATTTTGTTGACTACACAGTAGGGAACATGTAATTACGTCATAATGCGCCCATATTGTACCTCAAAAGTTACTACTGAATTAGTCTAAATGATTCATTACAAACTACAATGTTGACTATTAAAATTGCAACACCAACAAGGTGGACCTGAAGGACCCCACATTGTTAGACTGAATAGAGCAGGTTTAGAAAATTATGTGATTAGTTGTTTGGCCGAGAGGTGACAAATGTGAGCCTATTGCGACCCTGATAAGCTGTACATGTGTGCAGGTCGGGGAGCTGTTGGGAAGAAGTGACAGTGTTTTTCCCTGCCGTTCGCGTGCACAGACGGAGTGAGTACATCGCGTTAAATAGCAAGACAACCACGCGAACAGGTTTCCGCATTTTAACGCGGAATAATCGTGGCTTAACGCGATTGTGGACTATTCTCCCCCGAAATTGGTCCTAGCGTAGAAATAAATGCGACCACAGCGAAGCGGATATGGGATCAGTGGGTAGAGGAGGGACGGGCTGAGCGAAGTGCAGGAAGCCAACAGCCCTGTCGCAGCAGCGTGCGCGAGGACAGGCATCTGGTGCGCATGGCTATAACGGACCATGCATCTACGTGTCAAACACCCTCGCTCAGGAGTTCAGGCATGTGGTACATACATCTGTGTCCGCTTGCAGGGCATCGCGTCCAGGCGCCTATTTCTGAGGCTTCCACTGTCTCAGGCGTCTGCGGCTGCAATGGCGTGTGGAACGTCAGGTCTGCAGGGACGAATCACGCTTCTGCTTGCCATATCACGATGATCGAATCCATGTCTATTGGCACCGAGGTACCATCGGATTCCTGTCCCGTTCGCTCCTAGACTACATCGCTGGTACATTAATCAGTAACAGCTACATAATGGTACTTTTGGAGCTTGATGTCGTTTCTTATCTCCAGGACCAACCTGGGGCTCCGTACCAACAGAAAAATACACAAGCGCATGTGGCACAAGTCGTCCAACAGTTCCTGGATGACCAACATGCCACACTGCTTCCTTGGCCTACATGTTCAACGGATTTCTTGGCTATCGAAAAAAGTGTCAATGGTTGGATGACAATTGCCCGCCAAATGACATCCGCGGCAACAACGATGTACTTTGATCTAGTATTGAAGAAGCATGGACGGATATAATCCCAGATGAACATCCAAAGTCTCTTCTTCTCAATACAGCGTCGTGTAGCAGTGGTTATTGCCGCCCCGGTAGAACCACGCAGACTAGATTTCCCCATGCTCTGTATGCCATACCGAGCTGCAAGTTAAATCATCACATGTGTACGATGAGTATCGTGTCCAGTAAATATGGTTGTGATAGTTCACGTCTATTTTGATTTTGCAATTATTATGGTCAGCAGTGTATGCAATAGAGTTTTGTGCAGAAGTTGCTTTGAAAGTATTTCTGTCAACCCTGCAGGTGAATTTTCTATAATCATGTGCGATGTTTCTATGTGATGCAGCGTAACGAAGTAAGTGATGAACGCCAGTGATTTAGTTGTAACGAAAGAAAATGAGAACTAGTGAAGAAAATTGTGTGGCTCTTAACAGCGGGGTTTTGAGAGCCAATACGAAAGAAAATACTTCCCTAAATAATTACTTTACCAGTACACTACATGACGTGAAACGTTTCTCTTTCTTTTGATAATGTCCTGATATATGTTAAAAAATCTGAAAGCAAGCATAAGACATCTTGCTAAATTATGAGAGAATATCTGAAATATTTTCATTCCTTGCTTACTTCTGTTCGGTGATGCATATTGTTTCATTTAAATATAGGATACTCAAAATTGAGTTTGTGACCTAACTTTATTATCTCTATGATAATAAATTTTTCACGCTTCAGATTGGTCTTAATTCAGTAAAATACGATTTTCACAGGATCAACGATAACCATTTGATACTTCATTCAGTTATACAAGCTTTTATTTAGCTTCGCATTTCAAGTATATGTAGTTCCGACGACAACACAATATTCTCTTGCATCTCTCTTGGTCTCCTTCTTTATGTTGCAGAACACTTGTACAGACGTTAGTCCTGTAACAACTTATCAACACATGCTGTTTGGGGCAATAGACACCTATGAAGGAAATGCCAGCTATCCCCTCCCCCAACCCAAACACCCTTCTTGGTCCCAAGAGCCGCTCTGCCGTGGCTTTAGCCGCGATACATCCGGCGGAGTTTCCTGTTCGATCTCAGGCAGGAACACTTACGCAAACCATGTTTGTTGACAACTTGTCATTCAGGACTGGGAGTAACGAAAGAAATACTGTCTATCCACTCTTTAATCTCAAAGGCTAAAGAGCGAGTATTTGTCAACAACTCGCCATGCTCGACTGGTTGAGAATAAGAAAGGAAATTATGTCTGTAGGTTTTTTTTAGCATCAAGGGGAGTTAAACGCAAGCCTAATATAAATGATTGTAAAACGATAGATTTTTATAGTGGCCTTAATGACTCCCTTAAGGGAATCCCACCGTACTACGAAAAATATATCTTAGGGTGTCGAAATTTAATTTAAAACAATAAATTATCTTTTTCACTTTGTTTTGTACATAATTGATACAGGTGAGGAATCATATAATGCTTATTTAAAAGGAATTACATAAAATTATTTTTCTTATAGTGTAATTTTTTATCATTTACGTCCCTGTGAGCACGATCGTGGACATATTGCAAATTAAAGATATTAATGGCTGGCACTATAAGTAGAAATGAATTAGTGCTCAGGGTTTTAGGCACCGTCCTTGGCATTAACCTGGTTTGCCGAAGATTTTGCTGCTCTGGTTTGCAAACACAAGCACCAAAATATTACACCACTACAACACCTAACCTTGTCAATTATTTCGAGCCCGAATGGGTTAAATATAGCTAGCATCTTCAGCCATGAACATTTTAAGAAAGTATACTCGAAGTACCAAGCAAAGTCAGCCCGGTTATATTTCCAAAACTGGAAGGTGTCAGTATTTAATTTTTTTTCTTTAATACATTTTGTGGTAATGAAAACCGCAGCACACAATATACGTCATTATGATTACTGATACATGATTGTATCATTGTCATAATAATGTGTCCATTTTCTTCTTTCGTTATATAGGAAATGTTTTTCTGTGATTGGTTGAGTTT
The DNA here is from genome assembly GCA_002778355.1 of Clitarchus hookeri. Lineage (NCBI taxonomy): Eukaryota > Metazoa > Arthropoda > Insecta > Phasmatodea > Phasmatidae > Clitarchus > Clitarchus hookeri. The sequence goes on along the minus strand of NQII01000393.1, from coordinate 156,352 downwards.
TTACCTTGATTGGAGGCTCTATTGTTTAGCTAGGAATAATATTTTGATATGAAACACATTGATAGTTTTTCCCTTGTGTGCGAGCACTCTAATTGGTAATATTTCATTTAACTATGCCATATAAACCCAGCATATAGACATATTACAACCATACTGGTATTCTGGCAGTAACTTGGTGACCACAAGGTTCCGAGATCCTCGTACTCAGACACCAAGCGTGTGGTCTGGGCCGGGGTATTACCCGGACCCCTAGTGTCTCTCCAGGACACAACCGGAGCAGGTTGCCGCTCACCGCCCAGTCCTCCTTTAAGAGATGTGATCTCTCCAGACCTCCTCCAGTACACAGATTTAACCACTGCCAGAACGAGTCCAACCTCTCGTGATCGGTACACCCGAGAGAACCTCTGGTGGCGCCAAACCGATCAGCTCGTGCTCCCACTTATTAACCATGGCACTTGCGGGTTTTCAGTTACCCGACCGCTCCACCAATACTCTGCACAACTCACCGGAAGGGTGGAGTACGAACGGTTCGGAGCGGCATGCGTCCTGGATTCCTCGGGGAGTGCCGAAAATGGGGATAGCAGCCCTCGCTGTAAAATGGACTTGTGTATCAAGTTGGGGCTTTGGATTTTGTACCTCAGATGCATTACTGAGACACCTGCGATGAGAGGGCGTGATCCTTCTTCCCACCGAGTGGGCGGCCGAAGCGCGGGATGGCTCACAGGCTAAGAGTGCTGCGTTAAAATATAACAGTATGGCAGCCGAGAGGCTTCTGTATTTGCATCACTTAGTAACTTGGTGACCATTAAAATCTGCTATTCGTAAATGGTGTCCACCATTTTGGCTTATAGAGACACCTAGAGTATCAATCATTTTATTATAATATATCAGGAACTACTAGAACGAAGTCCATAAATAAATGAACTAAATGTATAATTATAGACAACATAAATTGAATAATTTCAAGTAGGTAAGATACTCGTTCTCAAAATCGTTGCCTTCTCAAATTTTGGGATTCATGGCATGTCTATGAGACAGCCGACCACGGCATGGTGGATGTTTTTATTCAATTAATTGAAAATATTATTATGTTTAAAGTCTTTTTGTGAGCTATTTTGAAACAACGTAATCTGGAAATAAAACTTAAAAATATCTCAGTAACTTCTCAACTGATTCTCAGCACGTCTGCAAACAGTATTACGGAAGGCCACCCAACAGTTTATAAAGTAGTCAATTTTTAATCAAAGCGGCGGTGTTATTGTTGCGGTGTCATGTGCCATATTTATTGTACCAGTAAACTGATTTAAATGAATCTTGGTGTGCCGATGTATCTACTGTATGCAATAAATTCACTACATGTATTTGATTTAATCGCCACATTTTAGGAATACACTGCCAGAAATATAATGTTGTTTTCGGCTTACGTTATATCTCAGAAAATATTTAACCTTTTGCTATCAAATACTGTTACACACTTTTTACACTCAGACAGCTTTAAACACACTTTCTTTACAACTTATTCTTGAAGAACCTTATCAAAATCCCAAAGAAGCAAATATACAATAAAAATGGCTAATTAATTAGTTATATTGGTATGTTATTGTTTAAGGTTGATTTCATAAGGCGACTAATTATTGAACAAGCTTCACAGATTATGCTACCAAAAACCTTTTGGCTAAACTAAACCTCACAAACCACTCAAACTTACCAACTTATTTTTAGAGCGCAACAAAAAATTATTTTACTCAGTACTTTCGTTGCGAGAAGTGCGCTGTCATTCAGTGCGGAATTAGGATGCTCCAACCAAATCCTTGAAATGATAGGGATGGAAATTTTAATTGAATAAGAGCTGTGGAAAGTTATTGTGACAAGTATTTGTAACTCGGGTTCTAAAACTTGTTCAGAGATCTCAATAATTACGTTCATCGAAATGTATTTCTAAATAACCTAAGATTTTGGTATACGAATCGCTATTGAAGTGGAAGTCAACTAATTATGAAAGTTGAAGTGAGGGAGCGTACCATTGTTCTGAACAGGTGAAATTTCAACACTAACAAAATAAGGAGTTTTAATGCGCTAGGTGATAAATTTAGTTAAATTTGTTTTACGTAAAGTTGAACTATAACTGACGTGTTTATAAAACGTGGGGACAAACTTTGGCAAGTTATTCCTGGGGGTAAAAGAAGACTAATGTCATGAAGTGATGTCAGTAGAAGACGTTAAAATAAAGGGTTAGGTCGTAATATATATTTAAAAATATTAAAATATATTGCAGTATATAAATGTAATTTTGTATAGTAATTAGATAAACGGTTGTCATGAAGAAAGTACGGGTATTGAATGTGTTAGCCATTCACAGCATACACATACGTAGGGTTGTCACCCTAATTCACGTAATAAAATATGTTGGGTAAGTATATATTATAACATTTTTGGGGCCAGCTATGAAGTATGGTGTCACAATGTAGAACAAAATGTTCTTGGATACAACTGACTAACTCGCACATTATTCATGATCATGTAATTTATTTATGTGGGCAGTGTTGAAAGGTGTGAATCTAGTCATCATACAAGTATGATTATTTCGAATACATACCATAGAAAAGTCAATGTATGATTAAAACGTGAAATATAGTGTAACATTTAACTATGAAGTGCTAATATATGTGTACCATGTTTATATTTGATTATTTTTCTCACAATATTTGAACTCAGAGAAAAAAGTGCTGCGTCGTAGAGAGGACTGGTAAATTAACAATTTTAATTCCGTTTCGTTGAAACAAGGCGAATGTATGAGGTATTGTAGAATAACATTGAAATATATCTAAACGAATGATTTCGATTACTGTAATACATACAACGAGCAAATATCGTCCAAAAAAACTTAAAGACTTTTATGCTATCTAATGCAATTAGCATATTTTACTAATTATGTGTGTTCTTCTCGATTAATATACTAAAAAAAACCCGAAATCATGAAATATATGAATAAATTTGTTGTAATTATTTAACGAGCGTGTTATTTTTGGGCAACTGTTGGTCGTTTTACGCGTTTAATATATATATTTAAAAATAATTTTCTCGGATACAAAAACCACAATTACCAAATAGCAATATCGGTTTCTTTTGAAGTTAACTGTTAAATTATGGATAAAAATAGCTCACCTAAATTCAGTTATCTATAAACTTACAAAATTAAAATTAGTTAAGGATATTATTTAAAAACTATATTTATATGGCATTAGAACGCAAAATGGAGGGCTATTACGATATAATGCTGACGATGTAAACTATTAACATGCCAATATTGTTTTTAATGGGGCCGAACGGTTTTAACGATCAGACATAACGTCCAAAAATTTGAAAGTCTCCCTGATTGAAAAAAGTATTCGATATGGCAAAATTGATACAAGTTGGTTGCTTTTAGTAACTTCTACGTGTGTTCCTTTAAGTGACATTTAACGAACAGGTTCAAACGTTTTTAGTTTTAGGGACACTCGCACGTACACATGACAGAAAAGTTGTCACATTAATTAATCCTTCCTTCAGAAAAATGGGATAAAAAATGTTGGTTAAAAAAAACCACAGCACCAAGAGACAGAAAATTTAAACATGTTGAACACAGCAGAAAATAAAGTTAGAAAAGGCAACGTTCGATAGAAGGAATAGCCGCGGCAACGTACCTTTAAAGTGAAGTTCACTTTAGAAAAAAAATTCGCCGCTGCACGCCCGGCGTGCCGTTGGGGGGAAACAATTACACGGTTTTCGGACGTCGAATTAAAGAACCGTGCGCGAGGCATGACGCGACGCCCGGTTGTTCATGCGTCGACGGTTGATTCCATTCGCCCTTCCGGCGACTTTGAGCTCGCTTGTGGTTCACCGCATGGCATTCCTGTCCCTGCAACGCAACCCATATCCCCTCCCCCTCAATCAACAAACCCACACCGCTGCGCATGCGCGCGACGGGCAGCAGGTAGGCAACCCCGCGCAATCGAAACCACCCATGTGTGGTGATGGACTGACCCGCACGCCTCGGCGCACACTCCCCAGCTATGTCCGCGATCAACCCCCTCCTAACCCCCTTCAACCCTCTTACAACCGAGCATGCCCTCATTGAAACGTCTGCCCCTGCAGCAAGCGCTGCTGACACTGCCACTGTTTGGAGGTTTCCCGACGACGCCTGTTCACAGTTTCAATATATATATATATATCCTTTCCTTTCGTGAATTGAGTTGCTGGGGGTTAGATCCACCTGAAGTGCGTAACACCTCTCCTGATCTTGTCGGAAATTATGGTAATAGAGAGCGCACTGTAGAGCGATGCTGGGTGATGCACATTTCGCCTGGCTTTTTCTTTCACTTCCTTCCCGGCCGAGACATGATTTTTTTTTTTTTGAGAAATCGAAAGGACATATGTTGACGAGATATCTTTATTTCAAGAGCTCTCCTTATTACAGAATATACCTCCACCCAAGATAACTTGGTAGTGTTATGTTCCCTGCAATAACTGAATGCAGCTACATCAAAACGCATAAATGTTTTCTTTTTAACCACTTCGTACATGATTGCACTGGGTAACGGAACAGATTGCGTCTAATGTAGTCGACACGTTGATGGTGAAAAAATAACATAAGTAACGTCCATCTAATATGCAAATTTATTAAAAACTTAATTCTATTTTCACGTAATTTTCAATATCTGTGTAAGTAACATAACTCAACTTAACCCACCAGTAACCAAAATAACACTTATAAATGCACTCCCTATACTAAAAAATACCAGATTTCAAGTTAATATAGTTGCACCAGCGCAAGGTAATCGCGTGAATCTGATGATCAGTAATATTTGTGGGGTGCGCGACAGCGAGGTTAATAACGCCCCTTGCCGCACAAACCATTTGTTTCTCAGACTTCGTGAAGTTCAAGTACAAGATTGGCCTGAAGCAAAGTGAAGAAACGTCTGCATAAATTTGCCAAGTTATGGAAACTGCTGAACTTAAATGCTGCTTAGTGAATATGGTGGAAGAAACGGAATACAACCCTAACATTTTCAGTAATTACCGGACTGATAATTTACGTTACCAGGTTGAAACCAATACTTTATAAATACTTACGTAATTCACATTTTGCAGAATCGTCGATGGCGATGCATGCAACAGCACCGGGTTCAAGTTTCGAACAAACTGAACCGTTTGTAAATTGTTTACATCTATCCATAAGCATGATTCAGTTTGTATACATGGAACCAAGTATCACGTAATTCGATCCAGATGCTGTAAAAAATTTGGAGACACCACCGTGTTAAGTTTCATTATTTTCATCATTATTTAAACCGTAATCATTTATAAAGTGAATCTCGTGTACGTGTGGCCCACCCCCATCATGTTGAAGGGGGGGCGTTGTCACCCTTACCTATGAAAAATTAAGAATGTTAAAGGAAATATTTCCAGTTTTTGACAAAAAAAATTCTGCCCGTAAAATAAGCAAAATAAATGTGTTTTTGTTTTCAAAATTCGTCTAACACTAGCCTTTTTAAAATAAAAATTACATGTTTTATTACACAGAGAAGTGTTACTGCCTTCCAGGTAGGCAAATAGCAATGGTTGTCTGCCCACTACGCCATAGTGGTGTGTGGATTTGATTTGATTTATTTATAATAAAATTCATTGAACAGGAAATTTGTACAGACATGGACAGAAATAAGAAATATAATAGAAATATAGACAAAATACAACACACCGACCAGGCAGTTGTGTGAGGACATTACGTACAGGTGGTTTGTGGCGGAACTGAATCGTAGCTTGTTTCATCTAATGGGATTTCTAAAAGGCGCGTAATGTTGTCTTGCGTCATGATTTTCCCCCTTCTCTCATTATCAGTACTGAAGTTCCCTTCCCTAACAGAGGAGAGGACTGTAGAATAAAAAGCCACTCTTCACTGCACGTTGCATGCATTATACTACAAGTCGACAAGGTCAGGCATACGAACTCAAATATGGCAGACTTGGTTCTGCTCTATGGTGAAGTTAAAGGTAAAGCACGAGCTGCTGCGCGATTGTACCAGAAGAGGTTTCCAGCACGCAGGTAACCTCATCACAAGACCTTCACAACTCTTACCCAGAGACTGTGTGAAACAGGTACGTTTAAGGCACGAGAGTGTTCTGGTCTCCCGAGAAATGCCCGTACACGAAATGTGTAGGAATAAGTACTAAATGTTATGGAGGAAAACCTGTCAACAAGCACCCGTGCCATTGCGCACGAAATGGGTGTGTCTCATTCCACTGTATGGTGCGTTATGCACGAGCAGCCGCTTCATGCCTACCACATGCGAAAGGTGCAGGCCATGAGACCAGCATATTTCGCTCCTCGTGAGTTTTCACAATGGTTTCGGCAACAGTGCACAGTATTTCTTAATTTAACTTCCGTTGTATTGTTCACTGATGAAGCGACTTTCATGAGAGAGGGTTATTTTAACAGCAGGAACATTCACGTGTGGGACGACACCAATCCTCATGCAAGCGCCATTGCAGCCAACCAACACAGATCGTCTGTGATCATCTGAGCGAGTATTGTGGATGTTCATCCTGTTTCGCAGTACTTGATGCCGCAACAATTTACTGGGCACTTCTACTACCAATTCCTGCAATGTACAATTCCAGATTTCCTCGAGGATGTGCCGCTCGTGGTCTGGCAACGTATGTGGCTTTAACACGACGCGGCGGTGCCCCTCCACACTCCAAAAGTGTATAGTGTAGAGGGGAAATGGAGTGTGGAGTGTGGAGTGTAGAGGTGTTCACTGTACTTGAACACCTCTACACAGAATTTCCAACACGGAGGATTGGAAGATGTGGGCCTGTTGCGTTGCCAGCTCGCTCTCCTGGCCTTAATCCACTAGACTTTATCCTGTGGGGGGTTCATCAAGGCTCGGGTTTTCGATACACGTATTGACTCAGAGGAAGATCTGTCAGCCATGGTTATGACTGCCTGTGACAAGGTTATAGATACACCAGGTGTTTTCGAAATAGTATGCCGGTCTTTCATACGCCAACTTAGTTGTTAATGAGGTTGTCGGCCGCCATTTCGAACATTTGTTGTAACTTTACTTATCACGGTACGACATTTAACTAGTAGTGCAAGAACGTCAGTTCCTTTTATGGTTTATTTAATCCTAACGGTGAGAAAATTCCACAGAACTGTTATATGTGCAACTCAGTAATGTTAAGACCACGCACACAGTTACGGGAAGCTCATCCCACTACGGAATGCAGCGCGGTAACAGCCATTACTTATTGCCTACTGGCAGGCAGTAACACTTCTCTGTGAAATAAAACATGTAATTGTTACTCGAAAAGGGGTGAGCGTTAGACGATTTCTGCAAAATAAATTTATGATGCTAATTTTGCAGGCATTTCATTATCTCTGGTCAAACACATTGAATGTTTCCTTTAATTATACTCTTTTTTTTTCATAAATAAGGGTAGCAAAACCCTCTTTCAACATGATGGGGGTGGGTTACGCAGTTTCTTTAATATGAAAATAAATTATACTTTTTCCTCAAACTTTGAAAGCGTCTACCGCTTTTGCTATTTGACCTGGACCATAGGTTGTCTATCTCAATCTTTATATTTCCACCTCAGAAATAACCTATACAAATTTGACGGCGTGTTTTAGATACACGTTGGGTATATATATATGATATATATTTCTATACACAGTATATATTTATATATGTTGTCAGGTAATTCGCGGATACAGACCGCTCCACGCGAAACTGTGATCAAAACTAAGTATAAAATATTCTTCTGTAAAAATGCATAACATCCTTCGTTTACGAGAAAAACGACATGAAATGTACAAACTCCATTGTAGCAAACATGTGCTATTCTTATTAGATAAAGCTGAGGTGATGTGGCAGTGCTACAACTATGCTGATGCTCTATGCTGTGCTAAACGTGAAAGAAAAGTTATTTTATCTTTAAATGTCGTTTTTTAATTAAACTACCAGCCTAACGCCTTTTTACCAAAATAATATTTTCTACTAAGTTTTGTTCACATATTCGTGTCCAAAAGCACGTAAGAGCTGACCAGAGTATGTTTAAATTATATGTCATAAAATTGATTCATGAATTTTTAAAATTTTTACTGGCATTGAAATGGCAGAAAACTTCCTAAATTTGTTGTAATGCCTGACAGTAGCACCTTAATTATTTAACACATTTTAATTGCTCGAGTTAAGAAAGACTGGAATGGTTTGTAATCATTAATTTTTGTAAAATCATTTAACGAAGAGTGGTATTTAATTTTTATGCTTGGAGGTNATATGATATATATTTGTATACACAGTATATATTTATATATGTTGTCAGGTAATTCGCGGATACAGACCGCTCCACGTGAAACTGTGATCAAAACTAAGTATAAAATATTCTTCTGTAAAAATGCATAAGATCCTTCGTTTACGAGAAAAACGACATGAAATGTACATGTGCTATTCTTATTAGATAAAGCTGAGGTGATGTGGCAGTGCTACAACTATGCTGATGCTCTATGCTGTGCTAAACGTGAAAGAAAAGTTATTTTATCTTTAAATGTCGTTTTTTAATTAAACTACCGGCCTAACGCCTTTTTACCAAAATAATATTTTCTACTAAGTTTTGTTCACAGATTCGTGTCCAAAAGCACGTAAGAGCTGACCAGAGTATGTTTGAATTATACGTCATAAAATTGATTCGTGAATTTTGAAAATTTTTACTGGCATTGAAATGGCAGAAAACTTCCTAAATTTGTTGTAATGCCTGACAGTAGCACCTTAATTATTTAACACATTTTAATTGCTCGAGTTAAGAAAGGTTGGAATGGTTTGTAATCATTAATTTTTGTAAAATCATTTAACGAAGAGTGGTATTTAATTTTTATGCTTGGAGGTGGGGACCAAACACAATATAATTTATTTTACTAATATTGCTGACCTAATACAAAAAAGAGTGTTATTTATTTTCACATTTATTTACAACCATTCCGTATAGTTTAAACAGATGTATCTAGCTCACGAAATTGTTAGAGACATTCGTCACTCTTATGACCAAATTTAAAAGAATTTACAGAAGGAAAAAAATGATAACAAAGAAACAATGGATGCCTCCATTATAATTTTTAATGTCTTTTTAAATAATTTTGTGTTTTATTCTAAGTTTCTTAATTTAAAATCAGCAAAGCTAAATCAAACCGTATTTTGGGTACCTTTTAGTAAACTAATATGTTTNTATAGTTTAAACAGATGTATCTAGCTCACGAAATTGTTAGAGACATTCGTCACTCTTATGACCAAATTTAAAAGAAATTTCAGAAGGAAAAAAATGATAACAAAGAAACAATGGATGCCTCCATTATCATTTTTAATGTCTTTTTAAATAATTTTGTGTTTTATTGTAAGTTTCTTAATTTAAAATCAGCAAAGCTAAATCAAACCGTATTTTGGGTACCTTTTAGTAAACTAATATGTTTGACAACATGATCAAGATTTCTAACTCATTTCTAGAGTACGAATTTTCTTCAAATTCCGTCCTTTGAAAACAGGACATAATTTAGACGTAAGAAGTAAATAAACTTCAGTGAAAATTCTAAATACGTTAAACTATTAAAGTGACTGGGTCAGGGTTTACTTTAAGAAACCTCATTTACAGTTGCTATTCCGAGAAGAAAATACTTTAAATTGAAAGCAGTTTTTTAAAGTAAGAAGTTTGATTTGAAAATGAAGTGACTTATAAAAACGGACAATTATATTTTAGTTCTATTGTGAGAGACACGTAACTTATTCTGTAAGTATATGGTTTAAAAATAAAATTAAGCTATATAAGTTTTAATATTACTTACAGAACTGACGTTTGCTGGCGTCTTGATGAGTAAAGAGCCAGCTCAAGTGACAGCAAGGCTAAATGATCTGAATTCCATCCGTGCCAATAATAGAAAATTCAGTGCCTTCTTGGTAGTCACAAAAGTTCTTCAGAGCTAGATGTAATATAATGTAGCCTTCATGTGCACAACAGGGTGGCGTAGAACTCAGTGTTATAACTCTGTGAAGACGGCATATAACATTTCCCATGCGGAACTGTAAGTGCATCTTCTTTGCTGCAGTGGTTATTTAGAGTTAACCTCTGCTTTCTCTTTCTTGATGACGTTCCAATATTTACCTTTGCTGTCGCACGCGCAGCATAGCTCTCGTGACTCTATGAATCCACGCGTTGTTTGCCCACGACTCCGGCGGCGTGAAGACGAAGGGATAACAAGACTCCTAATTCTGAGCTTAGAAAAGATAACTCCCAGTTCTGAGCCAAAAAAAGACAACGCCTTCTCTTGAAATATCTCCTACGTGACCGGGAACATAAACCCTGGACCTTTGGTCTACTCGCCAGTCGTCCTGATCACACGATAAAACGGACGAACATTCTCGCTTTTATCAATGAATTTTTTTTTTCGTAATCTCACCTGATGATTAGATATCCTTCCATTCTTATTTACAATGTATCTGCACTGGACATGCTTGATATTGTTATTCAACAGATAGGGCCATCTTTTAATCACGAAATGATTTACGCGCAGGCTAGACTTCAATATCCTATGTGCAAACTTGCAGTCTTCATTTGACCACTGCCCGCTCGTCTTTGTGTGAACAGTGTGTGTTTACATGGGTGAGCCAATCAGAAATAAATTTCTCCGATACCGACCATCTGTGATTCGCGGGCAGACAGATAAGACGCGTGACAATTCAAATGATCCAATAAACCAAAGTGGTTCTGGACTGAAGTGTTTTGAAACAAAACTTGTCCCGAATTATTTTCTCGAAAAACAGGTGCCCCTATCAAAAGGTGACGCACAAATAACATAATAGAAAAAAAAAAGAACCTTTACTCTATGCGCCACGAAAAATATTGCTAATCCCGTCAAAAATGTTTTTCCTGCATTGGAATTTGGTGAAAGATCTTCAGGGTTTCAATACCGGATAATAAAGTTATATCGGTAGAATTATTTAGTCAAATGTTCCATTAAGATAACATGTGTTTACTTAAAAGTTAAAGCCATTGTAGATTTAAGTCGAAATAGATATTTAAACGAAAAAGTCACACATAAAGTTATTTATGTCATTATCCGTTACGTTATAGCAGTGTGACACGATATCGAACACTTAATTAAAATACTAAAATATTTGAAAAAAAAAAAACATTTTTCATGTTCCTTAGTATATATGTAATAATTTAAAATTAAAATTTGATTTGTACATATTGAAAAAAGTTATTACAACGCGACGTTTGGTTTCAGGCAAACTCACAGACGAAAAATTATTTTTGAACTAAACGAGGTTTATTTGTCACAACCGAATTGATTGTTTGCATACGGGCAGAAAAATATGTTGTTGTTGAAACAAAATTATTTTGTTGTTATTTGGTTTCCCCCAACACAGATTTGGTTAGTGCAACTAAAGATTTGTTTGACTCTACGTACATTAAACAATTTCGGTAAGTATAACAAAAATCACGGGAGCACGACCAAAACCCGAACCTAAATCAGCTGCGCTCGAGTAGTACGCCCTAGCAATCTCAGTTAAAGTGACTACCGATGAAGGTGGAATATTTTTAAATACATACGTTTCAAATACTGGACAATGTGAGCACATATATATTTCAAGAATCACAGCTTTGCTTTTTAGTTTCCTTTTGAACTTGTTGGCCTCCTTTCCAGAGGAAGGATATGCTTATGACACGAATTTCCTGCCTGTGTGTGTATGTGTGCAGGTTTGTGCGTTTTGTCAGTGCGTGTGTCCCCCCCCCCCTTCATTGAGAAACCCCTTCGTCAAAAATTTTTCAAGTTTTTAATACGTTAACCGAATTTAACAAAACTCGGTACACATATAGTACATAGTACGGACAAACGACTTTTATAATTTTCAACCCCGTGAAACACTTGACTTTTAAAACGGCGGCCAATTGAATATTTGGGGCCATATGTCACATCACGCGAATCATTCAACCGATTTAAACCACATTTTGTATGCTGTTAGCGCATCGTGTAAGCATTAAATATTGCAATATAAATTATGGTTGGTCCGCCATTTAAGGAGTTAGGACCCTATGAAAACAATAATCTTTTATGATATGTCTCAGGAAACTATTAAATCAATTCTCACCAAATTTGGCATAAAAATAATAATGTGATAGGGCATGTAAACCTGAGTATAGGAATTTGATTAGGCATTTCACTTTAAAATGGTGGCCATACAAATACTAAATGTGTATTTGGTATATATAGCATGCCATTTAACAAATTTTTACCCAATTTTGTATGAGGAAACTATATATTACAAGCATCGTAAATGCCAACACATAGCCATATTTGTCTGCAATTNCCCAATTTTGTATGAGGAAACTATATATTACAAGCATCGTAAATGCCAACACATAGCCATATTTGTCTGCAATTTTTTAAAATAGTGCTATACGAATAAATAAAGTTTTTATGTCATCTCGATAAAGAACAAATTGATGCCTACCAAATTTTGCAAAAAAAGTAGTACTGCGGCAGGTAAAGTAAAATAGAATGTTCTAAAATTGCNTCCTTTGAAAACAGGACATAATTTAGACGTAAGAAGTAAATAAACTTCAGTGAAAATTCTAAATACGTTAAACTATAAAAGTGACTGGGTCAGGGTTTACTTTCAGAACCTCATTTACAGTTGGTATTCCGAGAAGAAAATACTTTAAATTGAAAGCAGTCTTTTAAAGTAAGAAGTTTGATTTGAAAATGAAGTGACTTATAAAAACGGACAATTATATTTTATTTCTATTGTGAGAGACACGTAACTTATTCTGTAAGTATATGGTTTAAAAATAAAATTAAGCTATATAAGTTTTAATATTACTTACAGAACTGACGTTTGCTGGCGTCTTGATGAGTAAAGAGCCAGCTCAAGTGACAGCAAGGCTAAATGATCTGAATTCCATCCGTGCCAATAATAGAAAATTCAGTGCCTTCTTGGTAGTCAAAAAAGTTCTTCACAGCTAGATGTGATATAATGTAGCCTTCATGTGCACGACAGGGTGGCGTAGAACTCAGTGTTATAACTCTGTGAAGAGGGCATACAACATTTCGCATGCGGAACTGTAAGTGCATCTTCTTTGCTGCAGTGGTTATTTAGAGTTAACCTCTGCTTTCTTGTTCTTGATGACGTTCCAATATTTACCTTTGCTGTCGCACGCGCAGCATAGCTCTCGTTACTCTATGAATCCACGCGTTGTTTGTCCACGACTCCGGCGGCGTGAAGACGAAGGGAGAACAAGACTCCTAAATCTGAGCTTAGAAAAGATAACTCCCAGTTCTGAGCCAAAAAAAGACAACTCCTTCTCTTGAAATATCTCCTACGTGACCGGGAACATAAACCCTGGACCTTTGGTCTACTCGCCAATCGTCCTGATCACACGATAAAACAGACGAACATTCTCGCTTTTATCAATGAATTTTTTTTTTCGTAATCTCACCTGATGATTAGATATCCTTACATTCTTATTTACAATGTATCTGCACTGGACTTGCTTGATATTGTTATTCAACAGATAGGGCCATCTTTTAATCACGAAATGATTTACGCGCAGGCTAGACTTCAATATCCTATGTGCACACTTGCAGTCTTCATTTGACCACTGCCCGCTCGTCTTTGTGTGAACAGTGTGTGTTTACATGGGTGAGCCAATCAGAAATAAATTTCTCCGATACCGACCATCTGTGATTCGCGGGCAGACAGATAAGACGCGTGACAATTCAAATGATCCAATAAACAAAAGTGGTTCTGGACTGAAGTGTTTTGGAACAAAACTTGTCCTGAATTATTTTCTCGAAAAACAGGTGCCCCTATCAAAAGGTGACGCAGAAATAACATACTAGAAAAAAAAAACCTTTACTCTATGCGCCACGAAAAATATTGCTAATCCCGTCAAAAATGTTTTTCCTGCATCGGAATTTGGTGAAAGATCTTCAGGGTTTCAATACCGGATAAGAAAGTTATATCGGTAGAATGATTTAGTCAAATGTTCCATTAAGATAACATGCGTTTACTTAAAAGTTAAAGCCAGTGTAGATTTAAGTCGAAATAGATATTTAAACGAAAAAGTCACACATAAAGTTATTTATGTCATTATCCTTTCTTATGGATACGTTATAGCAGTGTGACACGATATCGAACATTTGATTAAAATACTAAAATATTTGAAAAAAAAATAACATTTTTCATGTTCCTTAGTATATATGTAATAATTTAAAATTAAAATTTGATTTGTACATATTGAAAAAAGTTATTACAACGCGACGTTTGGTTTCAGGCAAACTCACAGACGAAAAATTATTTTTCAACTAAACGAGGTTTATTTGTCACAACCGAATTGATTGTTTGCATACGGGCAGAAAAATATGTTGTTGTTGAAACTAAATTATTTTGTTGTTATTTGGTTTCCCCCAACACAGATTTGGTTAGTGCAACTAAAGATTTGTTTGACTCTAGGTACATTAAACAATTTCGGTAAGTATAACAAAAATCACGGGAGCACGACCAAAACCCGAACCTAAATCAGCTGCGCTCGAGTAGTACGCCCTAGCAATCTCAGTTAAAGTGACTACCGATGAAGGTGGAATATTTTTAAATACATACGTTTCAAATACTGGACAATGTGAGCACATATATATTTCAAGAATCACAGCTTTGCTTTTTAGTTTCCTTTTGAACTTGTTGGCCTCCTTTCCAGAGGAAGGATATGCTTATGACACGAATTTCCTGCCTGTGTGTGAATGTGTGCAGGTTTGTGCGTTTTGTCAGTGCGTGTGTCCCCCCCCCCTTCTCTAAGAAACCCCTTCGTCAAAATTTTTTCAAGTTTTTAATACGTTAACCGAATTTAACAAAACTCGGTACACATATAGTACATAGTACGGACAAACGACTTTTATAATTTTCAACCCCGTGAAACACTTGACTTTTAAAACGGCGGCCAATTGAATATTTGGGGCCATATGTCACATCACGCGAATCATTCAACCGATTTAAACCACATTTTGTATGCTGTTAGCGCATCGTGTAAGCATTAAATATTGCAATATAAATTATGGTTGGTCCGCCATTTAAGGAGTTAGGACCCTATGAAAACAATAATCTTTTATGATATGTCTCAGGAAACTATTAAATCAATTCTCACCAAATTTGGCATAAAAATAATAATGTGATAGGGCATGTAAACCTGAGTATAGGAATTTATTAGGCATTTCACTTTAAAATGGTGGCCATACAAATACTAAATGTTTATTTGGTATATATAGCATGCCATTTAACAAATTTTGACCCAATTTTGTATGAGGAAACTATATATTACAAGCATCGTAAATGCCAACACATAGCCATATTTGTCTGCAATTTTGTAAAATAGTGCTATACGAATAAATAAAGTTTTTATGTCATCTCGGTAAAGAACTAATTGATGCCTACCAAATTTTGCAAAAAAAGTAGTACTGCGGCAGGTAAAGTAAAATAGAATGTTCTAAAATTGCGAAACATTTATTTTTAAAATTGCGGCTATATAGCTATTTTAGCTCGCAACGCTATATCTTCGAAACAATGTAATAAATTGCAAGTTAATTTTGTATGCTAGTAGTATTCATTACAAAAATCTAATACATCTACAAGGAGCATTTTTTCTTCACCATTATGTAAGATACGCTACACGAAAACATAAAATTTTATGTCATATGTTGGGGAAAAAATTGACCGATTCCTACCAAATTTGGTAAATAAATTGTACTGCAGCCGGTGGTTAAAATGTGTATTTTTTAATTAGGTATGCGTGTTATTTTAAAAATGGCAGCCGTATAAATATTTTAGTTCAGTTTATTTTACTAATGAAACAAATTCCCAGATAAACTTATATGCTGGCAGTATCTATCACAACCATCGAATAAGTATACNTATTTTACTAATGAAACAAATTCCCAGATAAACTTATATGCTGGCAGTATCTATCACAACCATCGAATAAGTATACATACAGCGTCATATTTCCTTAATTTTGTAATATAAGGTTACCACTACATGAAAAAAATAAAGATTTTACGTCATATATCGGGAAATAGTCAACCAATTCTTACCAAATTTGGCAAATACGTTATACTGTGTTAGGCCATAATACTTTATGTACTTTTTAAATGTTACAGTTACATACATTCAGAATAGCGGCTTAAAAATAATTTTATATTATTGTGCTTTATCTAAAAAACTATAAAACCTTTCTCAACTTTGTATCCTGGCAGTATCTATGACAATCATTGACTATGCTATTACGAAAACTCTTTATGTCATCTGTTTATAAGGATTGTCACATAAAAATATTGAGGTTTTATGCCATATCTCGAGGACTAATCAACAGAATCCCACCAAATGTTACAAACAGATAGTGCTTTATTATGGTAGGAAAATTAACATGTTTTAGGTGTTGCAGGCCTTTTTTTAATGCCATTAATATAAATATTTTAGGTTAATATGTTAAAGCTATAAAAGAGTTCAACAAAAATCAACCAAATGTTATACACTAACAGTATTCATTACAAACATCAATTATGAATACAGAGATATTATTTTTCCAATATTTTGCCAAAAAGGTGCCAGATAAGAAAATTGAACATTTTGCCAAATTTCTGGAATAATTCAGCTAATTTCTACCAAATTGTGCACACGATGTTTGTACAGAAGGCCAAGGGAGCTCAAATGATTTAAGTGTGCCAGACAGCGATTAAAAAAATTGTGGCTTTATAAATCATTTAGTTAAGTTGGCGATACCTATTAAAGAATTCAACCAAAGAAACCAAACTTGATATGTTGGCAGTATGTTTTACAAGCATCGTGTACACTACCTCTCTTTTTATATTTTGTATGATAGCACCAAATAAGAAAAAACNGCAGTATGTTTTACAAGCATCGTGTACACTACCTCTCTTTTTATATTTTGTATGATAGCACCAAATAAGAAAAAACGATTTTCAAGCCATATCATTTTAACGAATTATCCGATTTCCACCAAATTGTTTACATAAGTGGTGCTACAGAACGCTATGTCATCTCACATGTTTAAAGTGACTCAGCCACATATTTTCAAAATTNCTTTACATAAGTGGTGCTACAGAACGCTATGTCATCTCACATGTTTAAAGTGACTCAGCCACATATTTTCAAAATTACGGCGCTGTACATATTTCATGTTAGTAAACCCTATCATTCGAAACATCAGCCTGGTTACATTCGATTTCTATGCTCCGAATCCGATCTCAGTAATTCAGTTGATACCACGCTACCTTATGGTACGAGGTTTTCTGCGTTCGAGTCCCGGGTAAGGCAAGTGTATATTTGTAACTGGTTAACTGGCTACACTTTTAATGATATTACTTTGAACGAGACGTCAAGTCCATGTAGAGGAAAGTAGTCTCATTAGTTATATCAGTTACTTCTTGTTTTATTATGATTTTAACACGTTATTAAGAATTAATAAATGCACTAGCATACACTCATACTAACATATTCATCAGAAAATATGTAAACAAACTCTCGAGCTCTATTTTCGAAGGAAAACAGTCAAATGTGTGGCCAAAGAAGTTTACAACTGCAAATATATAAATATATGTATATAACGTTGATTAAACATAACGGTTTTTTGACAGACTTATTTATTTTGGCCCAGCACAGAGGTTTTGTTTACTTAAGAGTATATTTTGTCAGATGAACTAAATTAATTTCGAGGCTTCTCAAGTTTTGTTTACTAGACAAAATATTTTGTAAGGCAGTTAAATATATGTTTGGTCCTATATAAACAAATATTTTGTTGACTGTACTCTCATTGTGTTTGCTGTTGTCACAGGAGTCGCATGTTGCAATTTCTCAGAAATTCGACACTTCGTTTAAGTACCTGCGGTAATGGTTTAACTTCGGACTATTTTGACATTCAAATTTTATCTTAAATGTTATAATTAGAAATACGAGTGTACCGCAAAATAAATAAGCAAGAATTGTATTTATTTAAATTGGTATTTATACAAAAATTACGTAAATTTTTAATTCTTCAAAGTCATTTTCCTTTCATTTTCACACTTTTCAGGATATTTTTTTTGTATTACAGATNCGTTAATTTTTAATTCTTCAAAGTCATTTTCCTTTCATTTTCACACTTTTCAGGATATTTTTTTTGTATTACAGATTTAACGCATGTACTTTTTTTCCAATGTAGATAATAATTTGAGAGACATATTTGGCCTTTGGAGTGTAAAACATTCGAATAACATTGAAGAATGTCGCTTGAAATGCCAAGTTAACTACGAGAAGATCTGATTATATATAACTGTTTCAAAATTGTGGGATTGAAATACTACACTACGTTAGCTGAAAATTGCATATTTTCCTTTCAGTGTACCCTTTTAAGAACTGTTTAACCGGTTAAGCATAGCATTGAAATAATCACCATTAACGTTACATTTGGAAGCATGTAAATAGTGCAGGGCCTGAGTAACTTAGCTAATGGTTTAAAAAATNCGTAAATTTTTAATTCTTCAAAGTCATTTTCCTTTCATTTTCACACTTTTCAGGATATTTTTTTTGTATTACAGATATAACGCATGTACTTTTTTTCCAATGTAGATAATAATTTGAGAGACATATTTGGCCTTTGGAGTGTAAAACATTCGAATAACATTGAAGAATGTCGCTTGAAATACCAAGTTAACTACGAGAAGATCTGATTATATATAACTGTTTCAAAATTGTGGGATTGAAATACTACACTACGTTAACTGAAAATTGTATATTTTCCTTTCAGTGTACCCTTTTAAGAACTGTTTAACCGGTTAAGCATAGCATTGAAATCATCACCATTAACGTTACATTTGGAAGCATGTAAATAGTGCAGGGCCTGAGTAACTTAGCTAATGGTTTAAAAAATNCATCACCATTAACGTTACATTTGGAAGCATGTAAATAGTGCAGGGCCTGAGTAACTTAGCTAATGGTTTAAAAAATAAATTGCCTAGTTGAATATTTCCATACGAAAATATCCTTATATTGAATGGTACTTTTATAGCATTCTGTCTTGCTGATGATAAATTTTCTGGTGACAGTAAAATCCGCCCCATAAATTTCAGTCGCTCAGAATTTATGAGAACATTTATTCAGAGATACGTAAATTCTTCGTGATTCTGATAAAGGGGCAGAAAAAGAACGTAAAGCGTGGTACGAAAAGTTCGGAGGTGTCCTAGAAACAAAAGAAAGGAGGAAAAGGAGCGGAAATGTGAAGATATTAAACTATGATTTCCTTCTTAATGAGCGCCCTTGTCCCAAATCAAATAAATTCCATATTTAAAAAGACGATTCAGATTCCTAAAGATGTATTCCGTTTTGTTTCTCATTAAATATCTGGCTTTGTAGACTTATTTAAAATATTTTTCTTATCGCTTTTTTGTTTGTTCACGTTAAATAATGATGAGTTTGTTATTGTAACAGCTCAAATTTCATTCTTTAAAGATACGAAATTGTAATTTATATTTGTTTTATCGTGTGTACTCCTACTATTTTTTAACGATCTGGACTTTCTAATATGTAAATACGAATATTATTATTTTACTAGTAATGATTTACCTTTGAAATTTCAATGCAATTTTCGTTTTAAAATGTTGTCATGATGTCTCCATTTGCCTTCTTNACTATGATTTCCTTTTTAATGAGCGCCCTTGTCCCAAATCAAATAAATTCCATATTTAAAAAGACGATTCAGATTCATAAAGATGTATTCCGTTTTGTTTCTCATTAAATATCTGGCTTTGTAGACTTATTTAAAATATTTTTCTTATCACTTTTTTGTTTGTTCAAGTTAAATAATGATAAGTTTGTTATTGTAACAGCTCAAATTTCATTCTTTAAAGATACGAAATTGTAATTTATATTTGTTTTATCGTGTGTACTCCTACTATTTTTTAACGATGTGGACTTTCTAATATGTAAATACGAATATTATTATTTTACTTGTAATGATTTACCTTTGAAATTTCAATGCAATTTTCGTTTTAAAATGTTGTCATGATGTCTCCATTTGCCTTCTTTATTCGCAAGTCCATGAATGTAATTAATGAAATAACGACATCAACACACACAAATACACACACGCATATAATTCACGTAAAATGCAAGTGCAGATTCTTAGCGTGTACTTACTGAACTAACCACGCACTGGGCAAAGCATCTTCTTGTACAAATTTTTAAAACTGATTATCACCGTTAAATCGCACCCATTCCCTTAATTACAACTGACCGAATTACAGTGCACACAGCTTTCACATCTTTGGACCATATTAAACCAGTTTCTGGCCATGTGATGTATTTGCGCAAATTTCCTGCTTACTGACGATATTAACTGTGCATCAAGTCTTAACAATGTTGCAATGTTGTGATTCTAATGCATTTTTTGAAGTTTTTAACATTGTTTGTAAGCCTTCCTTTAAAATATGCCATCAAGCACACATTAAAAAGGTCTCACATGTGGTCCTAAACAATAATTATTTTTACNGCCTTCCTTTAAAATATGCCATCAAGCACACATTAAAAAGGTCTCACATGTGGTCCTAAACAATAATTATTTTTACAATATTACTGTAATTGTGAAATCGATTTTAATAAGTATGGAATGCTTCTATAGGTTCCTAGAAAACATGTTCTGAACTGGAATGTATGTTAAAAAATTCAAAATAACACTATAATAGTTCCGTATCGTAAATTCATTGAAAATGTTTAGCAGAAAAGCAATATATTGACAGATGGATATTTTCTGGTAGATTTTAAATCTCCAGTGTTTATAAATACATATTATTTTGAAAACGAAATCGAGAATAAGAAGCTGATGATCTAGCAAACTTTCCAATTTCGCATTAAATTTTGTTTTGACCTCTTACGTGAGACTTTANGAATAAGAAGCTGATGATCTAGCAAACTTTCCAATTTCGCATTAAATTTTGTTTTGACCTCTTACGTGAGACTTTACGGTGTTTATAATTTGAACCATTCCATAGCTTCAAACTAAGCATTATAGATTTTTAGTGCCCAACGTTACTAAAACAAGTCTTAAACATTGTTACCGCCATAACGAACTGGCCTTCTTTAATCAGAACCTATATGGAAGTTAATTTTCGGCAATGTACTCAAAGGCTTAGATGGTAGAATCATGTAGGTAAAAAAAATTTCAGCGCATTACGAATTTTACGCCAGATTTTGTGAATAGTTTAAGTACCGTTGTTACTGAGATGTAATGAAATACCTGAAAATATCTTGTGTTAATAATTTTCAAAATGGTAGGAGATCCATGGCATTACTTAGTTAATTTAATGGACGTAGTAGATACTTANTAAGTTAATTTAATGGACGTAGTAGATACTTAAACAAACTAAGTTTAAGTTTAAAAGATGTAATGGTACATGATACATGGCATATAATAATGTAAGAATAACAGTAGTTTAAAAAAAAGAGACTACACAAACAAACATTTAAGTATCATTTCATTAAAACCGTTTCCATAAAAATTCGGGGTTAATTCACAGATGTATGCCATTCAGATTTAAATTTCAGGCAAAACATTTGAACCTGGATCACTAAACATTTATCAATTCGTTAACATTTAAACAAAATAAGAAAGGCCAGCGTTCCAAGTTATGATTAAATCAGTTTGGTTGTTCTAAACATGTGTTGTGTAAAAGTGATAAAAAAATTTTTTAAGAAATGTTTATTAATTTAAAACATCATAATTTTATTAATGATATTTTTTCGTACAGGTGTTGCTGGTATTTCAATTGTTGTGGTTTGGTATCGATAGTTNGAATAAGAAGCTGATGATCTAGCAAACTTTCCAATTTCGCATTAAATTTTGTTTTGACCTCTTACGTGAGACTTTATGGTGTTTATAATTTGAACCATTCCATAGCTTCAAACTAAGCATTATAGATATTTAGTGCCCAACGTTACTAAAACAAGTCTTAAACATTGTTACCGCCATAACGAACTGGCCTTCTTTAATCAGAACCTATATGGAAGTTAATTTTCGGCAATGTACTCAAAGGCTTAGATGGTAGAATCATGTAGGTAAAAAAAATTTCAGCGCATTACGAATTTTACGCCAGATTTTGTGAATAGTTTAAGTACCGTTGTTACTGAGATGTAATGAAATACCTGAAAATATCTTGTGTTAATAATTTTCAAAATGGTAGGAGATCCATGGCATTACTTAGTTAATTTAATGCACGTAGTAGATACTCAAACAAACTAAGTTTAAGTTTAAAAGATTTAATGGTACATGATACATGGCATATAATAATGTAAGAATAACAGTAGTTTAAAAAAAAGAGACTACACAAACAAACATTTAAGTATCATTTCATTAAAACAGTTTCCATAAAAATTCGGGGTTAATTCACTGATGTATGCCATTCAGATTTAAATTTCAGGCAAAACATTTGAACCTGGATCACTAAAAATGTATCAATTCGTTAACATTTAAACAAAATAAGAGCGGCCAGCGTTCCAAGTTATGATTAAATCAGTTTGGTTGTTCTAAACATGTGTTGTGTAAAAGTGATAAAAAAATTTTTAAGAAATGTTTATTAATTTAAAACAACATAATTTTATTAATGATATTTTTTCGTACAGGTGTTGCTGGTATTTCAATTGTTGTGGTTTGGTATCGATAGTTNACATAATTTTATTAATGATATTTTTTCGTACAGGTGTTGCTGGTATTTCAATTGTTGTGGTTTGGTATCGATAGTTTCTGGAACATGACTTAAATTTATTTTTATTCCACGTGGTAGGGCTTCAACCTTACAAACTGTAGCTTAAAGGGCCAAGATAAAATTAAATTAGTGTTAAAAATTTTACAGCCGACATACTAAGTTTTGTTGAAATAATTGTAATTGTTTCGTATACGTAGAATACTAATGAAAATATTTATATGGCAATTAACTTGGAAAAAAACGAGCCTGATCTACTAAAATCACATGCGTTTATGTTGTCTTATCATAACTACAAGTGTACTGAATTTTAATGTAGTCAGTTAAGTATCTACCGAGAAACGATGATAGAGTTTTATATTTAGGGTGACGTAACTTGTAAAAAGGAGGGAAAAGTGGTTAATATGCGAAGAACTGTGAAATTAGTTTTATATTTAAGCAGATAAAGCATACATATCTGAAACACCTAAGTTACCGCTATCACAGGAATATTTATCTTATGTACTATAAATAAAAACCGAATATGTTTCGGTATTTTACCTTAAAACTTTATTTGCGACAATTGANATTTATCTTATGTACTATAAATAAAAACCGAATATGTTTCGGTATTTTACCTTAAAACTTTATTTGCGACAATTGACAGCAGTCAGTATATTATTTTCCAAGTTTTAATTNTTATCTTATGTACTATAAATAAAAACCGAATATGTTTCGGTATTTTACCTTAAAACTTTATTTGCGACAATTGATAGCAGTCAGTATATTATTTTCCAAGTTTTAATTAAATAGTTTCTTATTTTCATGCATCGGTACCTTTGATAAATGGTTACAAACGAGGAGCTAATCACATAAGAAAAATTAGTTAGATTTCGTTAGATGTTCCCTTTTGATATGACAAGCTTGTTTTTAAATATTGAATATAGAAATTAAGTTAGAGAGGAATGTACGTAAATCTAAGGTGCGGGGAAATCTGTCTAGGACATTTAAACTTAGATCGACGTCATGTATTTGTAGCCAAATGTGACCCTTATTCACCGAGTGGTTCCCATAATACGACGCAGTAGCTTAAGTTTGGTAGGTGGAACTGTTTCGAAAATAGTGACCTAAGTTGTGTGAATTAGCTTTTTCAATGGATTCAAGCCTTTGGTTGAAATAAGTCAGCAAATAGTTCAATATATGTAGCAACAGTGAGTTTTAATGTAAATAACNATATAGAAATTAAGTTAGAGAGGAATGTACGTAAATCTAAGGTGCGGGGAAATCTGTCTAGGACATTTAAACTTAGATCGACGTCATGTATTTGTAGCCAAATGTGACCCTTATTCACCGAGTGGTTCCCATAATACGACGCAGTAGCTTAAGTTTGGTAGGCGGAACTGTTTCCAAAATAGTGACCTAAGTTGTGTGAATTAGCTTTTTCAATGGATTCAAGCCTTTGGTTGAAATAAGTCAGCAAATAGTTCAATATATGTAGCAACAGTGAGTTTAAATGTAAATAATNTATATGTAGCAACAGTGAGTTTTAATGTAAATAACTTATATGGCGTGCATTTTAGATATAAGTACCCGTTAGAAATATGTTATATAAAAATTTAGTTATAGTGCGTTAACACATGGATTTTTAGCTTAATTTGGCGATGATCGATTGCGTGGCTCCAAGAACGACATACAAGCTTAAATGTTTTCAGTCGGAAAGGGGGTGGGGGGCAATCTTCAAATGTGGTCGACAAATGAGAGTTTGAGTACCTGAATTCAAAACTGAGAGCGTGTACTGTCCCCAAGCAATTTTTGGTTAAAATTGGTTCAATTATTTTTTAGATATGACATATCTATAATTTAAGGTGGCCACAATTTTAAAAATAGGCATTTGACAAGATTTAAATGTATGCAGATAGCTGTTCTATGTAAGTAGTCTAAGTGTACGAATGTTGGTTCAAATTGGCGTAGGAGTTTAAAAGTTTTCTGGTGTGGGATCAATAAACAAAAACACAACATACACACAAATAGAGGAATGCGATGTCGCAAGCCTGTATTTACTCCGGTAAGATTGCTAATTAAACTTCTCGGAATTTCGGAAAATTCTAGTCCTTTTGAAATGTAATGTAGAAATGATATTAATATTTTCAACCGAGAAATAAATCTGAACCAAGATGGTTTTAATTTATATTAACACAAGGTAAATTCTTCGAATTACTTTCTGCTATCCAGCCGCTTTATGAAATTGCTGCTTTCCAAAATGTTAGCTGGATAATACGTATATAACGAAATTATTATGTTATTAAAATTACGCTCAAAATAAAGACAACGTTAATGCGAAAATGTGTTTTTAAGTGTGTTCTGTTCAGGTACTGTCGTGTTTAAAAAAAAATTATATCACTACTATAAGTTAAAGTATAAGATAACATTTATTTTCTTAGTCTTAAAGCGTTTCAGTAAACTCAAAAAATATTGCTTTTTAACGGAACTTGTAACTGTGATGAATTTGGCTCATGATAATAAAACTTAGCTTTGACAAAAATATGACAGTTATATTGCAATTTCATACTTAAGATTGGTGCTGATAAAGGTATTTTTAATCGAAAACATTTATTTACGAAACCATTGCCATTCAAAGGTAGAATGTTTTCGTGCTAGAGCGAAGTCTTAAGTCATAGAAGGCTCTGGCACAGTTCATTTTAAAGCCTAATTTTTGAGATTTTATATGAGTATTCTTTTAAAGTAAAGAGTATAACGATGTATTTATTACCAGGTTAATTAACATTTGGGGAGTCTTCAAAAACACATTTTACTCGTTTTCATTATCTAAGTTTCATTATCTACGCATCCCAGGGAAGCCATCCCTAAATTTTTATTATTTTGCACCCAGTGGTTTGGGTTATGCGTATATGAGTGAGTAATTGAACGAGTGAACCAGTCGGGACACTTTATTTTATGAGCTACGTAAACGTTCAAGAACAGAGAATATTTTCTCCACGGTTTTATCCTGTAATTAATGGTCCTTCTTTAAATGTTTCATTATTTTTAAGGTATTACGAACAATTAGTTTCAATGTACATACTTCAATAAAAATTTAGAATAAATAGGATTGCCAGAGATTTCACAACATTACTTGACGAAAAAATGTATTGTAATGTCAGTACTTTTTACTATTGCCTGCAAATATTTTATTTAGTCATAATAATATCGCGTAATAATTGCTATATGGAGCAACTTTGTGAAGCATAATATATAAATAATATTAACCGAATGATTATATAATCATACAAGTATTTTTATTTACCATCACATGGAAAACTTTGTATTGGAAATACCATTTAAATTATATATCTATAAAATTACACGATACTGCATAGGTATAACTTGCTTTTAAAGGCATATTTTAAATACAAGGGATTAGTTTTATGCCTTGTTTATGTTGATACATGCGTTGCAGGTTGTGAGGGATAAGTTTCTATTAATATTATAAAGGCCATAAACCTTGAAGCCCTTACTTCAGAATCCGAGCTCTAAATGCAAGTCAGGGAACACACTACACACTACACATAACGTCTGAATGGCTTGAAATGTTACAAAAGTAAAAATATAAATCAAACAAATATGCACTTTTCCTGGCAGAGCGTGCAGGACGACAAGGTATGTTTAAACCTGCTGCAGCTGGTCTGTGTCCATTAACCCATAAAGGTGCTTCGGGATAACGTTTAATTTCCAAGCGCGAACGTGGCTGGGAGGCTTCCTCTCTCTAGGAGTTGGCACGCCGTTGCCGTATTCTCACACAGCTAAGAACGCAGCAAGGGCAAACAGATTTCCGTGCAGGTTCGGCCAAGAAACGCGCACCGACACACACACCATTCCTATTATTCCTTCTGCATTTATTCTAGGGAAGGACGCGAGGGCGGTTTTGATTATAAGAAGAGGGAGGGGGGTGGAGTGGCGTAGCGCCTGAGATGGGAGACACTCCGGACTCCGCGAAAGAGAGGAAGGGGCGTGAAAGGTGAAATACTCGAAGAAGGTGGCAGAGGGGGGGTTTGTTTTCCGTCAGCAATAATTGAATTCCATGTCTCGTGTATCTCCCATACTCTCTTAACGTTCCGAGACATTTTCTGCCTTTCCTCTCGACCTCTTTCCTGTACAGAAAACCAAACGCCGTTAAAATAGAGAAGAGCTTGGAGGACAAAAAAGAAAGGATTGCTGGTTTTGGAATCTGAAAGCCGTCTAAATGAAGTAGACTGGTAGCTGGATCATGATGAGCAAGTTTTGCTGGTGCAGGTCGTGGCTGTGTGTGGTTGAAGTTCCCTCATTTCTACTGGAAGTTTGTAACACACATGCTCTGTTCATCGATGATATTTACTATTCAGAAAGTTCCAATATTATCAATTGCGGTCTTCAAACTTTATATGTCCACATGTAATGAATTATTTATACCTGATGATTGGATTCACCTAACGTTTGTACTATCATGCGCAGAAGTATGCAGTCCTTCCACAGAAAAAAAAAATTAAATGGAAGGATCCTGTTTGTAAAAAATGTTAAAAGTATTCCTTCAATATTATTTAATAAACGTAGTTGTAAAAATTGGCATTTTTAAGCTGCTTTACTCACCTGTGTCCATTAGTTTGATTAACTGTTGTTCTGCAGCGCCCGTTGTTTGAGCACACCACATACATTTTAAATAGGTGAAAACATCTGGCGATCTAGCAGTATATTGCAGGAGTGAAAAGTTTAAATACTTAAATGAAAGGATTACCGTTCTGTCACGGCCACACGCGGTGTGGTATTGTTTTGCAAACATGTTGCTCTAAAGAACGAGTTTGTCGGATGCAAGCTCTATCGCCCGTAGAATTTTGTTGACGCTATATCCACTAAGAACGGTTCTCCAAAATATAAAACCACTGTGGAATATTTTAACTCATTCTCGATATCATTAAAAAAAATTACATCGGGATGGTATACTTCCATTTACTGCACTCTTCACGATTTCTTTCACCAGCTCGTCAGGAGATATTAACACTGTCAATAATTTTTAGAAACACAAGCGTGGTTCGTCCGAAAACAAAGTGTCGACATATTTCTCACGATAATAATTTTGTCAGATTCACCATTGCAACCTGTCACTTATGTGCTGATTCGTCAACGGACCCC
The DNA here is from genome assembly GCA_002778355.1 of Clitarchus hookeri. Lineage (NCBI taxonomy): Eukaryota > Metazoa > Arthropoda > Insecta > Phasmatodea > Phasmatidae > Clitarchus > Clitarchus hookeri. Next base: position 128,383 of record NQII01000393.1, on the reverse strand, counting down.
TCAGAAGACGCCATTGATAATAACACTTAAAGCTCTATTAAACGACGACGAACTGTTACGTAATAATTAGAGCAATGCGTTTTGCACTTTGCATTATTTACAAAAATGCCGATATCGAAGTGGAATAATTACCTAAAGGTTTCTAAGATTGATAGTTATCGCTTGAAGTCATGTGTGTGACACAACAATAATACTTTTTTCCCCATTCAGTTTGCCAAATTTCGTGCCATTCTATAGTTAGCTAAAAATGCGTTCTACGTTAGTCTTGCAAATTTGTCGGTACGGTTGATTTACCTACTGATGTGGCACGATCAGAACTGTTCTACAATGAATATCCGGTGGACCTAGTTTATCAACGAGTTTTTTCGAAACACTATGAAATGAATTGTAACCGATTAATTTCCACCTGATAAATAAACTCTGTTTAATAGGCAAAACTTATCTAAACATCTTCGAGTTCCTGAAATTTCTACAGTAGAGACGATTTACATGTTATCGAATTGGTATTTCAACTTCAGTTACGAACATTTTCGATGAAAGCGAAAATACGCAAATTGGTTTTCATTATAAACGGTTATGTTTTATATGTTTTAATAAGCTTTTTTATTAAGGGTAATTTCAACTTTCTTGTTTTTGTTTGATTGGTGTACTTACACAAAACAGGATGCAGTTACTCCGAAAACACATGTGTCACTATTGCAAAAAATGCGAAAAAATTAATTATTCCTAATTAATACATATAAATGTATATATTTGCGTTTACTTTATCACGTTTATTGTCAGAACCGTAAAAAAAATTGTTTTTTGTTTTTTATTTTAGTTAATTTCGGCAAGCTTTCAACACTTTGGAAAATATATTATTTTCGGATTCCTACCACATGTGAGAACAAATGATAAGAAGGAAATTTTTTTACATTGTAAAACTTGAGAACAGAAACACATTTATAAATAGCACCCCGCGATTTCAATGTCTGTACAAAAACTCCTTTTGACTGTTTGTGAACAATAAATATTAGAATTGTCTTTCCATGGAACACTTAATGAAAACACTTCTCTGCAAAAATAAGGGCTATAAATATTTTTCGGTTCATCGGCGCCTTTATAATAATGCGAATATGTTCTTGCAATTGTTGATGACTATTTATATCTCTGTAAAGTGACGGATTGCCGGCACATTTTGTATTTCGTCTGGCTCCATCAGCTTTCATTTGATGCTGGAGAATTATTTTTCCATTCATCTTAAGTCTTTTATTTTCATTTGCAGAAAGTTTTACATGATATTGCGCGAGGCAAAAGGGAACCCTGATACGCAGAGCTGTCCTTAGGAAGAGATTCAAGGGATGGAGCATTGCCTGGATGCTTTTATACCACCTGCACATCATCAGGACTGCTGTGCGAGTTGCGGCATTTACTATTCAAAGGCGGTTACGGCTCTGTATTTTTTAACGACCCTGAAGCTGTAAATGTATGCTGCAGAGTGTTCTAGATAAGCCTTGTTCGACCTCCTACTCTAACCCACGCAGATCTAGGTGCGGGATTCGTGTGAGAGAGAAGTAGGAGAGTATAACCCGACGATTGAGCTAGGCAAGAGGTTAGTTAGACTGCGGTGGTGAGACTGCGGAGAAACTGAGATCCGTCGAGACCGCGCTTCGGAGAGACTAACCTTAGTGCACCGAGCAGTGTCCCTGCTATCCGAGAATACGGCGAACAGCTGTTGCATTGAAGGTGACGTTCAACGGGAGACTGCTACTGGCCGAGACCTTAAGTGCAGGAGTGGGACTCTAATATTCAAAGATTGTAGTAGGGACTCAGGCGTCGGTATTTCGCGAGTGTCCGCGAGTAAAGGAAAGACTATAAGAGTGAGAGTATTTTGAGGGACTTGCAGGCCTTATGAAGAAAAGAACTGATGTAATGTCAGGGTACGGCTGAGAAATGCATTTTATGAGACGAGCCGCGATGGTGAGTATCTGACAGGTCTGCTTGCATTGACGAAACCAGAGAATGGCATACTAACCACGCATTGATTGAGAATGTGAACAAAACGTCTTTTATATATCTTCATCTGGTATCGAACAATTTGACTTGAAGTAGTGTTTACTGTCACAGTATTTGTGATCTTAATATAACAGCAACAACTTTATTAACATGCACGAGGCAGTTATATATAAATTATCTACTGGAGCGCCTCAAATGAGAGTGGAACCAAGTTTTAATACTTAAAGCCATGGAAATACCAGGAGAGTGGGTTACAAACACAATTCTTTGGTAAGAAGTTCACAAACAGGCGAAACTAGAAAGATTTTTCAAATCATTAGTAGGCAATTTGTTATGAAGCATTCGCGGCACCGAACAACGATATTGTAGTACAGGGGTGAAAGCATCCATTATGATTTCTGAAATGTTTCCTAAGCATGTTAACTTCCATTTCATATATGGTTGCTAATCCTTTACTGTAAACTTTGCTTTTGGATACCCTCAAAATGCAAGATGCTGCTGATACACGTGTAAATGAAAATTGATGTGTAAAGCTTAGTTTGCTATCATTTTAGTACGTACGAGACGTTTGCGTAGAACGTACACAAAATGTGATATCAATCGTGAAATTACTCGTCTTATTTTAAACCAGTCACGCACGACTAGAAATTAATTTGATTTGATTGAAGTAGTGACTTATTAGCAAATAACTTAAATAAGACGTTTTCTTAAATTGGCAAAGGAAAATAAACTCGTAAATTTTCTTCAAGGTATTATAATACATGCAATGGATAATTACTTATTCTTATTTTCCCTCCCAATTATAGAGCCCTATTGGCTGAAGGCCTTACAAACACGACTCGAAATAAAACATCTACATTTCGTACACATCTACCGTCGAAAATGTTCCTACATTGCTCGTAAACGCTGACCACAAACGGTTTCGTAAAAATACCTACTTAATTTAATATACGTACACGTTTCTCATCGTCAATCGATCTGAACACCAGTTGTGCCCAAGACCCTTCTTCATGTTTGCTCTTTTAGAATGACGGGGGTTGGGGCACGTGTGAGGTCAGTAGCGACCCTTCTCGACGACTCAAGTCTTGTCCGGTACGCCTAGGTCAGACGAAGATTAGGTTTGCGCTGGTAGTGGTTGAAAATTCTCGCTACTGGAAGATAGTTTTTCTCTTACTCAACGAGTAAATGAGCCTACGGGAAAATACGATACGTAAGTTCACGAGTTACTTAATAATCCAACACTCTGTGTGGTCCTAAGTCTAAGGATAATCCAGGAACAGAAGTATATGTCAGGCTTCAGCGCCGTCGACGCTAAAACACCTCCTCCGTTAAGAGCAACTGGTAACTCTCTTTCACTCACTCTAACGATACACTTCAAGTTGCCCCTCGAAAGTAAAGCGGAAAGGAATTGAGGTTATGATGTCAGAAGTGGCTACTCTAACTCAGCCAAAACACCTACAAACAGCACTCCTGCTCCTTCCACGAAACGTTTGCCTACAGATCACCTAGTGGTTTAAAGTGTTCTAGGGATGTAGGTCCTTTCGCGCTATTTGCTGCAGCTCACGTACTCCTAGGGAAATGGCTGGTTGATAACGTTAAGGTGTTCGGGTTAAGCGTTACCGGTGCGTTGCCATAACACAATAAAACACACTACATTACGCCTTTTCTGTGCCGACGTACATTCCCATGCCGTCTGACACCCGTAAACCCTCAAGCGATATGTCGGCGAATGCTCACTTCAAGTAAAGCTGTATGAAATAAATTATTGCTTGGGATGTAGCCAATACACACGGATTAATCATTTTCAACATAGAGTTACAATTAACAGATGTAGTTAAAAAAAAAAATATATATATATATATATATAAAAATATAACCTATATTTTTAATTTTTACTTACGTTTGACTTCCAAATAAAATCACATTTTAAATCTAAGATAATTATGTTAAAATGCACTGGATTTTTTTTTGGTATGTTCAAACAAACCGCAGTTAATACGGCTCATTAAATATAATCGATATTTATTGACACAAGTACATTTGCTACACCTGCAAGTTTATCACAACAATTATGAGACATTAGCTGTAAGACAATATAAACGTGCCAGTTCCTTTAAACTTCAGTTATTGAAGTAAAACAAAAAAAAAAGACTGCTTTACATGAGCATTAGTTATCCTACTAATATTATAATCGCGAAAGTTTGTGAGGATGGATGTATGGATGTTTGCTACTCTTTCACGCAAAAACGACTGAAATTATTTTAATCAAACTTTACATAAATATAGCTTATACATTAGAATAGCACAAAGGCTATAATTTATAAAGATATATTGTGTAAATTGGCCAAATTATAACGATTGGTGTCAAGTAAGTCGGAAAAAATTCTGCCATCTGCGAGCTATTTTGGCGTGCTCTGCAAAAACCGTAAGAGTAACACGAATATAATGAGTGGTCTAAATGTTTCTCTTAAATAGTTTTACAAAAATGTCCGCAACAGCATACATCTATCTTTTATGTGTAAGCCATTATTACCAAAATAGTGTACCATAAATACAATAAAATTTGATACTATATTTCCAATGCAAATTGTGTAGTAACAAATTAATTCTTTATCAAAATTTATACCTTTATCGCTTCTGATATTGAAATTAGATAAACTTTGTCCTTTACTTTACGTAATTTGGACAAATATTTTTAAAGTTACGACGATGAGAAAGTGAGTGCGCGCTGCTAAAATGGTTCGCACCGAATTCGTGCGCACTCAGTGTAATATTTTCCTTAAGAACTATTTCTTTCTGAGTATTACCAGCACACCTCTTTTGTCACTGTCTTTATTCATATTAGTCACACAAACGCGCGATCGAGGAGGTTGATGGCTGTCCACAAGACATACAAAGCAATCAAAAGTTGATGGGTGGTGTGGTAGTGTAACTGGCAGGGGGTTTTATACAGACTTTACCTGTTATCGAGAGAGGCACTGCAGCAGACGAAATTAACGCATGTTTGAAAGCATCATATCTGTGGACCAAAGTTGAGAAGCTTTATCTCACCACTAACTTTCGAGTCCAGTTATTCAGCGATGTCGAGTCAGGTGCATATGCTCAAAAACTCCTCGAAATTGGTGAAGGCCGTCTAGAAACCGACCAAGAAGGTATGGTTCTTTTCACACACCAATTTTGTCATGTTGTGGATTCGGAAGACGAACTTATTGCTCAAGTTTTTCCGTATCTGCAACAATACATTCACGACGAAAATTTGTTGTGTGAAAGAACAATACTGGCACCAAAAAATGAGACTGTTACGAAAATAAATAAAAAAATCTTGGACGAAATAACTAGTGAAACATCAGTGTACAACTCCATCGACACAGTCATGTCATCCGATGACACTACGAGCTATCCCGTGGAGTTCCTAAACTCTCTGGAGCTATCCGGGATGCCATCCCATAAGCTGGAATTAAAGGTAGGTATACCCGTTTTGTTAATGCGCAACTTGGACTCGCCAAGATTATGCAACGATACTCGGTTGCGAGTCACCGAACTAGGAAGGCATATTGTGAAGACCACAATCTTAATTGGAGAAGCCAAGGGAGTCAATAAGCTTATACCACGCATCCCAATTATATCTAATAACTTACCATTTGATTTTAAACGTCTGCAGTTCCCCATTAAAAGTTGCATTTTCAATGACTATCAAGAAATCACATGGTCAAACCTTTAAGGCAGCAGGAATACATTTAGACACTCCATGTTATGCCCACGGTCAGCTCTTTCTTACGTGTTTCTAAATCGCAAAATCTGCATGTTTACGCTGAATGAAAAATTGTTTAACATAGTTTATAGGAGTATATTGCAGTAAATAGAAGCCTACAAATATAATTATTACCCATGCAACAGAATAGGATATCATTTCTAAAGATATAGACGTAGATATGACAGTAATTTTCTTTTTTACTGTAAAATAATATTGTTATTGTCTTTTTTTCCAATTTATGTAGTAGTGTTTCGCTGTAAAAACTAAATCGTAGCCAGGCGAAGCCGGGACGGGTCGCTAGTAACTTTATATAAATGAATCAGGATACAAAAATTATACTAATTTTGGGTGTTGGGAATTCTTAAATATAGAAATAAAATTTGAAAAAGAAATTGATGTTTCTAATTAATACTCCAAGCACCACTTGAACAATATTTAAATTTACGTGAATGCAAAGAGACATTTTAGCAAGAGGTTTTGGATGATGATTTACCATATTCGAAACAGGACGTTGCACAGCTAAAGGGTTTGTACATTCCGGCAAGCGATGCGATCATCACCCCTCTATGCTAAAGTACGTGAATATCACCATAAACTGACGCGGGCCAATGGAATTTTAATTAATGTGGAAACACGATGGGGCAGGGGAAAATTCCAAAGCTTATAGGGGGTGTAGAGGTCAATGGATGTCTGGCACTAATTCCATTGTGCCAGTACATGGAGTTTCCAATTACATGGCACATGTAGCACGAGTGGTGAATTCCTCCCAACGAGTAAATAAGAACGATTAAAATTTAGTATTTAGCTACAAAAAAAAAAACTATTTTATTTGCGTCGTTATTTTATACACTCCCAGCACCATAATTGCCATCATTCCGATTTCATAATCTTTTTAATACGCCTTCACAAATACATTACATTTATTTACATTTAAAAAGTTATTTTTGAAGTCACAAATGTTAATTCATTTTTCTTATTCTCCGCATGCTGAATTGCGAGTACCGCGAATTCATATACATATTTTATCAGCTTGAAAGTATACGAGATATTGAACTATTTGGATATCAAAATAAATGTTTGTAACTTTTTCTGTATTGTTGGGTTTATCTAATAACTGCACAACACATTTGCGAGTTGTCATTAAGTTACAGTATTTTTCAGAGTTTAGTTTCGTACGTCGTGATGCTTTCAACGGTGGTTTTGTAGATATATAAAAACATATATAATATTATAAATGCGAAAGTGTGATTGTTTGTTTGTTTGTTCTTCTTTCTCGTCGCAACGGAGCAACAGATCGAAGTAATTTCTTGCAAAGAAATAGTTGGAGGACTAAAAGGTGATATTAGCTACTGTTTATCACGAGAAAATATCTCAAAACATTTACTCAATATGTAATTTCCTTTATCATTTTATGTTAAACGACATAGCAATCGTAGTTTTAAAAATTGACAATAGATGGTGTTCAATTAGTCTCAACTGACTGTATTTGCTTTCCTTTGATTTACTATTCGTTTTGGTTTTGTTGTTTAGGAATATTCGAATATTTTTTAATTTATTAGACTGGATTAACCTTTAGTACTTATTTGCACTTTGAATTGGATATTTTGGTTTGGTATTTGTTTTTGTTTACTTTTTCTACTGTTTCTTTATTGTTTTGTTTTTCATAGTCTGTTAAATAATTAAAACCTCACAAACGAAAATCAAGTCTTTCAAGAGCATCGTCTCAGACACAAGCGAAAATATTTGCTCGATCTTAAGAGTCTTCAGAAGATGCCGAACTGAGAAGACAAGAGCAAGCACAGTGACAAGCTGCTTTGAGAGCCGCTGAATCGTCTGCTCAGATTCAGGAAAGGCTCGAAGAACTGGCCGCATGCCAGGAACATCTCAGGATATTAGAGACTCCTGCCGATACTCAACTCCGTCGATATGAACAGGCAGAGCGTCAAGCCGTTGTGAGCGCCTCAGAAATGCGTGAACAAACGCAGCTGAATTTAGATGAACAGGCTGAGCCCTATTAGGAGCCTCCGAAATGCCTGTTCAGACACAACTACGGCTGGAAGAACAAGCAGAACGACAGGCTGCTTTAAGGGCATCCGAAACTCGTGAACAGTCACTGGCTGGAAGAATCGCAAACGCGGAACTCCAAGCGGAACGTCGCTCAAGAAATGTTTTTTTTAGTAAAAATGGCAATCAGGGTACAATGATGCGTTAATGTTAGTAGATAGTGTGGGACGAAAGCACAATGTCACACAAAAAAGCGATGAGGCCCTAAACAGAACTCTATAGGATATACAAAACAATACCGACATTATGGGAGGAATGGTTGTATTACTGGCAGGTGACTTCCGCCAAACTCTACCGATGATTCAGAGGGGCACAACTGCATATGAAATCAAAGCCTGTCTCAAGTCGTCAAGCTTATGGGCAAATGTTAAGGAAAATCAACTTGATGACAAATATGAGAATGCAGCTCTACAATGACGTTGATACAGGACATTATGCTGATACACTATTAAAAATTGGAGATGGGCTGTTAGAAACAGATGCCGATGGCTGTGTGTCACTAACGGGGGATTTTAGTAATTTGGCGCAGAGTGATACGGAACTGATAGCTATCGTTTACCCAGATCTACAAATAAATATAAATGACGTCCAGTGACTATGTAAACGAGCGATTCTAGCACCAAAATATCACATCGTTAATGCTCTATTTTGTGTTTATGATTAGTGTCTGTCTACTAACAAATACCGTTATTACTCTTTATAAATTTGTTACTATAACCACGCGAGCTAAATTCAATAAACGAAGTTTTTCACCTTGCAATCATTGAAATTGAAAAGCAAGTGCAGACATTGTCAGCAAAAAGTACAAAAAGCATGGAATTTAATTCGAAAAAAAACTTGCCCTTGGTAGATAGCCGTTTGTGGCACCTACCGAACATGGATTACATGTCTGTCTTGTTGGGGTATTGGATAATTAATGAAACACATAGTTTGATATAGCCTTGTGCCAGAGGCGATCGCACGCACTGCACACATGCCCAAAGGAATTGTTTAGAAATAGCTTGGCGAACCAATTGTCTGCGCCAGAGAAGCGCGACAACGCTGCTGGTTGCTTTAGTAACAGCATTGAAGGGCCTGTGTTGGGGTCCATTTTGAATAATGGGGTGTCATGAGTGGTCTCGTAAGCTTCGTCTTGATTTCGCAAATACATATCTAGCATCCTCGGTCGTTTTGGTGGCACTCCCAAGGGACCCGGCTGCAGAGAAGCGGCGCTGGTACCGTTTTCATTCTGCACACTAGTATTTTGAGCCCCATAACATCTTTCCCGGTGATCCTTTTCTCTTAATTTTTCCTTCTCTCTATACCTGCGGCTTTGTTCTGCCAACCTTAATGGTGGTTGTCGGTTTTGTGTCGAATTTCGACTCGGATCCTTGCCGTTCTTTCGTGGCATGACGCTGTTTCACGAGTTCAAAGCGCAGCTGCTTAGACAATTTTTAGAGTTGATCAGTGGTTGATACGTTATAAAAAGGACCCTTTCAAGCCCTTTCGAATAAGCTATCACTTGCGTCCGTGGCGCTTGTAGTATCGAAGCAATGACGCGCGAAAAAATAAAAGTGCTGCAAATTGCGCCAAAATTTGTCTCAAACTCGATGACGCACAACCGGAAGCGATAAGGCGAACGTTATAAAACAATGTATTTATAATGTGCGGGCAACCTTGCTCCGTCGATCGTTACATGTGCACGGTCCGGCGTGCGTACGGGGACTGAGTGGCGGGGCGAGTGCTGTGCGCATTACCCCTCTCTAGTTTACCTTAAATAAGTGTGGTATAGGAGCTATGCTCTTTTGAAGAAAATAGGGATTTATAGATGTTTAGTATATCGTGCAGTAATTTCCGAAATCATATTCCTACAAATTCCAGCTATGCAATATAGAAAGCCCGTTCAATCCAAGAGTTCGGCACGCAGAAGAAAAAATGCGGTGATTGTTCAAACATTTTTATTCTTTGGAAACGAATTGCCAAATATTTTCTAGTAACTTTACAGTTGACATATTGTATATCTACAAAGTATTCATTTCGAATACTGGAGATATAGGAGACTTTCATGCCAAGGCTTTGTGGAATTAATTATAATTTATTTGTAGTGCTACAAAATATATCTTTGGCAACTAGATCCCAAAGAATTCCTTAAGCAAATATAAAACATTTTTTAGAAAGGAATTGCTCCTGGGTTGCGTTGCAAATGCTGCTGTAGAGCAAAGGTTCCCCATTTTTTTCCATCAGTCTTCAGCATCCTTATCCGTTTCCCCTCATCTCATACCTTTTCTGAAAGGTAAGAGACTACATTTGGTGATGACTGATAGCTTGTTTACACTGCCTCAAAAAGGAAAATATGTAAAGTTTTCTTAACAAATTTAAATATTTCATGTTATATTTCCTGAAATTTCTGAAACACATATTATGTTTTAGAAGTAATTTAGGTATATCCTTGGACATTATTTCACATCTGTAACAATTACAGCTTGTTTCATGTAAAAATATGTGTGGAGTTTCAAGGTGTCCACATCATGTAACACCTTATAATATAATAGCGGAATTTGAGAAAGCTCTATTGCAAACCGTTTTGAATTTAACACCAAAGAAAAAAATTAACACTTTACGTACATTCCATGTGTTCTTGTTTATTTAACAATACAATGGAAAAGAATTAAAACAAAAACTAACTTCGTAATGGTTTTTTATTACGGCGCAGAATAAAATATTATTAAATAAAGACATGCCGACACACTTCAAAAAGGAAACAAGATACACCAAAACGTGGCGATCCCCTAACCACATACTTGGATCATACCAACTAGACCACGTCGCTATTTCAGAAAAAAATCAACGCGAAATTCTAAAAACAAGGGTCAGACGTGGAAATAACATCGATTCGGACCACTTTCTCACAGAAATCAAAACACGCTTCCAGCCCAACCGCCAAAAACGAACAGTGGCGAAACGTTCACCAAGAATCAGTACAGAACTCCTTCTGAAAAATCGAGAAGACTTCATCTCTAATATTAACGCAGACAACACACACGATTGGCAGACACTGAAATTGGAAATCCAAAATGCGACCAGGAAAATCGAACAACCCCCACGCAAACGAAAACACCGATGGTGGAATACGACATGCGACGAAGCCTTAGATGAGAGGCTAAGAACATGGAAGATCTGGAACCAAAAGAAATCACTAGAGAGCTGGACCAAATTCTCAACAACCAGAAAACAAACATCCAAAACAATCAGAAACGAAAAACGCAAGTACGACAGCAACCGCTTGACACAACTAGACGAGGACTACAACAAAAACAACACAAGAGAATTTTATAAAATATTTAGAGAAGAACTCACAGGCTACACACCACCATCGCTCCACTTCAAAAACACAGAAGGAAAAATAATCACAAATAACCTCGAAAACTGCAACATGCTCGCATCCTATTTCGAAAACCTACTAAACTGCGAGGAACCACAGGAGAGATTACAATTCTCCACACCGACACACCAATACCCACCATCACAACCGCCAACGCTGAAACAAGTCAAAAGTTACATCCAGTCACTCAAAAACAACAAAGCCCCAGGCGAAGACGGGATCACGGCAGAAATTTGGAAAACTACAAGAGGACAAACAGCAACAACAATCCACAAAATTATTGAAACCTGCTGGAACACAGGCAAAGTCCCAAACGACTGGAAACTCGCACTGATCCACCCAATCCACAAAAAAGGCAACAAGATGGACATCAACAACTACAGGGGAATCTCACTGCTAGCGGTTACCTACAAAATCCTATCCAAAGCCCTCCTAGAAAAACTAGAACAACAGGCGGAATCAACGATCGGCGAATACCAAGCCGGATTCAGGAAAGGCCGATCATGCCCTGAACAAATACACAACCTGAAATCGATCCTAAGGAACCGAACACTCAGAAACAAGAACACAGTCATCAGTTTTATCGATTTCACAAAAGCTTACGACTCCATCGATAGACACACGCTATTCCAAATACTAAAAGAACTGGGAATAGATGCAAACACAAGAGCTCTAATCGAACAGACGTTAACCGACACAACGTCCAGAGTTAAATTTCTGGGCGAGTTGTCGAAAGAATTTAAAATCAAAACAGGTGTCAGACAAGGCGACGGACTCTCCCCGATCCTATTCAACCTAGTCATGGACAAAATCGTAAAAGAGTGGGAGAAAGAACTGAAACAACTCGGAATCCAGGGTCTGACCTTTGGGAGAGGCCAGAAGAAATTTGAGGTCAGATGCCTCGCTTTCGCAGACGACATTGCCATCCTATCAGAAAACACAACCGACGCCAAAGTCGCAATTGAAACACTCCACAAAATTGCCACAAAAACCGGTCTCCAAATCTCCTACAAGAAAACAGAATATATGGAACACAGACCAACAGGAAAACACATCATCACAGAATTCGGCAAAATAAAACGGGTCAATAAATTCAAGTACCATCCGCTTACCTATGTCTGGTTGCCAGATCTGTTACAACGGTAGTCAAACCGAACACAAAAAATGGAGAAAGCGTACAGAACCACTCAAGATCGCTATAACAAGAAGAAGATCTCATGGCAAGCCAAAATCAGACACTATCAAACAGTAATTAGGCCACAAGCAACATACGGTGCAGAAACCTTGACATTAAAAAAGGTAGGACAACGAGAAGAACTCGAGAAAAAAGAGAGACGGATCCTCAGAAAAATTCTAGGCCCAAGAAGAACAGAAGACGGAACATACAGATGCAAAAGCAACAACGAACTTTATACCAAGGTAGAACCAATTACAGAGAACATTAGAAAAAAACGGCTAATATTGTATGGCCACCTACAACGAATGGACAATTACAGACTAACCAAAAAGATTTTCGATCACAACAAAAGTCTAAAAACACCCACCAATTGGCTACAAGAAGTCAGAAACGACCTAAAATCACTTTCAATTACAGAAGAAAACACGAGAGACCGTGAAACCTTCAGAAGATTGGTCGACACTGCAAAATTTGAACCCAAAATCAGAAGGAAAAACAACTACACCTTCACGGAGGAAAGAAAACAAAGACAGTCACAACTCATGAAGGAATGTTGGGCAGCAAGAAAACTCAACCAAAATGGTTCCAAGCGCTCTTAAATAGGGCAAATTCAAATTAAAAAAAAAAAAAGAGAAATTCATCCCCGTGTGCTAAATACTATCAGAAACAAAACTCGGAATGTTTGCGTGGATTGGTTTGTTGTTAATTGAACAGTGGCAAGTTTAATTGACGTCGAAACATATTTTCTCAAGCAGGCAGCCGACCATATAACCAACCCCATGGTCCCGTGACAGGCATTGCAACGTAAAGTTATATGTAAGGCAACCAACTGACACCAAAGGTGGGGTTCTAAAACGCTAATACTCCGAGGGTAGGGTAAAGTAACAGAGAGTAAGAGCTGATGAAGGCAAGAGAAAACCTGGTTCTGGAACGAACATAATGTAAATAGCATACTGTGTTTACAAATATGTACTTATTAAGCACCATATGTAAATTTCAAAAGGATATTTATCCCTTTCCCAAAATTCTTTCTTTTCCAAAAAACTTGTTATGTTCATAAACAGCTTTACTTACCATTAGTTTGTAATGAACACTACTTCTAAAAATATAACATTTATACCGGCTAACTTTTAATAAAAACATTTATTTCATCACTCGTCGTCATTTGTAATTTTCCCATGCGTGTCTGTAACCAAAATATCCACACTAACTTTCAATTAGTTTAATTGTTGTAAACATTCCCACATTTTCAGTTTACACTTCGTTACTCACTAAAATATTGTGTATAAAAGTTTTACTCTGGCAAGATGCTCAGAGCAATAACCTTGCAGTTTTGAGACAATGCTAAGAGCGAGTAAAATATAGACCTTAAGAGTTTTGATGACAGGCAAGGAGAAAAGCTTACTAGCAGAGTATAACGTGCTAAAACGTCGCCGCCCATGAGAACACTAAACGTTACTGTCTCGGACAACTCAAGTGAGACGTTCAATGCAACTGTTATCGTAGTAACATTGCGTATCGAAATCAGAATAGCTGGTACCACTCTGGAAAAACCAATTTCCACACTGGTCCTCGTTCCGAAGAGCGTGATGAGCGACGCTCGTGATCAGCAGCGAACGATGACAACTGCGCACCGTAAGGAACCACGCGAATATCCGTAAAAAATAAAAATTGTGAAGAATCTCTCGCGATCTCGGAAAGAGCTGAAATTTTCGCCGCAGGGTATCCACTTAATTATACCGCGGGCGACCGGCATTGTTTGCCCCCGCAGGCAGGGGGAGTTCACGGGCCTCACCCCAACCATCCCCCGGCGGTCCTGAATAGTGCGAGGCCTTTCTCCGGGGAGTACATTTGTTGAGATTTGTCGCCCCCCCGTCCCCAAAAATCCCACGGGTTGGAGGAGGGGGAGGTGAATCCTCCCCTTCACCGGCGTTAGTTTACGCGCAGCAAGCGCGTGTTGATCGTAATGCTAGAGATGGGAGGGTATGACTGGTGGGGGGTGTGAGTGGTTGGTGGGGGGCAGGAGAGATACAGCCATAGAAAGGAGTGTTTGGTCGTCGGGTAGGGAAGGGGGTGTGGGGGGTGGCGGAGTGAGTGCTGCAATTACTGTGAGAGCGCTTTTGTTGATGGCGTGTAGGATATCCTGCGACACTGCACGCGCCGCTGTGTGGAGAAGCGACCGCGCGCGACGGAACGCGAAAGACCCAGAGGCGCTTTCGCCTCGCGTCATTGTTCTGCGTCTTCCCCGGCTCCTTTCAGCTGGGGGTTCTTCATTTTAGACAAACGAAACCTTCTCGGAAATAGCGGCGTGAAGAAAAAAAAAAGGGGGGGATGGGTTCCTGCAGAAAATAACTCATGGTTATCTCCTTCGCGCGTGCTACAGGCGCGTGCTTCTTACAAATTATGGCGTAAATTAATTCCCCTTCCATTTACTTTCACGATCATTCTTGGCTTCGAATACCGATCTCCCGTGGGAGGAAATTTTCTTTAATGGAGACACTGACACGTGAGGGCGGATGAATTTCCTCGCCTGGTGAATTCGTGATACGTGTTTCCTCTTCCGCCAGGTGAAACTTTAACGATTGTCATATTTAAGAATTTGGACATGTTCTCGACGACCAAAATCGCTGCGGTAAGGACAGTGGTTGCGTTTCATAATATTTTTAGATACGTGCAGTGCATACAGGTACTCCGAGTTGTAGTTGTACTTTACGGACGCTTCCTGTCATCTAAAACGAGAAACTCTTGAAAGTTGTATTGTCAACCTTTAATGAACCTATATTTGAGATATAAGAGTTCTTTCAATCAACAAAGTATAAAAACATACACAGCCTAATTTCCCGTAAAACTGGAGTATGTGTCGGTATCTGTGATTTAATATTACATAAACGTTTTGAAAACTACAATAATTTTGATTTATTGTGAAACATTTGATTGGTATACTTACAGTCACTGAATTTTCACGCTAATGTAGCGCAAAAAGGCATGAATAAGCCTATAATTTCCTTTACTGAAGGACTTCTTTATACACCACATTGACATGGCTAATGCTTCTAATGGCCATTTTTAAAATGTAGCTGGCAAACTGGTAACACACTTAAATCTACAAATAAACATATAGAGTAAGTTCGAAAGGCCCTCCCTCAGCCGTTTCTTAATATGACATACAATTTGACTACTTCTCACGAGAAAAAGTGTTTATAAAAAGACTGAAATCTATATCCTCCCATGGGTTTGATGAACGAAGCAGCAAAATAATTAAATATTGTGCAAATAAATTATCCAAGGCCATCAGTTTAATACGTAATACATGTTTTTTAACAGGTACTTTTTCTGAAAGAATGAATTATGCAACAGCAATCCCATTATATAGGGAAGGTGAGAAAATAAACGTAGAAAATTATAGACCAATCTTTCTACTAACATCATCTCCAAGATTTTAGAAAAAGTAATTTATAACCACCTGCTCTGCCATATCAAACAACATAAAATACTAACATCATCAAAGTTTGGTTTCAGAAAAAATTCATCAGTAGATGAAGCAACTTTTTAACCTTACCCATAATATACCAGATGCTTTAGACAATAAAAACCATGTTATCAGTATATTTTGTGACATGGCAAAAGCTTTCGATTGTGTAAACCACAAAATAAGGATAGATCAATTAGAACTTTATAGCATTACATAAACGTTTAGAAATGCGGTAATGTCTTATCTAGACACACGAAAATAGTGTGTAATAATACCAAATAATAGGGCGTGTAAAAAAATATATATTCAGAAGCAGGAGTTACATATACAAGTTGGAGTTCGCCAAGGATCAGTCTTAGGTCCTTTATTGCTCCTTATATATGTATATATATATGCGAACCGGCCCGGCTTCGCCCCGTAACAATTTAGTTTTTACAGCAATACATTGAAAGACAAAAATGATGACTGTACGTCATCCTTAAAAGATAAACATATGGTATCCGGGACTTTTATGTAGAACTTTTTGAGAGCTACAATTCTGTTGACATTCATTTGATGCATCTCCTATAGTTTAGTCAGCGCAAGCCATGTAAGTGCCCTAAAAGCGGTTTTTTACGACTTAATTACAAACGGTTCGACATTTCTCTACTATCCTTACATTAAATATAAATGCATTATTTATTAAAACCCTCCTCGAGAAATTCTATAAATGACAGTGAAAATTGAATCAAAATCCATGAAGTAGTTTAGAAGTACTAAGTGAATACATAGACAGACGCGGATAAGCGACTTTGTTTTATACTATTTATAGAATATATGTTTACATATATGATATTCCCTTTATTCTTAACAATCAAGCTTCTGCTATTCTTTTTGCTAACGACGCAAGTATTATAATTTAATATGCGTCACAGTTCCAACTAATGGAAGCAGCCAAAAACATGCTTTAAAAGGTGGATAACTGGTTTAGAACGAACAAACTTACTTCCTTGAACACATAAAAATTTTTTTGTACAATAAAAGAAATCCAGCAAACACATAAATCTTCATTTCTCGATGTATTAATTGATGAGTAATTAAACTGGAAAAGTCATATTGATGTAAAGTGTAAAAAATACAAGTCAGGCATATTTTGTTCTTCGTTGTATGGCCGGAAAACTTGATAGTAAAATTTAGAAATTAATGTACTTTGCATAATTTTATTCTGTAATGGAATATGGTATCATAGCATGGAGCAACTCCTATAAGATAAAAATGTTTTGATTATACAGAAAAAGCTTCATAATGATTCTAAGCAACAGCAGAATTAAGGATTCATGTAAACCACTATTTTTTCGCCACATATTTTTCAGGTGAAGCCAAGGATTTGACAGGTAATTACATATGGCTTGGACTTATATTGCTTGAAGTTGTCAGTGTTTAGTTTTATAGTGCTATTCAATTAACAAGTTTATTAACCCCTGTTTATTAATAATCGAAGAAGCAGTAACATTAGTACCACATAAAATCTTTCTCCACAAAAAAATTTTCACTTTTGGAATGCTTTTTCGTCGAAATAATTAATATAGTTTCTGAAGATATTTTTAAAAATGCCATACACAATTACTTATTAAACGAACTGCCACCTTTTTTTTTTTTTTTACACCTTTCTAGACGTGATACAGGAAACTGGCACGTAACTGACCAACTGTTAAATTTGATCACCCTTCTCTGAACACTAGATTTACTCGCAGTAGATAGGCACTCACCAGCTTTAACGTCTTTCATCATAGACGTGAACGGATATTACGATGCAAATATCGTTCGTCACGCGCGTGGGGCTTCGTTTGACTCAGGGACTCCTTGAATCGCATTGACATCCACCTAACCCAGCGTGTTCGTATTCGTAAATACTGTCTTTAAGGGATACCATTTTTCATCCCATTTTCAGCATTTGAAGAATTAACAAAATTCTGACTGTCCAATGGAACTCAATATATTATTTTTTATTGAATCGTTATTAACTGTTATATTTTATGTTTTTAATTTAAGATTAAATTACCATGTTTAATTCAACAACGGTATCGGGGTTCAGGGAAAAATAAATTTGGTGACTTAACGCTTTCGTCCGGTAGGTTGTGCATTCTACTGAAGTCGATTGCAGGTACTCTAGGTCGCGTCTTGAAAATGTTTTTATTTCTTTGTTTACGCAATTTTGCATTTCCTAAGATAGCTGTTTGAAAAATTTTCAATTGGGTAAAAATTAAAATATAATTATTTTTTTTCGTTTAAAATTTTAAGGATATTTATTAATTTTACTTTTATATTTAAAATTTGTTTCGCGTTTGTAAAATGAATTTTTTTTTACTTTTTATTATATTATTTACAAAAACTTTACGTCGCAATGACATACTGTCTACAGTAGGGACATTAACATCTCACTGTTCGTGAACAACATTACTTGTTTGGATCCTCAACAGTTCCTTATTTATACACGTTTATACGTTAGTTATTATAATTATGCTGTGTCTAGGCATGCACAATCATTCTAAAATCACAATAATTTGCATATCATTCAATGTTTTTCATTTACTGCCAATTACGTTTTACTTTCCTGTTTCCTTCATGGTCCTGTGTTTTTTATACACATGAGTGTAGTACTTGCTTTGGTGCGTGCGTTTGTGTGTTTTGCAAGTGTCTTTCTCCCATCTCTAATGTTCTTCCCTTTATCTTCTTTTATGTCTTAAAAAAATTTTTTATTGTACACTGAGTCTAATAAAATTTCAACGTGTCTTTTTAGAAGATGAGTATAACACAATACCCCAACTTTGAAGGTCTTTAATATCAACTTTGATTGACCAATCAAATGAACAGTGGCACCGTGAAGTTTGTATACCATACATTCATAAACGACAAATGTGACCACCATGAGTGGCCCGAATGACATCTACGCGATAATCAAACTCGTTTACGCTCTTGTCAGCGTGTCCGGTGTTACCGTTTGGAGAAACGATGATGGAGAAACGAACTCGCACTCGACACGTCAATGTGAAGGGGAGGGTCTGATGTTTCCTTTATGTGCCGATAAATGACGCTGGGAGCTTCTGTCGTCACACTATGAGCGTGTGTTGTGTGTTAGTCAGCATCACGATGCTGACGGAACAACAGAAGGCGTTCTGTGTTTTTCAGTTTGATAAATGTGAATCGGTTACGACTGTTCAACGTGAATTCCATCGCAAATACGGACATCGTACTCCCGAAAGTTGGAGTATTGTACGTTGGTTTTGTTAGTTCCGTGACACAGAGTGCTTTTGCAAAGGCAAATGTTCTAGGTGGCCGCGTGTGTCGGAAAAGTATGTGCAACGGATTCAACAAGCGTTCGTTCTCTGTCCGAGAAAATCAACTCGAAAAGCTAGCTGGGAAGTGGAAATCCCTCAATCGACGTCATGGAAAGTGTTGCGAAAGCGATTGCTGCACAAACCTTACAGGTTACAGCTTGTACAGGCTCTTGCCGAAAGGGATAAAGAACTCAGACGTGATTTCTGCGCATTCGAACGAGGTAGACGATGCCATCATGACTAACATCATTTTTAGCGATGAAGCGACGTTCCATACAAATGGTAAGTAGAACCAGCACAACGTGAGGATATGGAGTCACGAGCTCCACATGAAACCACCGCACACGAGTGCGCTTCCCCCAAAGTGAACGTGTTTTGCGCTGTATCCAAAGACACTGTTTACTGCCCTTTCTTTTTTCACGAGCCCAATGTTACTGAAATCCCTTATTTGGGCATGCTTACAGAGTGGTTGTTTCCTCAGTTAGAAGAGGCAGTGGGGAACTTAATTTTGCAGCAGGATGGTGCGCCACCCCATTGGCACCTTGCTGTTCGCGGATACCTGAACGAGACGTTGCCGCAACGTTGGATTGGTTGAGAAGCAGCTGGTGACGAGGCTCTTCAACACTGGCCCCCAAGAAGCCTGGATCTTTCCCCGTGCGATTTGTTTCTATGGAGGCACATAAAAAAAATCAAGTGTTTCGTTCACCGCTGCCGGCTAACATGGACGACCTCAAAACGAGAATTACGGACGCCATCCAAAACGTAACACCGGACATGCTGACAAGAGTGTGGAACGAGTTTAATTATCGCATAGATGTAGTTCGAGCCGCTCGTGGTGGTCACTTTGAACATTTATGAAGATATGGTAAACAAACTTCACAGTTTTGCAGTTCATTTTATTGGTCAACCAAGGTTGTAGGTTGTTTGGTTTTTATATTATAGATCTTCAAAGTTGGGGTATTCTGTTATACTCATACTGAATATAACTCGGTGTGTGACTTTCAGATTTCCTCTTTCAGTTTTCTTTCATTATCCTCATTAATGGTTTCATTAGAATGCCTGATTTACTCAAGAGTAGTTGAATACACAAAAATAAATATGCCGAGGTGCCAAAAATATTCAGATAAATACATGCAGGTTTTATTCCAACACCTATAATTATTACAAGTTTACAAAATTAAGAGGAAATTATGAATAATAAAGGCTGATTTTTCAGAATTAGTAGAAATTAATTTATTTTCTCTGTCGTGAATTCAGGTTCTGTAGCGTTATTTCTTCACGCAACTTTTTTTGTTAGTAGTTATAACTTTTGGTATAAGTGGTCTCTAGAACAGTTTGAGAAATATTAATAACACTAATAATAAGATAACGGGAACAGTATTTGGAATCTCATTTTCTATATAAAGGACATAATATAATATGTCTTTGAAATATGAAATATGCCTAGTGTAAAACTGATTATAAACAATAAATCTGAAAACCGCAAAAAGAAAACTAATATTAAAACAGATTTCATATAGATAGAATATTCCTTACATATAACACGGTGTGTAAAAACTGAACAGGTTGAGAATAATTAAGATTATGTGTAGTGTAGTCTATTAAGCCTTTATGTTTTTGTCGATATCCACAGTGCACCTGTACCAAATGGGCTGACATTTTGGAAGTAAAACCATGCTAACTCTAAACAAAACGTTAAATGTGTTTTGTTTCTTAACCCGTAAATATTGTAAAGAATATAATTAAAGTTATTAAAATAGCCCCTGCAATTCAATAAAAACAGACTTAGCTGAGGGATTACCGGAGGCTACAGTTTATCATCAAAACTGAGAAAAGAATTTTCCATGTCAAAATATGTGCTTCTGGTATATTTTCGTACAAAATAAAATTTTCATCTGTTAGTTATTTCAGGGAAAAATACACTCATTGGCAATAAAATAGATGTAATCACAAAGAAGCAATCTACATAAATGAAACGTGGGGGGTATGTTTGGCAATGTCAGACATGCGGATGATTCTCGTTCCACGCTCGGCCGCGCAAGTGACGTTAGTATAGGTGGGTCTTATTTATTTACATGTCGGACTATATAGGATCGTCCTGGTGTGTATTTTTTCCAACAGTCCAATAATAAAGAGCATGGTTCATACCTGTCCTTCTAATGTATCTTCTATACATATTATAAAACTCAACGTCCCTCTGTCTGTCTGTTAGTGCGCTTATCACTCGAGAACCACGTATCCGATTTACGTGTTTTTTTAAAATTAATAGCTATGTTCTCTGGCCAGGTTTGAGTATATATTATGTTACGTAAAGTAACATGAGGAATAAGCAGTGACGATAATAGTGAATCAAATCAGAAAAACGTTTGCCACCAGCGCGGTCTCTTGCAATACGCTGTCCAAACCATTAAAGATGGAACAATATCATGAAGTAAAGAATTCTGTAGAATAAAAAGACTTTAAAAAACTCCGTGGTAGCATAAATCGATATATAACAGAGAAATGCTTATAAGCGTTTTTACAATTTAATTCACAAGCAACATTCAATGACGAACATTTTCACCTTGCACTCATTGAAATTGTAAAGCAAGTGCAGACATTGTCAGGAAAAAGGATAAAAAGCATGGGTCTACCAATACCAGATAACAAAGTAGATTCAACCGTTAACAATGACTACATCAGGGAAACTTCATAAAATATATTAGAATTGCATAATACCGCAACGCTTATTAGTATTTCTCTGTTATAGATAGATATATGATACCGCGGAGTTTTTTTAGGTCTTTTTATTCTACGCAATTCTTTACTACATGATATTGTTCCATCTTTAACAGTCTAGACAGCGTATAGCAAGAGAGCGCGCTGGCGGCGAATATTTTTCAGACTTGATTCACTATTATCTTCACCGCTTATTTCTTATGTTACTTTACGTAACAAAATATATACTTAAACCTGGCCAGAGAACATAGATATGCATTTAAAAAAACATGTAAATCAGATAAGTAGTTCTCGAGTGATAAGCGGACTAACAGACAGAAAGACAGGCATGAGACTTTGAGTATTATAATACGTATAGAGTATAAAATATAAACACTTAGTAAAATACAACTTAATTAAAAAAACGTTAACAATAATTCTGTAGTCCAGCGAGCGAAGCCGCGGGCACAACTAGTTTTTTTTTATAAATGCATGCAACAATTATGAATACTTTCTTATCGGGGGGATTTTTACTGTACTTGAGACGGTTTTTTTTTCTTCTTCTTATAGGTTAAATATAGGTACTCTAAGGCCGTGTTCGAATCGAAACTTTTAGTTTACTAAACGGTCACGTGACCAGATTTAGTCAAATTTAATTATGGCGTATGTGGTATTTTAATTTTTAGTATCCAAAGAAACTTACAAAATACTAAATTACCGAATCGCAACCATCTTTAAACAAGTGACTATCGAAGGTGTCCGATTTGAGCGCTACTAAATAAACTAAAATACTAACATACTTAATGGTCAATTCGAACACGGCCTCAGGGAGGTAGTCGTGACTCCAATCGCGGCCATGGCTGACCAATTTCTTTCTGCCGCGACGGGGATATGAGCATTTATATACATTTATTTATTTCACAGATATCTGTTTTTATAAATAATATCTTGCTTAACGTTCATATTTTCTAGTTACAATAATTGTCCATGATGTGTACTAACAGGTCATAGCACGTGTTAACATAAACCAATTTCTGACTTCTCATCCAAAACACGTTGTTTTGATAGCCCAGTTGACAACCCATAAGTCCAAAGTTGATGTAACACGTTGCTACATTCCCGAAGTCACCTTAAACCCGTGACTCTGCACGCTATAGATCACGCCCATAATGATCACGGTTTTAGTAAAGTAGCACTAATTCCACAATAATGAACTCCACATGGGCGGAAATATTTCATGTACGTGTCAGAGCTCTTACTTCAGGGTAATTCTCGATAAATTCTCTTCAAACAACGTTACGTTTTAAAAGCATTTTCAATATTCTTTCTTTAAACTTTTACTGAGTTTATTGGTAGTTAACGTAACAGAAATATTAACGAAAATATTAATAACTTATGTTACCTGCGATAATAAATGTTCCAGGTCAGTTGACATGGTAGTTACAAAAGGCTCCAGAGTCGCAATTCAAAAATATTCCATATTAAGATGGAAGTAGAATGACTTCCAATGGAGAACTTTACTCAACTGTACAGTTTGTAGGTTTTATTTAAAAGTATAAGACACACTACCAAATTGTGATAAAAGTATTACTTTTATGAAATATGAAAGAAGAATGCATATATTTTGTAACACTGTAAACTAGTTTGCCAGAATTTACTTATCGGTTCTCAAGACCTCAATGTTAAGAGCTACCAAAATTTCTTCACTCTCCACTCTCTAAAATAAAATTATCTAAATGTTTTAAAAACTCAATTGATATCTAGGCGTCTGTCTTTACTAAAAATATATGCCTGCAACTCTTATAGATGCTTCAGAAAGATTAGTGAGACCATCTTAATAAAAGCTCTATTTTTGTGTAATGAAAATTTACTAATCAAAGTTACAAACGTTTTTAATAATTTATTTGACGAAAATCTATTTGAGGTACAAAAAAATATAATTTTTATAACTGAAAGAAACGCACTTAGTGATTAAAAAAAGTTTTTAAATTTGGTACCAATATTTATTGCACATAACCATGCTTATTATTATGATGGCCTTAGTTGGCGATAGTTTTCTTGCAAAATCCACATTATAAAAATTCCATAATGGCAAATGTATTACATTTTCTTAAAAAATATGAGATATTAAATTTAAAAAAAAACAGTAAATAAATTCTAGCAAATTATTTTAGAGTATTACAAAATATAAATATATACATTCTTATTTCATATGTAACGTACATGGTACCTTTTTTTTTTATAATTTGGGTGGTGGCTAACCTGCTTGCTAATAACTTCCGCATGATGTAGAATCCACTGTAATGTTTCATTGGACTCCACAATCCTTCTACCCTGAGAACTAAAAGCAGCCAGAAAATAGAGACTCCAAATGGTGAGTGAGACCAAGATTCAATGCTCGGCTTCGCCTATTATGCAGAAATTATTCGTTTTCGTGTCATAACTGCATTTTCAGAGTTATAATTGGAAATTTTCGATTCAAGAAAATTTAACATTTACTAGTTGTTTAAAACTTTCGTATCTAATTTCACGCATGTGTTATTTTCTACTTGGAAAAAGGCAAAAAGGTAATGAAAAAAAAAAAATATATATATATATATATATATATATATATGTTCCTGACTTTTTAGAACTTGCTGATAAAACACAATTATACACTGAAGAGCCAAAAAAACTAGTACACCTACCTAATAACGTGAAGGGCCCCGCGAGCATGCAGAAGTCCCGCAAGACGATGTCGCATGGACGCGACTAATGTCTGAAGGTATGCAGGAGGCAGTTCACACCATGAATCCTGCGGGGCAGTACACAAATTCATAGGAGTGCAAGGCGGTGGAGATCTCTTCTGAACAGCACGTTGCAAGGCATCCCAGATATGCACAATAATGTCCTTATATGGTGATTTAGGTAGCAAATGTAAGTGTCTAAAGTCAGAAGAGTGTTCCTGGGGCCACTCAGTAGCAACTCTCGACGTTTGGGGTGTCGCATTGTCCTGCTGGAATTGTCCACGTCCCTCGGAATGCACAATGGACATGAATGGGTGCAGGTGATCTGACAGGATGCGTACGTATCTGTCACCTGTCAGAGTCGTATCTAGACGTATCAGGGGTCCCATTTCACGCCAACTGCACACGCCCCGTACCATGACAGAGCCTCCAACCGCTTGAACAGTCCCCTGTTGACATGTAGGGTCCATGGATTCATGAGGATAGCTCCATACCCGTACACGTTCATCCACCCGATACAATTTGAAACGAGACTCGTCAGACCAGGCAACGTGTTTCCAGTCATCAACAGTCCAATGGTGGTGTTGGTGGGCCCAAGCGAGACGTAAAGCTTTGTGTCGTGCAGTCAACAATGGTACACAAGTGGGCCTTCGGCTCCGAAAGCCCATATAATTTATGGTCCGTAGAATAGTTCGCACGCTGACACTTGTTAATGCCCCAGCATTGAAATCTGTGCCAATTTGAGAGAGGGTTGCACATCAGTCACGTTTAATGATTCTCATCAGTCGTCATTTGTTCAGTTCGTTCACGATATCTTTCCGGCCGCAGCGATGTCAAAGATTTGATGTTTTACCAGATTCTCGATATTCACGATACCCTCGTGAAATGGTCGTACGCGAAAATCCAAATTTCATCAGTACCTTGGAGCTGCTATGTCCTATCTCTCGCGCGTCGACTATAAAACCATGTTCAAACTCACTTATTAGTTGATAATCTGCCATTGTAGCAGCAGTAACCGATCTAGCAACTTTGCCAGACGCTTGTTGTCTTATATAGGGCTCTCGACCGCATCGCGTTATTCGGATTGGTTCCGAATCTCGGTTATTTGCATGCGCACGCCTAAACCAGTTTTTTTTGGCTCTCTAGTGTAGTTAAGGACAAGAACATTAACAACTCTTAAAGTGTCAAATTTGTACAATCGTAAGTTCTGTCAGTAAATACTCTGAAAGCGACATTATGACACGAAAACGAATTAATTTCTTCACAAGGGGTGAAGTCAAGCCTTAAGGAGGAATATTGCTAGCAGCTGTCGGATTAGTTGCAGAGGCACGAAGTCGGAACCACCGCATCAAACATCGCCTCGGAGGGAGCGGGGAAGTCGGGTGCGCACAGGGCGACGGGCGCAAAGCCGCGACGGCGGCGGCTAAATGGTAGTGTTGTCGGTGCGAAGGGGCGTGAAAGAGCGCGCAACAATAGCGCTCCTGGCGGCGGGCAGGGCAAACAAGCGGCAAGTTTGCAGTCAGGATGGCGCGCTGTATGGAGAGCTGTGTCAACAGGCAGCCCGTCAGGATTCAGCAGAACCATTCCGGAGGCATATCTAGCCAGGGTGTACCCAGCACTCGAGTGTCTTCGAGCGCAGCAGACGGAGCGCGCACTCCCGCTGTAACATGTCGTACTGTTGTTCCGCTCAGCTGGAAAGTCATGGTGTTCTCGGTACTCCGGTTCTATCAAGACCTCAGGAAATTCTTCACGCTATATACTACTTAACCTAATTCTTTTTACAAACACAATTTTTTTTAACCAAGTGATTTAATCATTTTACATTATAAAACATTTTTTTTTGGATAACTCTTGTATCAGTACGAAAAATATAATTAAAAAAATTAAGCATTAATATTTTTGCTACATATCAGTGCTATTTAATGACATGCCTCTAAGGGAATACCGCAAATCTATTGTATTTATTATTTAAAATTTTTTTAATAAAATACATTTTATAATTTAAATAGTTTTGTAATGGCACTATTCAGAGTTTTCGACACACCTTCAATTAAGTTACTTAACATATTTGCGTTATATTATTTAGTGGGAAATAAGTGTAAATTTTTTCTCCCTTAAAATTTTATTTAGAATTTACACACTTGATAACAGCATGTTCGGGAAAACTACTTTCCGAAAGAACACTTTTCGTTTTCGGATGAAGCGTTTGTAATACGGCTGAAATAACACAAATTCCGCTGGTTTATAAATTGGAATTTTTAGACCGCAGACGAAAATACGAAATGCAGTCAAGAGGCTAAGAATATCGGAAAGCAATATTAAAAGCCATATTCGCTAATAACTGAAAAGAACTGTAGCGTATTTGGTCGCAAGAGATCTGTTCGTTACAAACTTTTTAATGTAAGACACGAAGACGCATAGGTTACCCATGAACAAGCACGTTCGCCCTCATTGATCATCGAAATTAGTTTTACGTCTGCTTAGTATAAATCTGCTACAATTGGGTTATCGCCACCCGGGGAGCAGTAATGATCGGACATACTTTTGAAACAGCAGTTTTTGTTAGGTATAAGTTATTGTTTATGGCGGTACTCTCAAATTGGAGCGAAACGGGGTTGTGGGTTTGTCGTAAGATATTAGCAAAATTACTGCGTCAAGTTATTTGTTTTCATGCAGTACCATAACTCTCCTAGACAATCTATTGTTAAGTAATCCGTGCTCTGCCACTTAACGAGCCCGGTTTCCCAATGGATATCGGAGGGCAGTTTATTCTTATTTAAACCTCTTTAGAAATAGAAACCTAATCCCGATATTTATCAGTTCAGACACTCGTGCAATATTATATGTATTACATTTTGCAAATGAACACTAAAATACGTTTTTCGTGTTTGGAAGGGGCCCATTATTATCTTGGTCGTTAAAATGCAAGGGGGGTTATATATGGTATTTTGGCTTCATTTATCCGGCAGTAGTTAAGTAAAGTTCGTTCGGGCGAAACGGGCTCCGGGATAGGAGGTAGGAGTTGGCCGCCATTTTGGATGACGTTACAGGTGCGGTCGGCTGCTTGGTTCATTTCCCCGCTCGTACGGCTTGACATTACCGCAACCCGCATCCATAGAAATAATTAAAAAAAAAGGTTTTTTAATCAAAAATATTTTAATAAAAATTTGGAAATTAAACGACGTACCACATATGATTTTTTACTTTAAAAAATGTAATATTTCATATATGGAAAGAATGATAAAAATTATCGAACAAATTGAGAAACATATAACATTAACCTCACACTCACCCCACCCTAGCCAAGGTAAAACCCCNTTGATGAACCAACTAGAAATTATTTAAAAATATCACAAACATTTAAAACCAATTATAAAAAATTTAAGAACTTATGATGTTACCCTATCGTACCCCTCGTTCATTTCATCACCCTCACTTCAACCCTCCTCTGCCCAGACTCCAGGCAATTATTATAAAAAATCGCAAAAATCTAAAAAAACTATACAATTGAAGAACATATAATGTTACCCTACCTTACCCCTCGCTAATTACACCTCACTCACTACACTCCTAGCCACTTATCAACCCTGGCAATTATTATTAAAAGTAACTAAATTATTCTAAATATCGAGGAACATATAAAATAAGACCTACTTCCCTTGCTCACCCATTCAATCTCCATCCCCCCCTTCATGGACTCATAACCATCATTAAAAGCGTTGACCACCCCCTTCCCGCTGCCAAACACTTCTTCCCAAACCGCTCTCGTGGGTCAGGTGGCTGGCTGACCTAGTAAATAATAATCATTATTTTATTTAATTCATTTTAATTACTGTTTAAAAAATTCCCAATCTTTAAAAAATACAGTAAAACATATCAAAAATGAACGTTTATTACAAAATCGGTTTATAAAAGTAAAGTAATATAAATTTTACACTACCCCAAAACAATTGGTAACATTAAAAAATTAAAAAAAAATTTCATAGAGGGGTGGAAATTTGAAACCACAACCTATCAAACAAGAATCGGGTGCTCTAACCACTGAGCTTTTGCTAGAAGAGGCACCAAATATAAAGGCTACCATTCTCTCGTACAATGATATAAATATTAATGTATTCAATATTTATTTTTAATTATTTTCAACCAATGCATATATTATGTCTTGTAGTTACTATATTTTGGAGCTTTTTTTTGTTTAATTTTATTTAAAAGCCAGTAAGTATAAAAACATTTCATTAGTTTTTTCCGTCTGTTCTGTATCTTAAATCATAGTATGCCTAGATTTTTGCAAGTCAGGTTGTAAGCAAGCGAATATTTATAGACATATGCTATTATAATTTGAGATTTCGTAGGGCCAGGCTCGTGAAATTCTGTTTGCAAGCATCATTTATAGATCCAGTAAAGTATGCATGCATAAGCCCCACGACAATTTCCAGACAGAGAGATAAGCTAAATAAAAAATAATTTTTGCATCATAGTGCTTTTTTATAAGAAAGCTTTTTATTAAAGGGAAAGAAAACATTTAGATTTAAAATATAAAAATAATTGTTTGGTATTTTTCAAATGTGTTAATATTTTGTAATACAAAATTATTTATGTTCGTCCATGTAAAGTGTGCATCCTTGTACAAAACATAGTCCTTTGTTAAACACGAATCCAACTATTCTGGCATTTATAAACTTCGTGTCGTCATGCAGTAAGTTTGACGACAAAGAAAGTACATACAGTAATAGCGACACCGAATAGCCACTGAAAGTTTTGTATATGATACACTAGTGGAGGCAGATGGTTCTGCTGTCGTGATGTCGGAAGGAGCAGGAACCAGGAATAGATTTGTCTTCATATAAAGATATGTTGCACCTGTTGATGAGTTGTTGAGTGATACATTCGTTATCGTTGTAGGCACTGAAACGTAGGAGTAATAGGAATGAAACGATGTTACTGTTGTCAATCACACCGATGATGGAAGTTGCATAAACCCAGATATAAAATTCTCAGCACTCTAGGGCCCTTAGAGACGTAACCATTATCGATCCATAGGCTTCTCACCCTAGGTGATATCATGAAATGTGTAGATTTTCATTTGTTCGTAATCCATACCAAAGACGAAGATATCAATATATTGCCTATGCATTGAGTGGACAGATTCCGCTCGTTCTAACCTGCGGGAAATCTACGGAGTCAAGTGTCCAGCCTCAGCCCCTCATTACCATTTCTTTTTCCTTACGGCATACCTTTATTATGCTGTTTTCAACACCGGCTTCGATGTCATCCGCATTACACTCGGGTAATTTCGAGGTCTTGAATGCTTTCTTTTTGTATACATCTGGTTTACTATAGCTACATTCCAACAATATTATATATTTCATTGCTCAGTATTCCACCACCTCCTCTGCTGTAAGTTGGTCTTTAAAATTTTGGTTTCATACAGGTCAGAAATGAATAAACATATTTCGTCGAAGTTATCGGATGTGAAGCTACATGCATTTTCAAAAGACCCCTGAATGCTGATTTCTTCAGGAAAAATCCATTTACATTATGCTTACATTCATAGTGTGCGATGCAAGGTCAGGGAGAATTGCTAGGTGTAGCGTATGAATCGCTGGTCACAGTTGCGTTGGGACGAGCCTTTGTTTTAACGACAAATAGGAAGAATGAACCGCTAGGCCTGCATCATAGGATGGAGCACCCCGTTCACACTGTTTCGGGTAACTTTTTTAAACGGTCGACGCGAGTAAACTGTTTAAAGAACTTCTCACATCGATATGGCATGCGTATAAAACTCACACTTGTGTTCTTTTTATTCCTTCATGCTTCATTATAATTTGCAAAAGTATTGTTGTAGTAGCTGCGTGGAAGGAATCAACGATCTGTCCACGACATTTACAGATGAAGTTTCCGGCCTCCAGCGTGTGTAGCGCCAGTTACCATCCCACTACATCTCCGATGCAATGTCGGCAGATAACGCTTAGTAGGCAGTGAATGTAGACCAATACAGGTTTCGAGATACCTTTTCAGGTTGCCATTTCGTCGACCTAACTGCGATTTGTATTTTTCACATGCGAAAGTTACATGCACCTCATTCTGAATACAGCTGACCCCATGTCACCGAACATTGCTGGTTTCAGAAAACTTCTTCTCATAGTAATGACACAATGTTATGGAATACGTTCCGTCTTGGGTCAAGACGATGCTCCCCTCTTCGCAGTCCTTACATCATCCAATCCATCCAGCCCCGATGTAGCTCTACATACAAGCCGTGGAAATGCAGCTCCCCATTCAAGTAAATAATCTAAAAAAGGAAACAGTAAAAAAAAATCATGCGATGTAATATCAAGTGAGAGGCGTAAAATACCACAGCAGACACAATTTCGAAATAAATGCGAACTATAAATATATATCAGCCTCAAGATGCAACATTAAAAACACCGTTATAAAGCTCAAGAACAAGCACACTAAGACATCATGACCCTGAATTACAAAACGAATGAACACTTATTGTTTAGTTTTGACAACAAATTAATAGAAAATATGAAAATGTTTTGGCTTCAAACGAGTTAAGCAACGTATTGTTAAAAAGATCCGTGGCTCTCTCTCTCTCTCTCAGTTCGTTATTTTGATCATTTAACGAAAAGCACAATTACACTACAATAAAAAAATGAAGAAAATAATTATACTCTCAAGTAAGTTTGATTATGATAAAGTGCCATTGGGTGGCTTGACCTGGGTGAGTCCACTTTCCACCCAGGAAGGGTGTAGGAGCCATGCCTGAGTAACTATAAAACCAGAACAATTCTTTATCAGAGCTATTTTGATTTACTCTGGTTTTATTATGGTTGTACTTTCAGAAAAGTTGACTGTGTGTCAGGCCGCACTCACAACACTCGCACATGCACACATGGAGACATAACACGTGAATAGAGGACGCACGAAGAGGGTTGCTGGAACTATATAGCCTTTATGGTTCTATCGCTGCATTTCTTTCCCCGGTGGCAACTTTACTGTGTTGGGAATTGGGGGGGTGGGGGGTGATTGCTTGGTGATGATATTCGGCCGGAATTAATATTTCCTCAAAGATACCCCTTGAGAGGACATTAACGTGGGACGGTCACCTGACTCCGACGAGGCAGGCGTCGTCGAAGTCCTACCGCCACGTTCGGGCCGACTCCCTTTAGTAGAGGGCCCGTCGCAGCTGCGCATGTGAAACGGGTAAAACGTTTCTAAGGGCCGAGGCTGCAGGTGGTATGAGTCCCTGTTGCAGAGTGGTTTGTGGTGTGGTTGGGTGGTGAGGCGGGATCATCGCTGACGTGGTGCTAGCGGCGGGTGTAAAGAGCGTGAAGCTTCTGTGAGCTGGGCACAAATCTCGGCTGTCTCGCTGCTGAAGCTGATGGAGTGTGGTAGTGACAGGGTAACAGGTCCCGTCTACGGTGGGGTGCCTACACGATGGCGTCACGAGAGTGTGAGGCGGTGCTGAACAGGGGACCACCTGGGATGCAGGGATGCCGGTGGTTGTGGCTGTTGTCACGCCTTGGGCAGCAAGTATCTCGATGGCGCGTTACGCAGCGAAGGGCAGCAGGCTACGGCCATCCAACGAGTTGTAGCAGGCAGGCGAGAGCAGCTGACGTGCCGGTTTTACATGGTGCACAGGTGTGCATTTATCGTCGCAGTGCGAGGTAAACAGAATGGAGAAAAAACTAAGAATGGTGTAGAATCGGGCCTCAAAATATGGCATGACACAATTAAAAACACACATAGACACTTAATTGAAGAAAACGTAAAGGTAAACAATGGTCAACAACGATGTAAACAATGAAGACACTGATAAACAATAACGTAGCTCACCACTAGGGCATACGCATGAAGGTGTATATTGGCCAATATGTAAAGTAAACAACAGCAATATTAGGATAAACAACGCAGTAAACATGAGAAACACTGGTGCACTTCTGTCATGTTGGAGAAGTGGCGGTAAATAAACAATAACGTGAAGCCCTAAAGAAAGAATATTTGAGAAATAAACTCATACAATAAACTCTTGGAATTTACTCTAATGTATGAGAAAGAAATATATGTAATTAAATTGACCAAATAAGATACGCCAACCAATAAGGACACACGGCGGCGTTGGGAGAATGGGTTGATCCCAGCTGTGCTGCTCTGTGGACACAAAGTGTGGCGAAGATGAGTGAATGCTGCGAGGAGCAGGAAGAGGGATAGAGAGAGAGAGAGAGATAGAGTGATATTTTGCCATGGGCAGGCGAAAACACCTGGCGTAGCACTGGTTCACTCGGCTTGTTTACACTCGCAGAGAACGCCAGCTGGAGAATGTCACGTCACCCCTGCGGAAGAGAGTGGACAGGCCACACCATTCCCTTGGGCAGGGAAAGTGAGTGACGACGCTTGTTCGTTGGCAGAACGAACACTTTAGGAGGAAGGGAGGACTGCTACTCCTCCTCGTCTCGCACGCCACATGGACGGACGTCTCCCTTGTGTGTTGCGGTGTGGCGGCAGTGCTGATAATGCAGAGTAGGACTTGTTTACACCTTGGGTTTCATGCCACCCGCACATGCCTCCCAGCCATAGATGACGAGAGATTGAGCCGGTGTGCCACCATACGAAACACTTAATTCTCTCACATTTCGAGCAGATTGGTTGACATCGTGTCTTGTTGTAGGTAGTCCCCTGGTAAAAGTACGAGGCACACCATTTGCGCAGCAGCTGTATGTTCTTCAGTGCGCAGACCCAGACAGGTTCTCACCTGGGCCTTCGGGTACTGCATCAGTAAGTCTTGCAGCATGTTTCCCACCTGATAGTATGGAATATTGCCTTCGTCCCACTCCAGGCCATGGTAGTACTTGGTTAGCCAGGCATTTGTTTTCAGGCTTTTCACGTCAACCAGTTTCCACAAATAAGTGTTTCGGGGGGAGGGGGATGGAATGATCGTGTGTGTGTTTTGCCATTGTCGTCATAGGAAACTGCGATCTCCTTGAGCACGAATCCATTTTGACTCTAGAAACACTTCAGATTACAATACATCTTGAAGATAAGGATGCTGGAAGACGAATAAACAGTTGTAGTGTGTGAAGAGTTATATATATATATATATATATATATATATATATATTCTCAGCTGTGCTCACATCAGTATATTGACGGTCTTGTCTCGGCAATTGTACGATACAAGCTAGTCGTGAAGTATCTGGCAGAATGAGTACGTGTTGGCAGGAATATTTCCATGTGTAGTGAATTTGATCCTGCAGTCGATCACATTGGAGGTAATATTCTCGTCCTGTTTACTCCTATCGAATACCATGAGCGAAGCTAAAATCCTGAAAGTATCAGGGCTTAGTATCGGGGTTTGGAGGCGCCCATAATATGCATTTTAGAATTGAGTGCACATCTGATATGCCATCAGGTACAGCCCATTTTAAAAGTTTATGTTCATGTCCACGTATTGATAGCTTTTGCTATTCAAACATATTGTCACATTTTCTATTTTGCATTTGTCGAAATGCAAACGACTCACTCTCACAATGCGCTGTCTTCTGATCTGTAGCCCAACAATGATGTACCTCGGTTTCTCAGAAGTAAAGCTGGACTTTACAATCCAGTTGACTTGCTGTCTTTTTGGCAATCTGGGGTATGTCTCGAGATTCTACGACCTGAAAGCCACTTAGATGTTTTGCCATCTTCCACATGCTTAAACTTTTTTATGCATTCTGCAGTGCTCAACTGCACATGAAGCAGTAATCATTCGATAGACTGTAGTTTCAGTTCCACTATCTCCAGGTTTTCTCCTATACCCACAACTGTGTCTGCATATGTATTAGCTAGAAGCAGCACCAGTTCCTGCTTGG
Source organism: Clitarchus hookeri (assembly GCA_002778355.1). Taxonomy (NCBI): domain Eukaryota; kingdom Metazoa; phylum Arthropoda; class Insecta; order Phasmatodea; family Phasmatidae; genus Clitarchus; species Clitarchus hookeri. Next base: position 93,963 of record NQII01000393.1, on the reverse strand, counting down.
AATTGATGATATTTATTTTGTAATCTTTGGCAAATCCAAATAACATGGAGAGCGGGACTCACACTTTGAACTTGCCTCCAGAGTATATAACAATACTGTAATCACCTTCGATTCTTTAGCCTGCTATCTTGTCTGCCGACAGCTCATTTGGCATGAGCGAAAGGTAATTTTTGATCGTTGAGGATATGACGTCATCTCGCGACTGGTCCACCTCAACACCATTGAGAAAATACGTGATGCGATAGATCAGATGAAGAATTCTATTACTCATTATTTTCGCCGATGCCAGATTGGACTCATCTTCTTCGTTAGAGTACCTCTAATTCGCAGGAAAGACTGACAAGGAAGAAAGCAGATATCTTGGTGTTGGACAGCAATCCAAACTTCAGATGGTAGTATGTATGGTCCGATCAGGAAAGGCTGGTATGCATGAAATTCCACTTTCATTACAATGTCTTCTAAAATGGCCGGCTCTACGATGTTTAGGTAATCTTCCATGGCGATTGACTTTGAAGCCAAGACTGCAGAAGAAAATCTCGCTAGCATGTGTTATCTCCTTGGAAATCTGTGACATACTGATTGCAGGTATTGCATGGCACTTTGTTTTATTGGTACCAGTTGTCAAAAATCTTACTCTAATCTTCTCAAATGAGGACATAGTGTGATTTCTTCGTTTCGAAAGTTTACCAACTCTCTGTGTTGGTCGACGACTGTCTCAACCACCTCGTGTTCTCTCTTCGCGATGACCGGAACATAATACTGCTTTGTGGTGTTACGGTCAGTTGAAAACCTGGAGGGATCATTGGCGAAAACTCGTGCAGTGTATATTGCTCAGCCTGCCATTTAGGTATGTGACACTAGTTAAATGGCTGTTTATTCTTATCACGTTTACTGGCAAAATGTTTATGGGCCGCGACGACTTATGCGTTTTGTCAGCTTCGTAGATGTGTGGCTCGAACCCCAGCATCGGTCCGATAGTATCCAGTTTCGTAAAGTCGATATCTTTGCTGCATTTGATGACACTATTCAGGGTATTGGGATTCCCATATAGTTCGAATTACATGCCGGGGGACAGCGAATCTTCGTTGTACCTTGCAATGTCGTCTTTCCTTAAGAGACTACAGGTAATGTTACATCGTTGGAGACATTACCACTTTTTACAAGGTTTATATTACAGTTTTTTCATCGATGTTTGGTATCGCATTATAGGTTATAAAATCGACGAGACCTATGCACCATTCCCCCTCCAGGTCGAGCATTTGAATGTATACAGCATACAGCTCGGAGCAATGCGCCAACAATGTATGCATTATCGACATGACTGATGGTTTCCCTTCGATGTACAGCGATTTTATACAATTACTTGTAAGAACTAACCAGGAAACGTAGACACACATGTCCGCAGTACCTCGTGTTAAGGCATCTGCTCCAACTCGTAGTTGTAAGTCAGCTTCGTTCCTTTCAGGTACCATCGCAATTCGGGTGGAGTACACAAATTCCCAAAACTGCCATAATGGTTTGTATGTTTGCCTTGTTTTATGTAAGCCACCCAGTGTGTACCGGGCCCGGGTATTGTGTCCTGATTAATTATGGCACAGTTATTTCAATTTGGTTTCTGTGGTAATTATTCAGTCATAAAAACACATCTAAAATTAAGTGTTTTGAATTTGTATGCATACAGTTACAAATATATGTTATTGAGCAGTAGTTTCGGTAGACGTTTCAGTATTGCCTCTTCCTGCTGCGTCGCTTTTGTACACTTCCGCCTCCTACTGGGTATTGCCTTAGGTAGAGGCCTTGGCCATTTTTTTTCCAATGGCGATAAATTTAATATTTGCATTATGTCTGTGGCCCTCGGACAAAATTTTCCATTCGTTCGATGCTGAGATGATGGTTCGGACGATACCACTCGTGGTTCCGATAAGGCTGCAGAGGACTCCGAGTGCGGGCAATAGCAATGGAAAAAATCAGCTATTAGATGTTTTCTTGGTCTTGCATTATTTTCTTCCCATTGTCACTGCTTTCCATTTCACTTGTGCCTTTCTCTTGCTCTCTGTAGCTTTTCCCATTTTAACCTTTGCTTTTCTCTTGCTCTTGTCACCCACTCCTGTGTTCACTTTGGCCTTCATAACATTGGATATGCCCCACGTAGCAATTTTTTCTACGAGTCTGGTGTCTGATTATTTTGTTATCTCTTCAGTCTTCTGTGCAAGTATCTTGTCTGCCTGGTGCAGAGCTTGCTGATCCTTGTGCTGATAATAGGCGATGTCGTACTGCTTGCGTGCTTCGTAAAGGGCGTTTATGCCTGTCTTGTGTGACAGCCATTTAGCTAACTTGGTTCCCATCCTGCAGAACTTGTATCCTGGTATGTGCAGCTCAAACGGTAGATTATTGATAAGTGAATCGATGATCCCACTTCCAGCTACGGTCTTACCTCTTTGAGACATCGCTGTGAACTAATCTAAATATTTATAAATATGCTCCTTTAGTACATTTTTCTTTCAGTATCATTCTAGACTTGGAACAGTAAGGATGTAACACATATTCAAACATGACATTTCAGTGCAAATTCTGCCAGAGGCAGTTTACTCGGAGTGATAATTTGAAGAGACATTATATAACCAAGAAAACATCTTAATCTCATCAAGAGACTCATTTATAATACCTAATCCTCCTCCTCATAATCATCTTCATCATCCAATGTATGATAAAAACCAATCAAAATAAAACAGTTTACAGATCGTCAAGCTAGATGTTACTCTACCCATGTGCACTCATGCTGAAGATGAATCTATCTCCCACAAATCACGACATGGAAGTCTATTTCCGAATACAGTGAGGTGCATCATCGCAGGACCGTCAAATTGCTGGAAAAAATGCGTGCTACTGAGCCTGCGGGAAGAACCGAATGGCCTTCGGTTTTAGAACTTGTACATATATTCAACATTGCTCCAGCATCCGAAATACCAGTGATTGACACGATTACTGCAGGCTGTGGAAGGCGAGGTTTATTTCCCTTGCAACCATAATGATGCTGTCGTGTCACCGAGTGTAGCATTGGCAAACTCGATATTTGTCTTCGATGACATTGCCTGCAATAAGCAAAACTGCATCCAGGAGTACTTTAGCATGGGATGGCACGCAAAAGTGGACTGTATGGAGCTCGGCCAGACTTATTCGCGCATACTTAAACAACTGCTATATGACAATGCAAATATATTGCGGCTATTTTGTATGGAAAATGTGAATTTGCAGTATGCTAATGAAGATCATGTAAATACAAACATGACGCGAACCAATTTCAAGTGTTTGTGTGCCTTGTGCTGGAAATACACGTATGATTTTTTGACGATCGTAAAGAACTGACCCCCATCTAATGGAAGGTACCAACATGTATCTGATAATTTCATCGCCAACCATCCAGAATGAGTTACAGCATATGAAAATTCAGGCAGAGTATCCTGAAACTGCGTCTTGACCAAGACGAAGATGGGGGTTGTCTCTCACTAAAAAACGATGGAACTTGTGACGCTGGTAGAAGAATAATTCGAAATGTTAGCGAACCCGAACGATCCGAGGATGCTGCTACTAAACATTTTATCCTTGAAACTGGTAATTTCATCATCTCGGAACTGCGCAGTATGTTGATTGAAAAAACACATTCTTTCGCAGCTATCTGTCCGAGCTCGGGGCGAAGATGGAGCATGTGAAGATCGAGATCGTCCTTGATATGGTGGCCATGGACGAGCACATAACGAGTTTCTGAAAGCTAATTATCGTAAGATTAAATGTGGCTTTTGTACCAAAATTAAGAGCATCTGAATGTTTCCATAGATCATAAATTAGCTACATCAATTTCCCATCTCGCCACGAAAACGGATAGTCAGAACCACAGCAGGGACATATTGGATGCCTACAGTGAACCCCTGGGTAAGATCGTAAGTATTTTGGCGGAGACCCAAAACTAAACATACATAATAGAGCTAGAGTAACTATTTTTATTCAGTGAGATGTCGTACATTATTAGCGACTTATATTGGACGATTCAGTCTATTCGTTCGAAGTATTTGCTCGCCAAGAGGCCAAAATTTCACACAACCTTATAAATGAAGATATTTTTAAGCACATCTTGAAGTGCTCAGGGAGAGATGAAGCACCCATAGTTGTGAAGGCCGAAATCGACGATACTGCTGAGCCTATGAAGAAGCGGAAACATAATGATGTACAAACAGATTGTGACGCCGGATCGGATGCGGATTTGACACACAAGAAAAAGGTACAGAAGAAAGTAGTCTTCAGACCCAATACTCCGGTTCGTCGCTACCTACGATCATAACCATCTCGCAATAATGATACGTTATATTGCGTATACAGGCATAATTATAAAGGGTTTCTTGGTGCTAATAAAATAGAGTTTCTACCTGGTGGGATTATCAAAGTAGGCGATTATAACACACATGGATCCCCGGTCTTTACGAACTTCTATTTCGCAAGAAGCCCAGAGAGTTTACAGAATCCGACCTGCTAGAATACAAAATGTTGCTGAAGCTCACGAATACACTTTACCCAGATAAAATTCCCAAGAAAGGTCACGACGAAGATCACGAAAAAATATACATTCTCGCAGACCTCTTCAGTGGCATAACACTGAAAAGTGGCGAAGGTCTGAAGAAGATAGATGACGAGAAGAACAACGACTACGTATTCTGGTACGACCCGAACGAGCTGGTCGATAGACTACGACTACTGCTCGCTTCGCAAAGGGTTGGAAATTACTGCCACGCTAACGAGATAGTATCAATAATTGAAGAACTGAAGCAGGGAGGCTGCATAGTATGAGAGATTGGTAATCGCCAATGAACTGCACACATCTGCGAGATGCAACTACCGCTGCCACAAGGTAGTGATATGTGGGATGAACAACCTATTTCAAGCCGATCTCTTCGAGATAATACCATATTCTCGGGTCAACAAGGGCTACAAATACATGTTGACTGTCATCGATGGATATAGCAAATTCTCCTGGGCCAGGCTTGTCAAGTCGAAGAATGCCTGTAATGTCATAGAGGCCATGGCTGATGTCCTGCATGAAGTACGCATCCCGAATAATCTACAAACTGACCAGGGCCAGGAATTCTACAGTGCGAAGTTCAAGACCCCGATGAAAAAATTATAACATAAATCATTATTCCACAAACAGAAATCTTAAGGCTTCTGTCGTCGAGAGGTTCGACAGTACTCTGAAGGGAAAGATGTGGAGGCATTTCGCTGCGAATGACAACTACATGTGGTTGTTTATGCTCCCAGAACTCGTTCGTGAGTACAATTCTACCATTAATTCTAACACACGCATGAAGCCCGAAGACGAAAAAGACGACTCCATTCTTCGAACATTGTACACTGATGTGAAAAGGATGCACCAACGCAAGCCGAAAGCCAAGGTTGGAGACCTGGTGCGCATCTCCAAACAGAAAGGCGTCTTCGAGAAAGGATTTACAGCGAATTGGAGGCCCGAACTATTTCGTGTTCAACGTATACGCAACTTTGCTCCGAGTACTTACTTTATCGAGGATCTGAATCATGTTCCCATCCACGGAGGTTTCTACGCTGAGGATATCCTGCCTACTAAGATTCCAGATTTGTATTTGGTCGAGAAGGTGTTAAAATGGCATAAAGGATGGTCGTATGTCAAGTGGTGGGGTTTCCCAGTCCACTTAAATTTCTGGATCGCCGATGCGGAAATATATCTGTGAACATTGCGGATTGCAATTAATATACATTTGTATATGTGTTTACTGATGTCATATTATGCTGAATAAATTTAGTTTTAAAATTACGTTGTGTTTTATTAATTTTGTAAAAAAATCCGCATTACATAAAGAAAATTTTAAATGAAAATATATGCATTAAAGAATAAATAAAAAAAATTTATACGACGATTTACATGACTTCGTCACCATTCGGTACCGGTCAATAGCACGCTTGTTTACAGTAATATATCTCTGGTGGTTGAAACATGTTACCAGTGCGCTCTAGTCGGTGACACTAAAAATAAATGAACAGTAGATATGGCATGGTGTTGAAGGGGTCGAGCAAATACGGGTAATTGACAGCTTATATAATAAATAAAAATTGACGATGTTCGGTTGTGGTGGCGCCTTCGGTAATGGACGTTTTTATTAATATTTTTTAGTAATTTTTTATAAATTTTTAAATACTTTTTTTAGTAATTTTTTAAAAATATTTTTTACTTGTTGAAAGTTTTGATATTTTTGGGGGATTTTCAAAAAAGTTTTTGCCTTCAAGGTTATTGGGTCAAGGTCAAAGTTCAAGGTCACAGAAATCTGACATGGCTGAGGAGATGGACACTGCTCGACCTGTCGAGGATCGGTCATGTCGGGAGCTTACTCTGTCCACCTGTCATCGTACCCCAGATCTCCTTCGTGTTCATCTTTAAATAAATTCGAAACAAAAATACATTTTAGAAAAAAAATTTAAAAAAAAATACATTTTTAGAAAAAAAATTCATGACTTTTGGAATTTTATAATTTTTCTGCGATTTTTTTGGAATTTTTTGGGGTTAAGGTTATTCAAGATTACGAGCATTGGATCAAGGTCAAGGTCAAAGGTCACCTGCATCCAAAATTGTGGTTGGGTGACGTCACAACTTGGCGGCCGGCCGGTGCTGGTACCGGTGCCAGATACCAGTTTTGTCTCATTTAAAATACATTGTCCCCGACTTCCCATATATTTTCTACTACTGTCTTTCATAAATGGTTGCAACTCTAGATTGAACTTTCACTAGTCATGTCGTGTTACTAAGCTTTTTTTAATCTTACAAACGAAATTAAAAATAATGTAAATTCATGTGTTGGGCACCCAAGCAGATATTTGTACTTACAACGCCACTTGTATTAACATTTTTTGTAGTCCTTTTTTGTAATGAACACAGTTATAAGTATGAAATAAAACATACACCTAACTTGAGTATAGTACAAGAGCCGAGAAACAGAATCCATGAAGCATTAAGGACGTCATTGCAACACTTGTACAGAACCTCATTATGTCTTTTCCATCAGGAATTGAACATGTTTTTCATCCTCCAGACAGCCAGACAGTAATGATTCAAACTATGAGCCAGTGGTTTTGGTGACGAAAAGTACGAGGATAAATTCAGTGAATATTGCAGGACCTAGACTGTAGTACAGATAGCATGCGCTGTTGCCATGCACTCTACCCCATTACGACGTTTAGAAGATCACATGGTTGAAATTATGCGTGTGCAAATACAAAATTTTTTTTTATAAATTTGAAATCTTGTATTATTTTAAGTTGAAGGATTTAAATGATCACACAATTATTTTTGTATGAATTTCTTAAGTATAACATATTTTTTTGTGTAAACAAAAAGAAAAATAGTTTAAATACAGAAAACGTAACTATAATAACATTATGCTTCTATAAAATAATCCAAAGATTAGTACCTTGTAATAATTAATATTATCGCTGACCAAAGTTGACACTCCTTCATTAGGACGTATACGAAACAACCATGCTCTGTAGTTCCTTATGAAAACTTTCTATTCAGTTTGTTTTTACTTTGGCAGGCCTTGTTAAAGTACCGTATTGTTTTAGTTCCTTCCTTAACAGTGTTGGCTATACGTTCGGAATAGCCTTTTCCTTTTAAGGCCCCTGTCTGGTCTAGTGGCGCTGGAAATGCGCTGCGGAGTGTTTTAAATAACTGTTTTTCCTCAAAAGTATTTAACGTGTTTTCAATATGTTCATCTATGTGAAGAACACACATTCAAAACTACTGACGAATGCGATATTTTTTCGACATGCTACCCGTAGTTTTAACATTGTATCTGAGCCTTCTAACATGGATAAAAACTGCTTTTTCACTACTATATATGAAAACATACAAGTCAGATTCATTCTAAACTTAGATAGAAAAGTGCATTGGACTTTGCGACAGGCTCGCCACCAATAAAATTATAGGTTCACCGCTTATGGTCCTATAGTTGCACGCAGCACGACAGAAACATTGCGTGCCAGCTCAGAGCCGTACGGTTAGAGACGATACAGTGCTAGATGCGCCTCACTCACAAATACACCTCCCACCAGGCGGTGCCCTTAAACTTCTTTCCCTGCATTTTTCTGTTTGTCTTTTTCGAAAATTACACGGAAACATTCAACTTCAACATTTTTCTTTTTTTTCGTCCCTTACCTTGTAGCCTACAAACATAGCACATAGTTTTATTTGTGAGATTCACTTTGGAGAGTTCACGTTTTTGATATAGGAAACATAAACGAAGTAAATGTGTAATTCCACAGAGTATAAATTAACTGAATTTTAAACGACAATGTTTTCCGTTCCGTTACCGACAAACAGACTAAGACTGAGGTACAAACCGGTTAGCTGGGCTGAATCAGAAATTCGTCGCGAAGGAAAGTCGTAAGAGGGTCATTATTTATTAACGTCACTTTTATTACTCTTAACAACTTAGCAAATATAATGTCTGCTTCTATTTAGTACAGCAATTGTAGGCTTGCCGTATCAATGTTTAGAAGGCACTGAGTGCGCTAGCGAGACAAAGCTGTTTATTTTTGCTATATCACGATAACTTTTGAAATTTTCACTGTGGTATTTCTTTTACAAATACAGTAAGTTTTTTCTGAATATCCCATCTCACCTGTTTTTTTTCCGCCATGCATCTTTCATAACAAAAAACGTTCATACTTTGCAACTTTTCAGTATGCAAGTTTGTTAAATTACGCACCTCGTTTTATAAAACAGTGAAGAGTTTCAAAATGCTCCCATTTTCATTGGCATCAAGGAATAAGGATTTTTCGGGATAAAAATTCCTGTGTGTTTACTGTTAATTTATGAGTTATGATGTGATGTGTGTTACGATACATAAAACAAAAGTGCAAAATTTCAGTTCTTGGATTTTTCAGCTGCTCAGAATTGTTTTTTTTTTTGTGGGGCTATGTATCTCTTCTGATGCTGTGCAATATACAAATAATGTGTGCCTAATGTTTAATATCGAAATTGTAGGGTATTGGTAACAGCGCATTCCGAAACAAGGACAGCGCTATCTGCAGTAACTGTGTATTGAAAAGAAATGACAAATGGCCATTTAACTCCGCACTGCAATCTAAGAATAAGACACTCTAAAATATTTTTCTTTATTGGTTTACTACTCACATCATTCTGTAAGGGCAGTCTCTTTTCCTTAAAATACCACAAACTATGCTTTTTTTATCAAATAAATAATTCTTTAAATACTTATAATGTTACTAATTTATGAATACAATAGGTTGCCTTTTTTACTAAATACCCTTTGATCTATTTATTTAAGAGTGATACCCCCTTCTGGACGAAGTAAAAATGCTATTGAACTGAATAAAACAAGACTATCGTAGTCTAGTTTTAGTGGAACCAGCATGAGTGCTGGTGAAGAAACAGTGGTAGTCCCCTCCACTAGTAGATGCACCGATACTGAAGAAGTGAAATGGGCATCCACATCTGATCAAGAATTTGTGAACAGCTTAAAAGTATCTGATAATATTCAGCCTTGTTCTCAGGCAGTAGATTTGGACTCTGCTTCAGAACCTGTATAGCTTCCAGTTACATCACACCAACCATCTACTGTACCGCCTTTTGTTACAACACGGAGGAATCATAAAGTTTTGTACGAAGGTGGTTCAATGACTACCCTGGACGCTTCATTATGATGAAAGACTTAGGGCAGTTTTGTGCTTCTATTGTATGACAACTTCGAAGAAAGATTTAGTACCTGCCTGCATAAAAATGGAGCCTGCATTCGTAAGTGATGCATTTAACAACTGGACGAAGGCAGATGAAATCAAATTCGAGGACCACGAATGTTCCCATTACCACACGGTGGCTACCAGTGCTTAAGTAAAAATTACAAAGCAACCTTTTACAGCTCAGATCTCTGTATCACTCAAAAAAGTTAAAAGGAAAATACTAGAATTTCTTTAAAGAAAATTTTCTCGACTTTGAAGAAACTTGCAAGGCAAGGTCTTGCTTGCAGTGGGAGAAAAAACAGCATGTTCCCGATTTGCAAAGATGGCTGAAAAACAGCGTAAACTTTCTGTCTGGCGATGTACAAAATAAGATGCTCAAAATAATGGCTCATGCTATTCTGAGAGACATTGGAGACAGAGTGAAAGAGGCTGGAATTTTTAGTGTAATAATTGATGAAAGCAGTGACATAAGCGATGTCCAGCAAGTTTATGTTAACCTCCGCCTCGTAAAAAAAGATGATCGTGTGCCAGAAGAGTTTTTAGAAGTGTCGTATTCTACAAAATATACAACTGGACGCATTGAATTGCTGCGAGGTCAGTGTTATGATGGCGGCATAGAACATGAAGGGCGAATTCATAGAAGTGCAATCCAGAACTCGAGACGTAGAACCCCTAGCTTTGTATGTTCACTGTGCTGCCCACTCTCTTCCGCTGGTTTTAAAAGATGTAATAAAATGCTTTCCTGCAGAAAAAGAAGCCATGCAGTGGACGAGTAATGTTGGTGCAGTCGTTAATACATCACCTAAGAGAAAAGCTATTTTAGAAGACATTCGGGGAAAAAAAGAAGAAATAGGCATATGCCGACAATCTGTGTCCTACAAGATGGACTGTGTGTGTAAGATCAATAAAATGGCTTTTCAATAGTTATGAATCTGTGTTAGAACTCCTACAAAAACTTTCAGAATTTGGAACGTTGTTGTTATCAATGATGATGAACACAAGGCAAATATTTCGACCAAGGCAAGGGGCCTACACGATCAGGTAGAAAAGCACTATTTTTATTTCATGCTAATATCTTTACGCAAAATGTTTACCATTTGTGAAGGACTGAGCAAAGATTTCCAGAGTTAAACCTGTTCAGTAGCTGGAGATAAATGTGATATCTCTTTTACGCTCAAAACCTTGCAGAAAATCAGAACTGATAATACTTTTTCGACACTTTGGAACGAAATGGAACATGCTTTGGCCTCTTATGACCTGCCGTAGTACCACGCATTCACTGCCCAGCACGTAAGTACGAGTACTATAGCACTCGTGTATCTAAAATTCACACTTTTACAACACCCCAAGAGCTTCTAAAGAAAGACTTATTGATATTCTGGATTTGATTATGAGTGAAATACGAGAGAGATTTGAACAGTATGGGTTCGAGCTGTACTCTAAAATTGAAATAGCCCTTCTCACAAAACTGAATGACTAGGATGCAGGTGAGAACTTAGAAAAATTGCTAGAAAAGTATAGTATGAATGCGGTGAAGCTAAAAGCCAATCTGTCGTCCCTGGAAGACATATTCTCCGGATATAAAACTGTGGATGAAATAGCTACAGCATTTAGCAAATTGCAAAAAGAGATTCGTGGCACTATTTTCTGCAAAGTTGAAAATCTGTTGATGCTGCTTCTTGTGGTCCCTGCATCATCTTCATCAGCAGAGTGTAGTTTTTCTGCATTGCGGCGTTTAGAAAACTACCTCAGAGCAACAATGAACAAAGTTAGGCTGAACTATGTTTCGGTTATGCATAAACACAAGGAAAGGGTGGACGATCTTTGTGTGTCTAATCTCACAAGGCAGTTAATAAATAATGAGTATCGCTTTCAAGTTTTAGGGATTGTTGAATAGTTGAAGTGAATATACTATATTTTGTCAAAAGTTCTTGCAAAGTTCCCAAAAAATCGTGTGGATTGTCTAGGATTGAAGTTTTTTTCGTTGTCATTAATGTTTATTTAAGACAATGTTACAACAGAATACAGCATGAATTATTTTAATTTTAAGTATAGTAAAATTTTATCCACAAAATTGTGAAATTCAAGGTGTTTCTTTATGTTATATTGATTGAGATACAGATCAGAAGTGAGTCATGATTTGAGAATTCACTTAGGAGGTTAGGATTTGACTTTTTGGTTTAAAAAATATGACATTGAATGATTTTTCAAATTAATTTGTATTATTTTCAGTGTAAATGATCTTTGTAAAAATGTTTAATTTGTTGTATCCATATATTATATTTTTTTGGATAAAATATTGAAGCATGTGTCATTAATTAAATTTAAAAGTGTAGCTTTTAGGACATTTGGAATTACATAAATTCGTAATTGTAGAAATAATACATTAACGTACTGCATGCATAACAACTTAATTACTGGTGATTTTTGTACAAAAACCTATTGGCATGGCTGTGTACAAAACTGTCGTAATGATTAATTATCAAAACATGGATTGAATGCACATTCAAAATTAAAATAAACATAAACATGCTCACTTAATTTATGTATGAATAGTTTACTTTGAATAGACTAAAGAACATCTCATTAGGATTTTTTTCTTTAATATGGCAATGCTACAAACTGTGAATCATTTTTTGATATTTTTTGTGATTCTTGTTTTTGGGAATGAATTGTAAGTGTTGGAGCAAAATAGCTATCTATATATATAAACAAATAAATATATATATATCATAACCCCGCACCCGAAGATACGCTTAATCACACCTACATCCTCTATNCATTTTTAACCCATCTGAAGACGATACAGGATGACGCCCGTGTTTGGATTCACTTTTAGTAAATATACGCAACATTTTTTTTTGCCTGCAGGCTAATGGGAAGAGTCTGCTCTTACTGAGGAAACCAAAAATATCCCTAATATAGAGCAGAGAGCTCCATCTCGGGAATCACTGGCATGTGAAGCCATCTTGTAATAGTAAATTTTCTGGTGTGACTGGCAGTCTCTAGTTTGTGCAGGTCTTTTTCAATGTTTTCATTGACCGCGCTCAGAAAAGGCAATCAACATATCAGCGGTTCGTTACACAACAAATTTTTTTAAATCTCATTTCTTAAGAAATTCACAATTTTAGTGCATGCGAAAAACACCAACTCTGTAATGGTGTACCGAGTTGAAATTTTATTTTGAAGTACTTGTAAAATTATATTGGTCCTCCTTCCCCTAACCAACCGAATTTCTGAAAGCATCATATGTCAGTGTCAAGATCGCAATCGCTGTTACGTTTCTTTACAAGATTTAAGTGCCGAATAGAGTAATTTAAAGTTTAGGAATCGCACTGGCGTATATATCACAGCAGCTCTCTTATCGCGAATGGGAGTATAAACTGGAAGAAGAAAGGAATTAGGTTGATAAGGCTCTCACTGCTGGCTAGCGAATCGATTTATTTATAGACAGAGCAGAGACAGAGAATGAGAAGGAAGAAATAGCTGTTCGCGGTTTGCGTAGAAATCGCTAGACCAACCACTGTGATTCCTGTAACTAATGGGAAATAAACGTGGGTATATTTTATTTACATGTGGAATGGCGGTCATGCGTTCACCTCAGTAAAGGAAAATAGAGGAGTTTGGCGCAAGTGGTTGGGGGCTCAGATTGTCGGAGCTGTTCGTTGTGTCATTCCGGTCCGCCGGCGGCCATATTGTCTACCATGTTTGATCCAGGTGAACTTAACCTTTGACCTGGACCCCGGTGACCTTTGACCTTGAGAAACTAACCAAAGGCAAAATACTTAAATATGCGAAAAAATTCTTAAGATTCCCAAAATATTAAGAAAAAATTATAAAAATTAAAAAACTAATTATTTTAAAATGTATTTAAAAAACTTTTATTTCCGGAGTTCCCCCTTCATCCCCACTTATCACCTATAGGCGTTCTATTGTGTGTGGCCATCTTGGTTCTTCGTTTATACATTGTTGGAGGACGCCATCTCGGATTTTTGTTTGTCATTTGTTAATACATTTCTGGAGGACTACATGTTGGTTTTTTCGTCCATCATTTGTTTATACATTGCTGGAGGACGTCATATTGGTTATTTCGTCTCTCATTGGTTAATACATTGCTGGAGGTCTCCCCAGCACCACACTTAGCAGACGACTGACCCCCTTCACTCCCCCTTTCAAATATATTTAATTACTCTGCCAATGTTTCTCATTGGATAATTGCTCTGCCAATGTTTCTCATTAGCTAATTGCCCCATCCCATCACCCCCTTCCAATGTATTTAATTGCTCCGCAAATGTTACTCGTTGGCTAATTGCTCCACCAATTACTCACCTTCGTTCGACCAATTTGTCACATTCACTCCGCCTCCTCCGCCACCACTCCTGATTCTCATTGGCTAATTACTCACATTCGTTCGATCCACCAATTACTCTACTTAGTTCGATCCTCTCCAATTATTCTTGTTGGCTAACCATGCCATGTGACTATCTCTCTCATTGGCTAATTTCTAGTTAGTTTTCGGTGACCTTTGTTCCGACCAATCAGCGGCCAACTTTAATCCCAGTTGCGGACTATTGTTTTCCCCTAAAATTCATTATAAGATGCACCCCAAGCCCCCTCAGGAAAGCAATAATTTTCTTACTGTCATCCCTTTTTGTGTTATTCCAAGAAGAATTTCCAGTGTCCATTTTGAAACCTGCAGGGTTTCAAACCCTTGTTAAATTTGATGCGTGGTGTAATGAAGAGTATTATTTAGAGCGGCACTGTCACATCCATCCCACCCCCTACAGCTTAAACCAGTGTAGAGAGACACGCATCGATTTTAATCACCAAAGAGAAAGGTCAAGCAGAGGAAGATGCGCATGCAGGCCTTACACGTGTCGCTGCCATGCAGGCTTCCTCCCAACCACCTCCCCCCTTACACTCTTAGCAAGCCAAGTAAAATTTGTGACCGCCGGAAAATCACGAGATAGTCAGGTGTATTTTGCCTGAAGTCAGAAAACACGCACGGCGGAAGAAAAAGCTGACAAGCTTTGAAAGGGTACCACCNCCCCCCCCCCCAACCATCAGAAAACCATGGCACGTTTTTGAAGGGCATGGTTCTGCTTCCTCTCACCTCCCCCCTCCACCCAATAAGGGGACACATGCAGGAAATTAGGGAGGGAGGCTAGAAATGATATAAGCCTCTTTGCTTTGAGGGTAGGTTTCAGTCAGAAGATTACCGCCCAGACAGCACGATGAGAGCAGATCAGTTGAATATTACCGCGCACAGAGGCTAGTTCGGTATCAGTGGACAGTTGCAAATCAGTCGCGCAGAGTGGGGCCAGGGGAGATTGGACCCCTGGCCCACGTCCATCAGTCGAAGCAACGAGCAGCTGGTGATGCGGAAGTTCGGTACCGCCACACTGGGATGCACTGATAGTAAGTCGCGACATTAAGGGGTCAGCCAAATCGGGACACGATATGCGAAACACGAGACGCAGGGCCGATTCAGAAACAGTTACCAGAGTCACGTCGGACGTGTAGTTTCACCACGTCGGGACGCGAGTTAGCCAGCCAGTTACTGCATAAGTCAGTCAGTTTCCAGTCAGTCAGTTGCAACGCACCGAGAAGGCGGAGTCGAGTGGTAAACTTCACCGATAAGTGTCATGTCGAGCTTGTGGGATTGTCCAGTGCAGCCCATAGCCGCGAAGGATGGGTGGGGCCCACAGGGGCCCCTCGCTGGGACGTTGTAGGTCAGTCAGTTACTACCCTATGCCTAGAACGGGAGCGAGTGGTGAGCCCCATGGAGGGGCGCCACGTCAAGAGGACGCCAGCTGCGTGCAACAAGCCAACCACAGAGGCCCTTAACAGGGCCATTCAGCTCACCAGACCCATCAACTGCCAGAACAACTACCACGCGACATGTGCAGATAAGTAACCCCGTCATCACTCAGGGACCTGTCCTGTCACCTTATGCCCCTACAGCATCAGAAACGTAACCAGCACATTGTAACCAGCCCTTCAGGCCTTGAACTCGCAGGATGTTATAGTTTGTGTAAATTTCCGTTAAATAAACCTGTTCTAAACTAAGAAATCGTAATGAAGTCATTGTATGATATACCCTCAACCTTAAGGCACCTTTTAGTCTGTGCCTGGAGGAATTAACTCCGACCCTATGAACCAACATGTAGGCCACAGGTGGGGAATATCATCAAATTTACGATAGCCTTGTTGTCAAGCGATGAAGAAAAAAAAACAGCAACATCATCACAAAAGAAAATTGTGATAATATTCTGCAGCTCATCCGCACGATATTGACACTAGGAGTAACTTCATCAGTGCCATCTACTAGCACTAACCCACAACCATCAGGCAGTTCGTACCAGCCCCCATCAGCCAGAACGTCCTACAGCTTATTCTCTCCCAACTTTGCAGAGAACCCCATCAGCTCCGACTTCGAATACGGTGATATCGAAGAAGAAATGGAAGTGCCCGTCGCCGAAGTTTCTCCATTCAGGTCAGAAGACATGAGCAAGTAGAGTAAANTATCGAAGAAGAAATGGAAGTGCCCGTCGCCGAAGTTTCTCCATTCAGGTCAGAAGACATGAGCAAGTAGAGTAAACTGAATTGTGGGTACCGACGCGTAAGTTTTCAAGATGCTCGAGACGTTCTGCAAATTCAGTTTTGTGACGGTACAATTCACTGGTTATGCTGCTACGATGATTTCGAAGATTGTTATTTGCGGGAAACCTTAACGTGCGAATATAAAAACTGTTACGTTTACAAATTGTGTCTTGACTACGCTTCCTTGTTCTCTGGAGGAGTTGGTAAAAAAATAACGGTGATGTCCACGTAAGCATGATAAGAATGAACAAAGGTGTAGTTTACGAACTCTTCCGAAAATTAAAAATAATAATGTTTGGAAATGGCAAGATAAATATGATGGACATAACCATGTTGTGAAAAGGCAAGGTTTCCCGAACGGGGCATCCACCTGCACGCCTTTTGCATGCGTAGTGCACTTAGGCTCGAGACCGAGACCTTCCACCAAGTCTTCTCGCAACGGTGGAGCGCGTCCTGGTGATAAGTTCATTTCCGAGAAAAAATATGCAAGTACATATGCTCTACTGCACGGCGTAACATACACGGATCAGCTGGCTGTTAACGTAACTGTGGAGCGGTGTGACGAAAACGTTCATTTTCTTCCTACAAGACGCGTCTTCAATGGCAAGACTCTTGAATTATCAGTGCAAGATTGTGACAGTGAGGAGTGTGCAGTTCATTCGTGCCACAAACTAAATTTCCCACAAACACAGGAAAATTACAAAAGAAATTGTGAGCGAACGACGTTCAAACATGTACGACATGATAAATTGCGAATTTGATCATGAAAGTAACAATGATAAACTTTCAATGTATGCTCTGAACGGTGTGACAGCGCTTGGCACAGTTTGTAGGTTACAACGCCACCAGGCCTATGGCCAGAGCTGCTCGTTTGTGTGTGTGCATATGAGCTTTGCTCTATCTATAGAAAACCCCTGGTGATGAAATCCTCCCATTCTCCTCTAAATGTTTATTTGAAGAAACACATACTTCCTACAAAGTAAAAAAAAAGTATTAACGTAGGAGATAAAAAATTTTTATTTATAAAGTATGTTTTTATTCTATGTACAAATAAATGTCGATGTGTTTAATTATCTCAAATATTTTGTGGTTTACCAATCTTTTGCATTTTGTCAGTAAACATGTTTACCATGTAAAATATTTTCTTATAATTCATGTGTTAATATCATGTATTTATATATTGAATTATAATTATCTTTCAAAATGTTTTTAATTACGATGTGCCTATATATGATGTAAAATAAATAATTTTGTTGCAAGTATTTGTGAAATATTTTCATTCGTATTGAAATAATTTTAATATAAGGTGAGTGTTTTGATTGCTACCACATACAAGCGATACAGAGGAGAGAGAGAGAGAGAGAGAGAGAGAGAGAGACAGACAGAGGCTGGCTACGTTCTTGTGCGACATGTCAGAAAGAATGACGTCACGCGATCACATCTCCTTCGGTATCACACATCCCTTACGTCATCACAGTCTCGAGAGGAAGATAATGTAGGTTAGTAGTCGTACCATTGTGCCGTGCACATTTTTTTAAATTGAATAACATTCTTCAAATGGTTATTTGCTAAATATTACAAGCAAGTTATTTTTTGTAATAGCAAAAAAAAAAAAAAAAAAAAATANTCCTCTCCAAGGGCAAAGTAAGCACAATAAAAATATTTAAAAGGGAAAAGCAAGCGCTATAAACATTTTCAAAGGAGAGAGAAAAAAATGTTTCACTAACTTGTCCCTTCTCCAAGTGAAAAGCAAGAAAAATCAATATGTATAGCAAATAAAGGAGAAAAAAATGCCTGCTTTTTTACACGGAGGAAAAATTAATTACTGAACACACACTTAGGTAGATGTTAAATAACATTTCGTTGTATTTAACTCAAAAATCACACATTAATATTACACAAAAATTAGGTAGAAGTGCTTGGTTCACTAGGCAAACTGTGGTGACCTGCTCCATCTGACGATTTAGTCGCAAAGTGAGCTTTCGGCACTCGTATTTATATTAATAGAAAAATCTGTACTTTTTCATCATATTTGAAAAAAGGATATTTTTAATCAGTGGTATACCTTAAAGAATACATTATTAAATATATGTTTTTTTGTATGAAGAATATTAATTAAGACCGATAAAAAACATTTTTCGTTTTAACGCTCATTAAATCACCATTGAAATAAGGTATTTTTTCTGTTACCCCACCCCCACCACTATAATCCCACCAATTATTCACCATCTCTTAATCCCTTATCACNTAGGTATTTTTTCTGTTACCCCACCCCCACCACTATAATCCCACCAATTATTCACCATCTCTTAATCCCTTATCACTAAAGCTCTTGTTTTCAATATTGTCCTCCAGAGCGTGCTAGTGTGGGGAAAGTAAAAAATGGGAAACATGTTGACCTTCAGTGCAGTTTCTCATCTGATGCCAGAGGTGACGTATCGCTTTCTCACAACTCGTCTTTAAGCATTCTAACTGGTAAGTTCATATATTTGATTCAATCAGGTCGCAGGATATTATTAAACGTGCACGTAATTTGCATATATTTTCCCCTTAAAGTACAAATCTCCTTAAATTTGGAGAATCTGTTCGGGCCAGCTAGTCTATGGAAGAATATATATATATATATATATATATATATATATATACTCATAAAATACAGTACTAGAACTTTGTGTTTTTCTTAATTTATATTTTTACCACCTGTCTAATTTTAGAAGCCGTTAACTCAGTACCCATGACGCTATTTTAACATTTCGTTTGCATTCGCCAATTGTGTTCAAAGACACAAATATGAATGTTCGAATAATGCAGATCAAGTGACATATAATTGTGTAAAATGTTTCATGGCATTTTCAACGCGCGATAACTTGCAAAGCATGCGAAAACGTGCGTAGCTGGAGGACTTTCACCTACCTGAATCTGTCGCGTACAGTGTCCTTCCCAAAGCGTGCGGATGTACTCCCCACATAACAAGTGTTTAGGATAAGCATTCACCATCGTGCCAGCAACCATCACACAAATGAATAGTGGCAGGTTCTGGGTCGGTTAATGTCAATGGTTTCTTGGAGGCCCAAATAGCACTCCATCACAGTCTAAAGACCTATGCCTCCACAACGAGAGCGGGTATTCAAAAAATATTCGCACGTATTTAACTGTATTGGGGGAAAACATCGCTGTTGGCTCTCCAAATAAACACACCACCTACAAGATTTAATGTATGGCTGAAACGCTGCATTGCAAAACTTACCCCATTCAATGAAAGGGAGGTATTCGAAGCGAAAGGCAAGATATCGAAAATACTGTAAAAACATCATACTGAAAGTGCACTTCACGAGAAAGAAGCATACTATGAACATGTTTCGGGGTAAATTAGAAAGAATAATCAATCACCGAGTGCCCCTTCCCATATACAATAAATGCTTGTCCCCCTAAAAAATCTTTGTTTAAAAGTCATGTTGAAAAAAGTTGTGTGTCGTGTACGGACGCGTTAGGCAGTTTTTCTATAAAATAATCAAGGCTCAAAAAACACAAAAATCGAGTTAAAACAACTTCGCTACTCCTCACGGTATGCGATGTATGCACTGTGAACGATCTCATACACTCCCTCTCACCACGGCATAGCCACTCATCATTAAAAAACTTTTACTTCCAAGTTTAAAATCAGTACGTCAGGAAATTTAGGCAGCGGAAAAAAATATGCATATGGTTACTCCANACTTTTACTTCCAAGTTTAAAATCAGTACGTCAGGAAATTTAGGCAGCGGAAAAAAATATGCATATGGTTACTCCATGTGCAACGATATTTCTTGCTCTTAGTGTCCGCATATAAAACTCTTTATAAATGCAAATCATGTAGGTATAGAAAGGTTTGCGGTGAAAAAAAAATACATACCGTGAGTAGACGCTAGAGTAAATGTACACCCACCACAAGTACAAAATAATAAAAAACTGTTACATTCGGCAAACAAAATTACGGTATTTTCATTCAATCGCGTACGCTTGCTCTATTAGAGATATATCTGTTTCGCAGTAAGTCACCCCNACTTTTACTTCCAAGTTTAAAATCAGTACGTCAGGAAATTTAGGCAGCGGAAAAAAATATGCATATGGTTACTCCAAGTGCAACGATATTTCTTGCTCTTAGTGTCCACATATAAAACTCTTTATAAATGCAAATCATGTAGGTATAGAAAGGTTTGCGGTGAAAAAAAATACATACCGTGAGTAGACGCTAGAGTAAATGTACACCCACCACTAGTACAAAATAATAAAAAACTGTTACATTCGGCAAAAAAAATTACGGTATTTTCATTCAATCGCGTACGCTTGCTCTATTAGAGATATATCTGTTTCGCAGTAAGTCACCCCACCCTCCCCCTCCAGAGCCTTACCACACTACTACGTGACTTTAGCCGAATGAAAAGTGACACGCGAACATGTGTATGTATATGTCCTCCAATCCAGTAGATGTCAATAATATTCACTCTTTATGAACTACGCGGACTAAAACATAGTTTTATTCCAGAGGTACTTGTCCACCATTCTCATTTATACCACAAAACGGATTCCAGGAAAGACATGTGCGTACAGCTCTCATTTACCACCCTACAACANAAAGACATGTGCGTACAGCTCTCATTCACCACCCTACAACATTGTCGAGACATATAAGGAAAGACTTCACAAGTGCGAAATAATTCGAGCATATTGCAGCCAGTGCATTATGGACGCCATGAAATTAGAGAGTTATGTTTATCCTTTTCGAATGTAGAAATTAAATTTAATGCACACATTTTTTGTAAGTAAATTCTGGCTCAAAGGCCACCTTTGTTTTTTTTTTTTTCGTTTAAAAAATCTAATTCGAAATTTTTTATTAATCCCGGTGAAACAAACAATTCTTTGTGATACTGTGAAACTAAGAAATATGAAAAAATAGTCTCTTATCCACTTGCTCATACGTCAAACACACACCTACACACACGCGCACACACACAGAGCCCGAAATATCCTAATTGTAGGAGAGACTGATAGACGCATTAAAACCTTTTAAGAAAAATAATAATTAAAGAAGTGGTCACGAGTCCCATTACAGAAGTAAACGAGAGACACTTGCAGTCGTAATCTGAGTTCGCGCACACGTCCAGCCACGCTGCGCCAGGTTTTGAGTTGGACTTTGCCTTAGCGCACTGTCCGTTTGTTTGGAGGAGGCGAGGGGTGGGAGACTTTTCGCTCTAGCAGCTGGTTTTATTCCTCATACAAGCCAACTTTAACTCATAGGACAATAAACACAGATATCTGCACGCTCTAGTCAAAACCAGGAAAGACGGATGTTCAAGCGGACCTGGATTCCATACTCGACTCGTTCGGCCCGAATTTCTATACTAAAAATCACTTCAAGTGAATGCCGGGATGGTTTCTTGGTCGAGTCCTTATTTGTTCCCGCTTGCTCTAGCAACTNTTAAAAATCACTTCAAGTGAATGCCGGGATGGTTTCTTGGTCGAGTCCTTATTTGTTCCCGCTTGCTCTAGCAACTCGCTCCGTCTCTAAATAGCCCAAAATTATTTTTATTATTACTTTAGCTTGCACACCACCTGAAAATTGCAAACTCACGCTATTATTTTACGAGAATCTAATACAGTCACGAATAAAGAATGTTTATACGTATTCATTATAAGAGGAAGGGAGTTGCGCCATTTTCTCTCACAGCAAATCCGCAGCATCTGGCTTTCAAAATGACGAGCCATCCACGTTTCGAGGACGAAAAATATAAAAAAATCACAACACTTAATGTAGACAAATGTGTACGTATTAACTTAAAAAAAATCACTATATTCAGCAGAAAGATTAATTTGTTATCAGCAATTACTTGCATTTTTTAGGTATACCCAAAATAATATTTAGCATTTTACAGTTATTCAATGCTACCAATTCGCACACGGTTCGTTGTTGGCCAGTAAATAACTCTAGGTATAGGGTCATTATTATTCTCTTCGTAAACTAACGAACGAGTCCTTTCATCCACTTATGCATATACTTAGAAATGTGTCCACGCCCACGTATACAGAGATCATAAATTAATGTTAAACCATTAGAGGGAAAAAATCTAACAGATTATTCCACCCGCTCACATCTGAAAATACGTGTTTAAACCTCCTCTCATAAATAAAATATTTAACCCTCGTTGTGANTTATTCCACCCGCTCACATCTGAAAATACGTGTTTAAACCTCCTCTCATAAATAAAATATTTAACCCTCGTTGTGACGGAATAACCTAAAGGATTTTTGCGCCGACAGTATATATAAATAAATTGAATAAAAGGATTGTCACTTAGCATAATGTTTTGAAATGACAGAGTACGCGTCATAATATAAGAGTTAAAAACTGATTCTAAAATATTCCCCAGTTCATTATGATCCTGCAGAGATACAGACGCACATTTGCAATGTTTCAGCCCAATGATTCCAGTGTATCACATATATATATGAACGATAAATTTCAAAAGTTTAGAAGCGAGAGTTAATTCACCCATTATCGGTGTTCATTTATGCGACAAACTTTGTGCACCTCCATCATGCCCAGAAAGAGTTATGATGCTTGCTAGTATACTTGCACTCTATCAGCACCGCGCGATGCTACGAAGATACAAAATCTCGTATTATGCAAGTACATAAACAATAGATTCACAAAAAATTTTTTTATAAATAATCATTTTTACGCACATTTGATTTATTACACATGCAAAATTAAATAAAGTATCAGGCTGCAGGAAAGATATCTCAGGCCAGAAGGCCTACTGCAATCTGCGAAATTATGAAGATTTGGACACATCTGTTCAGGCTCCTCATCAATAACAGCACCCCAGGCCCATTTCGCAACGATGACCTCTTCCACGATGTCGCATAAGAGAAGTACCGCAGTCACGCAGTGGCTAGAGCTCTCGTTTCCCACCACGAGTACGCACATAGCATCCTTTACTTTGTACACACCTTTTCGCACAGGAGGTCTACCTCTACACGAGTCCATTCATCACTCGGCCTCTTCGCCTCGAACACGACGAGACAGGTTCGGTTCCTGGCAGGAGCGATGTCCGATTTTCGCCCTTTCTTTCCTCAAAAACATTCCTCATTCTTGAAAATATTCCTCGAAAAAATTTATTTATCTTCAAAAGCATTCCTCATTCCTGAAAAATATTCCTCAGAAACACTCCTTAAAAACGTTCCTTATTCCTAAAAATATTCCTCAAAAACATACTTTATTCCTCAAAAACATTCAAAATTCCCAAAAAATATTCTTCAATGCATTCCTTATTTTTCAAAAACAACCATTCCTCAGTTCGCTTGTTTATCAAACCAAATTCAGATGGCTTAAACAGCCCGAGAGAGGTATATTTCTTCAGATTGGACCATGTTCTCCCTAAAGCACATCCTCAAGTAAATGTTATTTAAAATTGACCTTTTCATTCGAAGTTTAAGTAAGTTATTCTTCCAGGAAACATTAATATCGCCGTTCGTCTAATTTTTGGGGGTGACCAGAAAGTGTGAAATGTATATTAAAAATAAATATATATTTATGCTAGGATTAACAACAAATACACACGATTTAAGAGGGATTTGGGTGACATTTTTCAAATTTTCTTACGTGTAAGGTTTTAAGATGTATAAAAATATTGTTCTCATAAGTAAATATTGAAAGTCCATAGACATTAAACGGAAAAGCTTATTATTTTTAAATGCTTAACTTGTCAACTTGCAGTTTTTAATGATTTTTAAGGAGATTCTGAAAATACACACTTTCACACATAGAAAATGTGTGTGTATATACATATATACACTCACACACACAATACTTTACTACTCTCACTTCTACCTGCTTCGCATATACTTAAATTAATACATACAATTTAAATGAAATTATGTAATATTTTCTTGCCTCTAAGGCCTTCTTAGAAATAGAAACACTAACCGGGTTACTTAAAATAATGCTGGCACCAATTTAGAGATATATTCTNCTAAGGCCTTCTTAGAAATAGAAACACTAACCGGGTTACTTAAAATAATGCTGGCACCAATTTAGAGATATATTCTTGTGTTTGAAGGTCCTATTAAAAATATATTAATAAATTTAATGGCCCCTTTGAGGGGGAGGGGGAATTCCTTTTGGTTAATGAAGGATATATTAATAATTGACCAAACCAGTTACATGATACTGTTTATAAATATTACATATCACATGACCGGACCGATGTGTGGACATTTATCAAAACGTTCAAGCAATAGTAATTTTAACACGTGGTGGAAGAAATAAGACAGTTGTCAGACAGAATAATTGAAGAAGGCATTTAAAAAATACAATTAACGACGAACAAACACGCTCTCATAACATGCGGGCAACATCATTAATCAATATAAAACGCATGTAATTTAGTTGATCTGTATTTCGATTAAAGTCTTTTACTGTTCTTCCCAAACATTACCCACAGTTGTGTGATAGACAAGTATATACGAAAGAATGGATATAGTTTATATTCAAGTCAACGATAATTTACATTTCTCGTTAAATTTAAAAATAGATTTCTGTACTTCGACGTCGTTAACCAGGTAGTTCTCTAAAAACCTGTAAAAATATCACGTTTATTAGCCTACTTTCCAAAGGAAAGGTAGCCTTTCGNCTTTCAAACCAATGAAGCGAATACCACGTAACTTGGTACACATAACAGCATTTGACAAGTACATATGACTTGTATATAGCTTTCAATCACACCAAGAACTCATTTTAAAAAATGGTTGCAATTTAAAGCCATTTAACCGATTTAAATCAAAATGGTGTGTTGTTAGTGCGTGATGTAAGCATTAAATTGAATTTGGGAAGCGGCAATGTTTATGAAGTGCAATTTAAGAAGGCAGTGCAACATAAATAGTTCATAGATACGACACTTATTTTACTTTACCGAGAATAGCCTAAACTAATGGATACTATATCAGCCCACAAAGTTTGATTGAATTTGGTTAATTTTTTTCATGTATACGGCTAACTTATATGAATTATTTATATGGCAGTCACATTGTTAATAATGCCATATAGACTTATGATGTTTATGTGGCATGATGTAGAACTACTTGTGTGCAAAATTCGATGGGTATAGGTTGATTGGTCCCCGGCATATGAAAATAACGCTNGCATGATGTAGAACTACTTGTGTGCAAAATTCGATGGGTATAGGTTGATTGGTCCCCGGCATATGAAAATAACGCTAAATTTTCTCATGTGGTGCTATCTGTATTAATGGAGAACAGAACGTTTATGTGTTTGCACATTCTATAAATTAAATTTAAATACTTTTATGGCTACCATTTTGAAAATATATTTCACTCCCATAAAACGTGTCCGTTATCATGGCCTACCATAACACTACTTGTTTGTTAAATTAGGTATGAATCGGTTGATTAATTCTCTAGATGTAGGCTACCAAAATTTTATTTATTGATGCAGCATTACTTGACAAAATGGCGGACAAATGTGACTCCGTGTAGACACATTTGATTGTTGTAAAGATACTACCAGCATACAAAGTTCAGTAGAAATTTGGAAAATATGTGCCTAGCCCACTTCAAGAAAGTCAGTTTACATGTAGTACTACTTGTTTGCCAAATCTGATAGCAATTGTTTGATTAAATGTAGTACATGCCCTCCAAATATGAGAAAAGTACAATTTCTGTTGCATATGAAAAAAAATTAATATATATTTGGAATACTGTAAAATATATTTCTAAAATTTACTTACCAAATTGTTAAAAAAATGAAGATATTAATAAAACGTTATAAATTAACAAAATTTAAGTGTATATATTATTGATGCTTCTGAAAGCAAATTTTGCAGGTATATGTTCGTCAAGTACGACAGTCATAATAAATACTATTGTAAATCATAAAATATTGGCAGCCATTTTAAAAATTATTTTTAAATTAAACGATATATATACATTAATTTCAGTTATATTAAGTTGTTACTGACATAAATAATAGTTTTACTATATTCTAAATGGGTGCAAATAATTTTTAATGAAGTTGATAAAAGCTTAGATGGTTGTTAGGTTGTGATGTCTCATTGACAGTTATGNCAATTTTAAAAATTATTTTTAAATTAAACAATATTATATACATTTATTTCAGTTATATTAAGTTGTTACTGACATAAATAATAGTTTTACTATATTCTAAATGGGTGCAAATAATTTTTAATGAAGTTGATAAAAGCTTAGATGGTTGTTAGGTTGTGATGTCTCATTGACAGTTATGTCATTAGAGAAGAAACCATAAACATACGCAACAGTAATGAGACTGTAACAAATACGCCCGTGCCTTAACAAGGACGTGAACCAAGAAATCATCTGTAAATTAAGCTAGATGCAATCAACTGCATCACATGGGTATTCAAAGCATATACTTAGGATTAAATTAAACTGATTACAGTTTAATTTTTTAAATTAGATATTTCACTAACCAAAAATATTTAGGTGGCCATCATTTTGAAAATAATTGTCTTAGCCACTTAAAACACCTGACATTTGCTTTACCGTAGAGCAACTTGTGTGAAGAATTTGGAGGAAATCGGTTCATAGNGCAATCAACTGCATCACATGGGTATTCAAAGCATATACTTAGGATTAAATTAAACTGATTACAGTTTAATTTTTTAAATTAGATATTTCACTAACCAAAAATATTTAGGTGGCCATCATTTTGAAAATAATTGTCTGAGCCACTTAAAACACCTGACATTTGCTTTACCGTAGAGCAACTTGTGTGAAGAATTTGGAGGAAATCGGTTCATAGGTCGCAAAGATATGGTATAAACACTTTATTTTGTTAATAGGTGCTCTTACAAATATTTTATAAAAAAGTGGTTCTGTATACGATTCTTGTAATATATAACAAAATTGGTTGAATTTGGTTAATTTGTTCAATAGATATGCCCAACTTATTAAAATATTTTTATAACTGCCATTGTGAAAATAAATACCTCAACCCAATTAAATAATGTAGAATTACATACTGTTAGAATATAAAATTTTGTTGAATTTTTTGGAATTATTTAACATTTTCANCGAAATTGGTTGAATTTGGTTAATTTGTTCAATAGATATGCCCAACTTATTAAAATATTTTTATAACTGCCATTGTGAAAATAAATACCTGAACCCAATTAAATAATGTAGAATTACATACTGTTAGAATATAAAATTTTGTTGAATTTTTTGGAATTATTTAACATTTTCATCTGAATAAATAATATAACTAACATCATTAAAGAGAGTCCACAACACCTTACAGAGAGTTATTTTACATATCCTACTATGGCACTACTAAAATAAGAAAAGGTTTTATATAAGCACAGTCAATGATTGTCATAGATACAGTCAATATACAAAGTTAGGTTCAAATTGGTTTCATAGTTTCGTAGAATAAAGTACAATAAGCTAAAATGTTTTATAGCCAACATTCCAAAAATAAAGGTATTGAGGAATTAAAATATATGAATTAATATAACCTGTCGCTGTACATCATCTTCGCCAAATTTGGGAGAAATTCGTTGATTTTTTCCTCGAAATATGGTACAAAATCAGTATTTTTCCATGCTGCACTATCTTACAAAATGACTAATAAATGAGGCTCTGTATAANACTATGGCACTACTAAAATAAGAAAAGGTTTTATATAAGCACAGTCAATGATTGTCATAGATACAGTCAATATACAAAGTTAGGTTCAAATTTGTTTCATAGTTTCGTAGAATAAAGTACAATAAGCTAAAATGTTTTATAGCCAACATTCCAAAAATAAAGGTATTGAGGAATTAAAATATATGAATTAATATAACCTGTCGCTGTACATCTTCGCCAAATTTGGGAGAAATTCGTTGATTTTTTCCTGGAAATATGGTACAAAATCAGTATTTTTCCATGCTGCACTATCTTACAAAATGACTAATAAATGAGGCTCTGTATAAACCAATTTGATGTACATAATATATACTGTTTGCATACAAAGTTATGTAGAAATTTTTTCGTAGTTTCGTAGATATTCCTAACATACTGATCTCAAATGTTTAAATGTCCGCAATTGACAACATAATTGTTTGACTCACTCAAAACTTATCAGTTTACGTGGCATGCCGTAATGGTACATGTTTGCAAAATTTGGTATAAATATGTTGGCTTTTTCCGGTGATATGAAATAAATTTGAATTTGACATGTGATGTAATCTTACAAAATGGTGGGCAAAAGAGACCTAGTCTAGGCACATGTGATGTTTGTAGTATACACTGCTAGTATACATATGTGATGTTTGTAGTATACACTGATAGTATACAATGTCACTTTGGCGTTAATTACATTTTTTCGGGGATATAGCATACAAAGCTTATATAACTATCGCCATTTTAAAAAGAAGTGCCTTACCTACTTAAAACATAATAGTGTACATCACCTAACGCATAAATACTTGTTCGCCATATTTGGTGGTAATCGGTCAATTGTTTCCCAAAATATGACATTAAAATTTACTTGATCGGGTGGCGTTATCTTTCAAAATTGCGAACAAAAGAGGCTTCCTGTCAACACATATAATGTTTCATATATATATACCCGTAGAATACCAAGTTAAACTCGAATTGATTACACGGTTTCGATGATACAGCCTAAAATGCTAAAATAGCTATATGGCCGCGATTTTGAAAATAGGTGTATGACCTACTTAAAACATACCTGTATATATAATTTGCCGTAGTTACTACCTGTTTTCCAAACCTGTTTGCAATTGGTCAATTGTTTCCCGAGATATGACATGAAAACTTTATTAATTCATCAGGCACTATCCTTCAAAATAGTGGGCAAAAATNCCTGTATATATAATTTGCCGTAGTTACTACCTGTTTTCCAAACCTGTTTGCAATTGGTCAATTGTTTCCCGAGATATGACATGAAAACTTTATTAATTCATCAGGCACTATCCTTCAAAATAGTGGGCAAAAATGGTTAACTTTTGTGATACGTATATGATACTTGTAATAACTGCCAGTCGGCAAAATGTGGTAGAAATTAGTCAAACGGTTTGGTAGTCATTTAATAAACCTAAACAATTTATATGGCTGACATTTTGAAAATAAGTGTATAGTATATTTGAATTGCATAAGTTTATATGGCCTACCACTGCATTGATTAAGTGCCAAATTTGGCGACAATTCGTTCAGTAGTTTTCGAGATAGAATTGAAAACCTTTGTTCATTAATGTGGTGTGCTTCCAAAATGGCTAACCGACCAAATATTCATTTTCNCGAGATAGAATTGAAAACCTTTGTTCATTAATGTGGTGTGCTTCCAAAATGGCTAACCGACCAAATATTCATTTTCAAATTTAATGATTACATGATGAGCTGTCCACATACAAAATTTGGTTTAAATCTATTGATTGGTTCCCGAGATATGACATATCAATCTAAATTTTAAAATGACCGTCATTTTGGAAGTAAGTGCTTGACGTAGTCGAAAACTGTGACAGTCAGTTGTCCTAAATAGGTACTATGTTTATCGAGTTTGGTGAAATTAGGTTCACGCGTTCAAAAATTGAAAAGAGGAGACATACATTAACACATACACACAAATACAAATACTGACACACAGATGGGAAAGTGATCTCATAAGCCTTTCTTTCAATCGAAAAGGGTGCTAAAAATAATAATTTTGGTCACTGAAATTAATGTGCATAATATCAACGACTACAGGTATTTGTAAACACTTTCATTATTTTTTTTTACATTCAACCAGGGTAAATATTACGATAGTCTTACTTGATGAATGTTTTTGTTGCGAGTGTGCTTTCTATAACATTAAAATTGACATTTGCGTAGCCTCTAAGTTTTAACCCAAAGTGTATTTTTATAAAATTATTTTATTAATAAATATAAATTACTAAATTCTTGCAAAATACAATCCAGCAATAAACAAGAATTTACTGAAATAAATAATGTGCTTCTTTCGTCTATATGGGTGCAAATTATACTCAATGCTTTTCTTAATAACGTTCATATTAGGTAGGCCTTGATGTCTCGTTGACAGCAATATTATTAACCAGAAATTTATGGAACAGAACTAAGATAGTTACATATATACACGTACCTTACCCGGGACTCGACTCGAGAAAACATTGTAAAAAAAGCTAGAGTGTAATCAAATGCATCACGGGGGTAGGATTCGGAGCATAAACTTCGGAGATAATCATTCTAATGTTTTGATAGATAAGGTTGACTGACTTGAAATATTAACACAGCCATCCTTTTGAAACAAGTGTGTGGATCACTTAAAATACGTAAGTTTACATGATCTACCATAGCGCAACGTGTGTGTAGAGGTTTGTGGAAATCGGTTGTTTTTTNCTTAAAATACGTAAGTTTACATGATCTACCATAGCGCAACGTGTGTGTAGAGGTTTGTGGAAATCGGTTGTTTTTTCCCAAAATATGGCGTCAAAACTTTTTTTTCTTAATCACTGCTTTGTTGCAAAATTGCCTAACAATAATCGTATGTATACTATTCTTTCTATAAATACCTTAAGAATAAAAATTTCAATTGAATTTGGTTAAATTGTTAAATAGGTATGCCACACTTATCAAAATATTTATATGGTCGCAGTTTCGAAAATCATTGTATGATCCCACTTTAATCATGTAACTTTACATTGCTCTCTGTAGCACTTATACTGTGCAAATTTTTTGGGAAATTATTTGAATTGCTCCGGAAATATGGCAAAACGTTAAATTTTCTTACATGGTATTATTTTCCAAAATAATGGGAAAATGAGATTTATACACGCGTAATTTATGCTTCTAACTAATACTGTTAGTGTACAAAGTATGATTAAATTTTATCGAATTGTTTAGCAGATATGATATACAAACATAAATATTTATATTAGCGCTATAAAAAAATTTCCTGCTCCATCTAAAACATGTTAGTTTACTTAACCTACCTTGGAACTATTTATGTAAAAAATATAGTGGGAGAAAGTTTATTTGTCCTCGAGAAATAACATAAATCCTTAGTTTTTTTCTATTGACAATCTTTAAAAATGGAGTAAAGAAATGCTATGTATTAACACAGTTGATGATTGTAATAGATAGTGCAAGAATACATATTTTCGTAAATAAAGAAGGCTATACTAAAATGATTTATAGTCACCACACTTAAAAGATATAATTTAATATGGCCTACCATAGTAAAACTTTTTCGCCAAATCTGAAATAAATCGGATGACTGTTTCCCGAGATATGACATAAAATCTGTATTTTTCTATGCTGGGCTATCTTACAAAATGGCTTAGAAATGAGACTCTGCATAAACATAATTGATGTGTATAATAGATAATGCCAGAATACAAAGAAAAGTTGGATTTGTATCGCAGTGTCGTAGACATAACTAGCTAAAATGTTTATATGTTCGCAACTTTAAATATAAGTACCTGAACCACTTAACGCATATCAATTTACATAGCCTGCCGTAATGCTACTTGTTTGCCAAATTTAGTAAAACTCTGTTAGATTTTCCAGAGATATGGCAGCATTCAAATTTTAACTTGGCATGTGATGCTATCTTACAAAATGGTGGGGATAAATACTTTTTGTGGGAACGTTTGATGGATGTAATTTGTAATGCCAGCATACAAAGTTACATAGGAATTAAATACTTTCCCTCGACGATAAAAATACAAAGATAAAATAGCTATATTGCTGCCATTTTGAAAATAAGTGGGTGGCCTACCTTATACATGCTACATTAAATCCCTGCCGCTATCCTGCTTGTCTGCCGAATTTCGTAGCACTCGGTCAAATTTTACCCGAGATATAAGATTAAAATATTACTTATTCGTTTAGCGCTATCTCCCAAAATAGTGGACAAAAGAGGTTTAGTGTGAACACATTTGATTGTTGTACTATATATTCCTTGCATACAAAGCTAAGATGTAATTGCTTACATGGTTTCAACGATACAACATACGATTCCCAAAACTGGTTTGCAACCATTTTGAAAATAAGTGTCTAAAAATCTTGAAACGTACTTGTTTACATAAAATGCTGCAGTAACACTATTTTGTAAAATATGGTTGGATTCGGTTAATTGTCTCCCTAGATACGACATAAAAACTTCATAAATTAATACGGTGCTATCTTACAAAATGGTGCACAAAAGTGGTTATTTTGACATATATGATGCATGTAATAGATACCGTCATAATACAAAATTTGGACGGAATTGGGGGAATGTTATTGTAGTTATACCGAGTAAAAATAAAATATTTTTATGGCCGCCATTTTAAAAATAAAAGCCACATAAATTTGATTTACTTACGTGTACATGGCCTACTATTATAGTATTACTAACCGTATGTGCCAAATTTCGTGAAATGTTTTGATTGTTGATACCTGCCAAATGCTGAAGTTTGGAAGTAGGTATTGATTCTGCTCTGTGGCGTGAGGCGCCAGCACATGATGCTAGCCCTCAGTGATAGGGCGTAGGAATACGTCGGCAATGTTGTCTCTAGGTCCAATTTACTAATAACATACACTGGCCTTGTGTGAGTTCACATAAACGAGTTTTATTGTTGCTTGAACAGGTTAACTGGTACATGAACTCAAGAGACAAACTCCCTCCCTTTTCCTATGTAGGCTACGTATGGTTTGACGCCGCGACTGGCTTGGGGGGGGGGGGGGAAGATTCTTCGCACTTGGTGTAGAACTACTTATCTGACACTGCAGCGCTGAATTCCCTCGGCTGGCGGCTTGGAACTGCTCTCGAACTTGGTGGGCGTCTCGGCGCCTGGCTTCGAAGTTCCTTCTTCCCGGGTCCAACGCAGGGCTCTGCGTTTGACGAAGTCTGACTGACTTTTCTCGGATGCTTCCCACCGCACATCCCGCTTGACGGCCTCCGACGGAGGTCGACGTCGTGATGCATTCTCGATCCTCGACTGACTCCGGCTGACTGACTGACTGCTCGATCCGCGACTGACTGATTCGACATCTCTCCACTGACTCCCTCGTTGCTCCCCCCTTCGTGTGCTTTTGTAGCGTCCATCACCATATTCAGCTTGCCCCGTCTCTGCTGCACGTGTCCGGGGTGCTTGGCGTCCCTCCGGGTCATAAAACACGTGGCCGCTGCTCGNCTTAAAATACGTAAGTTTACATGATCTACCATAGCGCAACGTGTGTGTAGAGGTTTGTGGAAATCGGTTGTTTTTTTCCAAAATATGGCGTCAAAACTTTTTTTCTTAATCACTGCTTTGTTGCAAAATTGCCTAACAATAATCGTATGTATACTATTATTTCTATAGATACCTTAAGAATAAAAATTTCAATTGAATTTGGTTAAATTGTTAAATAGGTATGCCACACTTATCAAAATATGTATATGGTCGCAGTTTCGAAAATCATTGTATGATCCCACTTTAATCATGTAACTTTACATTGCTCTCTGTAGCACTTATACTGTGCAAATTTTTTGGGAAATTATTTGAATTGCTCCGGAAATATGGCAAAACGTTATATTTTCTTACATGGTATTATTTTCCAAAATAATGGGAAAATGAGATTTATACACGCGTAATTTATGCTTCTAACTAATACTGTTAGTGTACAAAGTATGATTAAATTTTGTCGAATTGTTTAGCAGATATGATATACAAACATAAATATTTATATTAGCGCTATTAAAAAATTTCCTGCTCCATCTAAAACATGTTAGTTTACTTAACCTACCTTGGAACTATTTATGTAAAAAATATAGTGGGAGAAAGTTTATTTGTCCTCGAGAAATAACATAAATCCTTAGTTTTTTTCTATTGACAATCTTTAAAAATGGAGTAAAGAAATGCTATGTATTAACACAGTTGATGATTGTAATTGATAGTGCAAGAATACATAGTTTCGTAAATAAAGAAGGCTATGCTAAAATGATTCATAGTCGCCACACTTAAAAGATATAATTTAATATTGCCTACCACAGTAAAACTTTTTCACCACATTTTAAATAAATCGGATGACTGTTTCCCGATATATGACATAAAATCAGTATTTTTCTATGCTGGGCTATCTTACAAAATGGCTTTGAAATGAGGCTCTGCATAAACATAATTCATGCATATAATAGATAATGCCAGAATACAAAGATAAGTTGGATTTGTATCGTAGTTTCGTAGACATAACATATCTAGCTAAAATTTTTATATGTTCACAACTTTAAAAATAAGTACCTGAACCTCTTAACGCATATCAATTTACATAGCCTGCCGTAATGCTACTTGTTTGCCAAATTTAGTAAAATTCTGTTAGATTTTCCAGAGATATGGCAGCATTCAAATTTTAACTTGGCATGTGATGCTATCTTACAAAATGGTGGGGATAAATACTTTTTGTGGGAACGTTTGATGGATGTAATTTGTAATGCCAGCATACAAAGTTACATAGGAATTAAATACTTTCCCTCGACGATAAAAATACAAAGATAAAATAGCTATATTGCTGCCATTTTGAAAATAAGTGGGTTGCCTACCTTATACATGCTACAGTAAATCCCTGCCGCTGTCCTGCTTGTCTGCCGAATTTCGTAGCACTCGGTCAAATTTTACCAGCGATATAAGATTAAAATATTACTTATTCGTTTAGCGCTATCTCCCAAAATAGTGGACAAAAGATGTTTAGTGTGAACACATTTGATTGTTGTACTATATATTCCTAGCATACAAAGCTAAGCTGTACTTGGTTACATGGTTTCAACGATACAACATACGATTCCCAAAACTAGTTTGCAACCATTTCGAAAATAAATGTCTAAAAATCTTGAAACGTACCTGTTTACAACAAATGCTGCAGTAACACTATTTCGTAACATATGGTTGGATTTGGTTAATTGTCTCCCTAGATACGACATAAAAACTTCATAAATTCATATGGTGCTATCTTACAAAATGATGCACAAAAGTGGTTATTTTGACATAAATGATGCATGTAATAGATACCGTCAGTATACAAAATTTGGACGGAATTGAGGGAATGTTATTGTAGTTATACAGCGTAAATATAGAATATTTTTATGGCCGCCATTTTGAAAATAAAAGCCTCATCAATTTCATTTGCTTACGTGTACATGGACTACTTTTATAGTATTACAAACCGTATGTGCCAAATTTCGTACAATTTTTGGAGTGTTTTTGAGATATAATGTAAAAGCTTTATTATTTCATTTAATGCTATCTTCCAAAATGGCTGTCCAACAACCTCATTTATTTATTATTTCTGTGTCGACAAGATGCGCTGTCAAGGTACAGCATTTGTTTAAATCGTTTGAATAGCTTCCAAAATTATAAAATGGCCGCAACTTTGAATGTACGTGCTCAGCGTGGTCGAGAACTACAAAAGTCAAGTCTCCTTACTAAGTACTATGAGTGTACCGAGTTTGGTGTAATTCGGTTACCGTTATCAAAAAATGAAAGGAGGGACACACGTATGCATCAAACTCACACATACACACGTAGAGACGCATAAACACACAGAAACACAAACGTACAAGAAAAACATCTCTTTGAGCCTTCTTTTCCTTCGGAAAGAAGGCTGAAAATGTATACCTTCTTCTTTCCTATGCAATTAAAATCTTACATTTATGAATATTTTGTTAGTGGTTATACTAATCTTTAATGAGCTCTGCGTCTTGCACAGTGTTGGTTGCAGGAATCCACTGTATGCTACTGTATGCACATATTACAATTATAAATGATTGATTCTTCTTTTGTGTTTGTCGTTATTTTACATTTGTATTTTTATATAATTTATTTATATGTTAATTAAAGTTTTTTTTTCCTGAACAATATAATGTACTTCTGCAATAAATGCAAACTTGTCCACATATATTCTTTCATAAGATATTCCTGACACGAAATTGCATTTTTTTTTTTTAAATCTGAGAACTACTCAACGTTAAACTCCAATAAATCGTTTGATGCTTGCCACATCTGCAACAAGCGTATCGCTTTTTGTCATGTGAACGGGTCGAGTGATAAGGAAGGGCACTGCCCATTGTTAAAACGTGCCCATCAGAATGGAAGTGCCATCTGATAACGCAAATCCAAATCAAATCTTCATAATACTGCTGAAATACTGTTTCGTGACACGTCAAATTTCATATTACGTGAACAGGATTTATAATTTAGTTCGAATTTAATGGCCTTATAAGGGATTAAATTTTAATACTGCAAAATCGTTCAGCATTATTTGGAATGCTCACACTGCTGAAACAAATGAAGAGACAATATCAAATTAAAAACTTTGGAAAACACATTCAAATTTGGGGCCTATACAAAACATTTCCATGAAATCGGTGAGTACATAAACTGAAATGTTATTCCCTAAATAACGAAAACTAAATTTAAATTGTCAAATATATAACTCATAATTATGAAAAAACATTTGGTTGCACATTTTCAATTATATTCTTTATAAAAAGTAATAATTGTTGGCAGCTACCAGGGAGAAGAATTTCAAGAGAATATTTAAATACAAAAATTGAACTTGAAGTGAAGAAATAGATTTCATATTAATGCAAGACATCGAGATATATAGTTAATCCACAAAAATATCTGAATTTTCATGCAACAATACACAATAAATTAATTACTAGAAACTGATGATGTTGCTATATATATGTTTATATACAATATATAATATATATACACGTTTATCCGTAAGACAATACGAATACGTCTTGCAGTAAAAAAGTGAGATTTTTTACAATAATACTACGTTACACTGTTTTTCATCAAGAAAGTAAGGATATTGAATGCATTACCCACACTCCTACTACAAATGCGTAGGTTTTCCACCATATTTCATGCAATAAGATTTGATTTCAGTATTATAATTTTTTGTGACAAATAATGAAACACGTAGTGATAAAACAAAACAAACTGTTTCTTTGTGCAATTGCCTAATTCGCATAGTATTTGATGTAGTCAGAATTATTTATGAGAGAAATTCTTAATTGTACGAGCATATTAATAGCGTTTCGGTATATTCCACTGCATGTTAGTACATTATATTTCAATTCATTCCGTTACGAGTCATTACATTACATCGGANCCTGGTGCCTTCCGTTGTCTCCGGATGTCGTCTGCACGTGAAGGAACAGTTGCACGTGCAGAAACCTTTGGTAGCGCGCCTTTGCAGCTGCGAGGTTCCTGGCGTCCCTCTGCTGGCACGTCCACAAACCCTTAATCCTTATTGCGGTCGTACGCCCGCGAGCTTCGCCAGAGCGTGTGTTCTGACGAATAAAATATAGGGACGCAGAATGCGTCAGTGTTTTAGAGATATTATGTAAAAGCTTTATTTTTTCATTTTATGCTATCTTCCAAAATGGCTGTCCAACACCCTCATTTACTTATTATTTCTGTGTCGACAAGATGCGCTGTCAAGGTACAGCATTGGTTTAAATCGTTTGAATAGCTTCCAAAATTATAAAATCGCCGCCACTTTGAATGTACGTGCTCAGCGTGGTCGAGAACTACAAAACTCAAGTCTCCTTACTAAGTACTATATGTGTACCGAGTTTGGTGTAATTCGGTTACCGTTATCAAAAATTGAAAGGAGGGACACACATACGCATAACACTCACCTATACACACGTAGAGACGCACAAACACACAGAAAAACAAACGTACTAGAAAAATATCTCTTTGAGCCTTCTTTTCCTTCGGAAAGAAGGCTGAAAATGTTTACCTCCTTCTTTCCTATGCAATGAAAATCTTACATTTATGAGTATTTTGTTAGTGTTTGTACTTATCTTTAATGAGTTCTGCGTCTTGCACAGTGTTGGTTGCAGGAATCCACTGTATGCTACTATATGTACATATTACAATTATAAATTATTGATTCTTCTTTTGTGTTTGTCTTTATTTTACATTTGTATTTTTATATAATTTATTTATATGTTAATTAAAGTTTTTTTTTCCTGAAGAATATAATGTACTTCTGCAATAAATGCAAACTTGTCCACATTTATTCTTTCATAAGATATTCCTGACACGAAATTGCACTTTTTTTTTTTAAATCTGAGAACTACTCAACGTTAAACTCCAATAAATCGTTTGATGCTTGCCACATCTGCAACAAGCGTATCGCTTTTTGTCATGTGAACGGGTCGAGTGATAAGGAAGGGCACTGCCCATTGTTAAAACGTGCCCATCAGAATGGAAGTGCCATCTGATAACGCAAATCCAAATCAAATCTTCATAATACCGCTGAAATACTGTTTCGTGACACGTCAAATTTCATATTACGTGAACAGGATTTATAATTTAGTTCGAATTTAATGGCCTTATAAGGGATTAAATTTTAATACTGCAAAATCGTTCAGCATTATTTGGAAAGCTCACACTGCTCAAACAAATGAAGAGACAATTTCAAATTAAAAACTTTGGAAAACACATTCANCTGCAAAATCGTTCAGCATTATTTGGAAAGCTCACACTGCTCAAACAAATGAAGAGACAATTTCAAATTAAAAACTTTGGAAAACACATTCAAATTTGGGGCCTATACAAAACATTTCCATGAAATCGGTGAGTACATAAACTGAAATGTTATTCCCTAAATAACGAAAACAAAATTTAAATTGTCAAATATATAACTCATAATCATGAAAAAACATTTGGTTTCACATTTTCAATTATATTCTTTATAAAAAGTAATAATTGTTGGCAGCTACCAGGGAGAAGAATTTCAAGAGACTATTTAAATACAAAAATTTAACTTGAAGTGAAGAAATAGATTTCATATTAATGCAAGACATCGAGATATATAGTTAATCAACAAAAATATCTGAATTTTCATGCAACAATACACAATAAATTAATTACTAGAAACTGATGATGTTGCTATATATATGTTTATATACAATGCATAATATATATACACGTTTATCCGTAAGACAATACGAATACGTCTTGCAGTAAAAAAGTGAGATTTTTTACAATAATACTACGTTACACTGTTTTTCATCAAGAAAGTAAGGATATTGAATGCATTACCCACACTCCTACTACAAATGCGTAAGTTTTCCATCATATTTCATGCAATAAGATTTGATTTCAGTATTATAATTTTTTGTGACAAATAATGAAACACGTAGTGATAATACAAAACAAACTGTTTCTTTGTGCAATTGCCTAATTCGCACAGTATTTGATGTAGTCAGAATTATTTATGAGAGAAATTCTTAATTGTACGAGCATATTAATAGCCTTTCGGTATATTCCACTGCATGTTAGTACATTATATTTCAATTCATTCCGTTACGAGTCATTACATTACATCGGANCTTTCGGTATATTCCACTGCATGTTAGTACATTATATTTCAATTCATTCCGTTACGAGTCATTACATTACATCGGACACAGTTAATTGCATTAAAAATTCATTACATTTTAATACATGTCATTGAATTATTTACAAGTCAGAATATGCCTATCGCATAAGTATTTATTATATTCTACGAAATTACATGCAAAACATTACAATTCATTACATTCCACTGCACTTCTTTATATACAATTATTTCATTATATTTTATTAAATTATGTTATAGTACAGCAACAGTTTTATTCTCACTTCATAACGAAACTGATGACCCACAACGTCGGTACATTAATTGAGGCGGCGCGGCGTATCAACGACTGACGTGCACTGTTAAGAAAATCAGGGGTTTCTCGGACGATCTCGCAAGCAGTAAAGTCTTCCTTTGATTGATTGACATAAATTACTTTGCAAAACACTACAGAAGAAAAAGTATACTTGATTAAGGCCAAGAGAGCGTGCAACAGGGCCACTTCTTCCTACTCACCGGGCAGGAAAGGCTGTGTCGAGAGTGTCACGCACAGCCCTCGCGTAATGTGGCCGAACGCCGTCATGCTGCAACCACATACCTTACCTCATGTTGAGTGGTACATCTTCTAGTGAATATGGCAGTGTTAACACCATGATTTGGCAGGCAGTCATTGCGGCAGCAGATACGGACCAAAGGGTTAGTCACCCGCAATGACCGCCCAGATGTCCACAGATAATTTGTGCTGGTTGACTTTGGAAACTGTTGAGTTAGATTTGGTGTCGTCTCACATGCGACTATTCCAACTCGACGACATGGGTGAATGTTACCTCGCCTGTAAATATCGCCACGGTCGGAAAATTGGGAACCAGTTCACATTGTTGCAGGAGCTACCGCAAGAAATTACGCCGAAAAGATTTCTTGTAAAAATTGCTATACACATATTAGTAATATTACAAATTTAGTCTTGTACTCCAACATAGATGATACATAAGTGAAAATAAGATTATTTTAAAAAGGCATTGAAAACAACTGTNTTTAGTCTTGTACTCCAACATAGATGATACATAAGTGAAAATAAGATTATTTTAAAAAGGCATTGAAAACAACTGTCCTGAAAAAAATTATAATATAGGATGAATAATCTTTCGAAATTCATTCATAAAATAAAACTTGCCGGCACCAAAACTCAAACTTATATATGTCGGCTTACAACCCATGCACTTTATCACACGACTACTTCTCTTCACTGCTTTCGATAATTTATAGCAGTATTGGAGTTGGTTATCAATGTGAGCAAGACTGTAAAAATCTCACGTCTCGGGAAGAAATGATGTTAGTGATTTAGTTAAATAATGCATTTCAGAAGTAAGTTAGGTCTGCAGTTGGAGTTTCCTAATTAAAATATATATTGTTTTATGAACTTGCGTAGGGATGATAGTAGCTGGCACCGTAATCAAACAAATCATCTTAGACACGCCATCTTGTTACTTGTAGCCATCTTGTTTTTGCCCACCATCTTATTTTCAGCCGCTATTTTGTTTCCTTCCGTCCGCCCACATTGTTTCCCAGTTACTAATCTTCTTTTTACACTCACCATCTTTGATGTCTGCTGTAGTTCTCTCGCCATCCGCTAGAGCGCACAACTGATGTTTATTGATGCTAGAGTGAGCCACTTGTTTCCACTTGTCCTTCGTTCAACTGCAGCCTACTAGGGGCACTGGTGTCGCTCTCACTCGGCAGAGCTCAAAATGTCCTCTGGAGTAGGGTGGGATTGAACTGCCATACCTTGAGTCGCCAGCATGGTGGACGACCTAGCCATCTGAGCTAACTGGACATGTGTTGGGACAAAGGTTTAAAATAACTATATGTTAATATCACGTGTATGTGAAAAAAATTATAAATCAAAGAATGTAAGTTTTCGTTGTCATGATTATTTGATAACAAGAATATGTAATAATAATATTTTTAGTCACTTTTAAAAATATTTGTTTATAAAATTATGAAAATTCGAAAAAAAAA
This sequence comes from Clitarchus hookeri, assembly GCA_002778355.1. Lineage (NCBI taxonomy): Eukaryota > Metazoa > Arthropoda > Insecta > Phasmatodea > Phasmatidae > Clitarchus > Clitarchus hookeri. Next base: position 52,142 of record NQII01000393.1, on the reverse strand, counting down.
TGTGTTGTTTATTTCATTTGTTATTCGGTTTTTATTCTCATATTGCTTTTTCATTAAAGACATTTCTTTTCATTGCGCTGGGCATCCATCCTCCGTCTGCTTTAACACCCATTCCCCCTATCATGATCCTTCTGGATCTCTGTCCCCCACTCTCTCCAAATGCCGCCATCCTCACCCAATCNCTCACCCAATAATTCCCCCCAAATCACACTTCTTCCCCACCAAACCATACTTATCTTCCCATTGACTAGTTTGGAGCCACTAATCAGTAGCCCTCACTACCCCATCTATTGTATGCATATAGCAGCATATAAAAGGTATTGGGACCCAGTATCCTGTCTGCTGCTGCCGTCGTCACTTTTTCTAGTAGCTCACCTTAAAGTATACAGTTTATTTCTCGTTTGAAATTTTCACAGCGGCAAGCAGCAGATGTTTGCACGCTGTCTCAGTGGTCTGAAAATAATTTCAGCTATCGTCGTGTATGGGAGGTTAAAGTCGCTTGCAGCCCTAAATCCAGAGAGGACACTGGAGAGAGAGAAACTGAGTCATCCATTCCCCTCCATAACATCATCCAGTTGTGTACCAGTCTGTAACCAGTCTTATTTTGCCTAGTCTGCGGTCAGCGGCAGTCTACGAGTCCAGCAGTCAGCAAGCCCCCAGCCACCATGGAACCAGGATACGATGGTGACGAACCATTTTCTGAAGACTGCGAGGAAAATGAAGAAGTGTTCTTGTTGCCTGATCCTACTAGCCGAGTCGGCACCCCAGCACTTTCTACGACTATGTGCGTGAAGGCTTACATTGTGTGCAATATGGCATTACTTTTAAAAATAAATGTGGTTATATTTTCAGCTCAATATCCATTGAAATTTATAGTGAGAATTTTACATTTCGGCAGTGGAATGAATTTTTGCCATACAAAACCTATACGGTAGTATCCGGCTTCGTGTGCGAATATAGTAATTGCGCCGTTCATCTCTGTGCTCCGAAGCTAGCACAGTCTTACGCGATGACCGGGGAGACCAAGGACATCAAGTACTAGGAATCTTGCGATGGTAAATAACATTATAGAAGTAATAAGAAAGACATACTTGGTCGTTTACCGACAATGTATACACCATTTGCATCAATTTTGTGTTTCACATATAGGCTAAAACTGCTTCGAGAAACTAGATTTTCCCCTAAAACATTCATATCAATTCAAACTGGACTATATACATAATAAAGATATGTTTGTTCATGCATCATGGATTAAGAACCGTAGGTTATGTACTCCAGCAGCAGTTATGCTAGCAGTGACTCATCCTCCAGTGACTACACAAGCAGCAGTTCCAGTTTGTGGGCCTTTCATGTTTATCCACACAGAAGAAGATACTGTTCCTTTCACAACATAAATAGACTGTAAAATGTCAACTTCATGTGTACGGAAAAAAGTGAAACAAATATTAACTGATGTATTAACTTATTTTTTGTAAAAATGTGAATAAATGTAGGGATATAAAAAAACCTTTTATTTCTTAAAATAACCCATGAGCTATATATAAATCAAAGTACTATATTCAAAACTGGTATACACACAAAAATGCCAAACAAAAACTTTTAACTAACAAGCAATATAGAAAGTTTTCATACTAATATTAATTTTAGAGGCAGATAACACAAACTCAATACAGCACTTCTCATGCGGGTATATAGCAAACACAAGCTTTGTTACATAACAACATCTAACCTTAAGCGCCTTTATTCCCACACGAATGACTGGCCTAAAACTTGATTCAAAAAACAATTCTCAGTTCAATCGTTCATCATTTATAACTCACCCAATTTTAATCTACTCGAATATGACATAATACTTTAGATCNAAGGTATTGGGACCCAGTATCCTGTCTGCTGCTGCCGTCGTCACTTTTTCTAGTAGCTCACCTTAAAGTATACAGTGTATTCCTCGTTTGAATTTTTCTCAGCGGCAAGCAGCAGATGTTTGCACGCTGTCCCAGTGGTCTGAAAATAATTTCAGCTATCGTCGTGTATGGGAGGTTACAGTCGCTTGCAGCCCTAAATCCAGAGAGGACACTGGAGAGAGAGAAACTGAGTCATACATTCCCCTCCATAACATCATCCAGTTGTGTACCAGTCTGTAACCAGTCTTATTTTGCCTAGTCTGCGGTCAGCGNGTGGTCTGAAAATAATTTCAGCTATCGTCGTGTATGGGAGGTTACAGTCGCTTGCAGCCCTAAATCCAGAGAGGACACTGGAGAGAGAGAAACTGAGTCATACATTCCCCTCCATAACATCATCCAGTTGTGTACCAGTCTGTAACCAGTCTTATTTTGCCTAGTCTGCGGTCAGCGGCAGTCTACGAGTCCAGCAGTCAGCAAGCCCCCAGCCACCATGGACCCAGGATACGATGGTGACGAACCATTTTCTGAAGATTGCGAGGAAAATGAAGAAGTGTTCCTGTTGCCTGATCCTACTAGCTGAGTCGGCACCCCAGCACTTTCTACGACTATGAGCGTGAAGGCTTACATTGTGTGCAATATGGCATTACTTTTAAAAATAAATGTGGTTATATTTTCAGCTCAATATCCATTGAAATTTATAGCGAGAACTTACATTTCGGCAGTGGAATTAATTTTCGCCATACAAAACCTATACAGTAGTATCCAGCTTAGTGTGCGCAGGTAGTAATTGCGCCGTTCATCTCTGTGCTCCGAAGCTAGCACAGTCTTACGCGATGACCGGGGAACTCAAGGACATCAAGTACAAGGAATCTTGCGATGGTAAATAACATTATAGAAGTATTAAGACAGACATACTTGGTCGTTTACCGACAATGTATACACCATTTGCCTCAATTTTGTGTTCCACATATAGGCTAAAACTGCTTCGAGAAACTAGATTTTCCCCTAAAACATTCATATCAATTCAAACTGGACTATATACATAATGCAGAATGTTTGTTCATACATCATGGACCAAGAACCGCTTATGTACTCCAGCAGCAGTTATGCTAGCAGTGACTCATCCTTCAGTGAATACACGAGCAGCAGTTACAGTTTGTGGGCCTTCCATGTTTACACACACAGAAGAAGATACTGTTCCCTTCACAACATAAATAGACTGTGAAATGTCAACTTCATGTGTACGGAAAAAAGTGAAACAAATATTAACTGATGTATTAACTTATTTTTTGTAAAAATGTGAATAAATGTAGGGATATAAAAAAACCTTTTATTTCTTAAAATAACCCATGAGCTATATATAAATCAAAGTACTATATTCAAAACTGGTATACACACAAAAATGCCAAACAAAAACTTTTAACTAACAAGCAATATAGAAAGTTTTCATACTAATATTAATTTTAGAGGCATATAACACAAACTCATTACAGCACTTCTCATGCGGGTATATAGCAAACACAAGCTTTGTTACATAACAACATCTAACCTTAAGCGCCTTTATTCCCACACGAATGACTGGCCTAAAACTTGATTCAAAAAACACTTCTCAGTTCAATCGTTCATCATTTATAATTCACCCAATTTTAATCTACTCGAATATGACATAATACTTTAGATCTACCATAGCCCTCCTCCTGCACACGTTTGCACAAATTTCATTAAAAAAAACTTTCAAAATCTTTTGTTTACATCACTGAATTAATAAGTCCTTCAGAGAAGCAGAATTGATTGTATAAGTAGTTAAACACACATTAATGTGTGTACATATATTTTATTTATTTACTTATTTTATATATTCAATCTTAATAATTTTTTCATAAATTAGATTTATTCATTTTTCTTTTGTTGGAAAATCATGGATAGTAGCCAACAGTATCATATTATATAATCCTCATCCTTCATGATGATTGAAGATATCTCAGCAATGCGTGAGAGATATTTGCATTTTTGCAGGTCAATCAAATATCTGAATCTATCAAGCAAGTCATTAGGTTCTTCATAAAACAAGTAGCGAGAGTTAACGAGTTTCTCCGCAGAAGGTTCATGAAACATTTCTGCATGTAAGTTCATTTCATCTCGATCATCATAATAATTAAAGACTGGGACACCATTGTTATCACATTCTTCATAACTATCAGTATATATGTCAGGGCCACTACATTCGTCACCTTCAACATTACTGTTCTCAGAGTCGTTATTTTGGTAGTGAACTATTTCGAGTACTTTCTTGTATTCCTCTAAATCTTCAGTGCACTTTTAAGTTTTCACGCAATATATTAACTCATATAGTCCTCGACTCCCATGGGTTACGTAATTGGTCACTTGTATAATTTCGCTATGCAAAAACTTAATTTCCTTGGGTTCGATAAACCATTTACCATTATGCTTATACACACTATATGCTGTATTGTTCTTCTGTGATGTGTAGGTTATGAGATATCTCTGGGCCAGAGTACTGAGTTCAAATCCACGTTTCTTCTGCTCCAACATCAAGTTGTCATTATATTCAGCAACATGTTTACTCTTTTGTTTTGCAGATGTCGTAAATTCATTATATAAAAAAATTTCCATATCCGTTTATTGTAGTCCACATTCTAACTGTCTTCGTGATGAGTAGTTGCACCTTCTTTGTTTTTCACTTTACATGTTAGCGGCGCATGTTTGTGGTTTACAACTTCTGCAGTTCCGTATGTCTCGCACTTTTCATATTAAATTTCTGCAACACATTGATTTCCTTAATCGCTCACTGTTTTGAAACATGGTGCAGGCTCCGTTAATTTTATGGACGTTCGAATCAGAAATAGTTTATAAGACGAATTAGTAGGAAGGCGAGCAACATCCTTGTCTTGTGGCAATTTATTAAAATTATGATAAGATTTTAATATAAATAAAATGATATTTATTTTATATTAATATAATAAAGGAATAAATATAAATTTATAGATTAAATATTGTAATATAAATTATTTATATAATAATATTTGAATATTTAATAATACTAACATAAGATAGGATAATTAAATTGAATATAAATTATAACATAAAGTTAAAACCTTACTATTTTCATTTAAACTGCAAAGGTTTATTACAATTACACGTACTAGTATGTCTCTTTAAATTATCGCTTATACCAAATGTTGCACCACAGATTTTACATTTGAGTATTCTGGAGGTTGTTTCTTTTAACATTCATTATTTTCATGTCGCAGTGCATTGCAACATTTACTGAAAGTCTTGGCACAGTAAGAACTTTGTTTTCCATGCAATAGTTCAGCATTGGGAGATGGTACAACCATAGAGGTAAGCTCTACAGTAGACATTACCATGCGGTTACATCTTCAACAGTTTTTTCCAGATAAGTCCTAAGCTAAGCTTGAACTCATGGGCACACTTAAAGAGGACAAGTGAGAAATAAGTCCAGCCAACATGCTTCAAACTGACTACTGCCAGACCAATCCCTCACAAGACCGGCCTCTCACAAGACCGACCCCTCACAAGACTCCTGCTGACTGAATCCTCCCGACTGACTCCTGTCGATTGAAAAACAACTGACCTCTAGGCGTTGTATACATTCATTTACATATGCAGATAATTCAACATTGTCATTACATGCAGTGTAAAGTACCAACCATTTGTTATATGGTGCATGACCGATGCTGGTTGACAAGTTATTGCCCNTCACTTGTATAATTTCGCTATGCAAAAACTTAATTTCCTTGGGTTCGATAAACCATTTACCATTATGCTTATACACGCTATATGCTGTATTGTTCTTCTGTGATGTGTAGGTTATGAGATATCTCTGGGCCAGAGTACTGAGTTCAAATCCACGTTTCTTCTGCTCCAACATCAAGTTGTCATTATATTCAGCAACATGTTTACTCTTTTGTTTTGCAGATGTCGTGAATTCATTATATAAAAAAATTTCCATATCCGTTTATTGTAGACAACATTCTAACTGTCTTCGTGATGAGTAGTTGCACCTTCTTTGTTTTTCACTGTACATGTTAGCGGCGCATGTTTGTGGTTTACAACTTCTGCAGTTCCGTATGTCTCGCACTTTTCATATTAAATTTCTGCAACACATTGATTTCCTTAATCGCTCACTGTTTTGAAACATGGTGCAGGCTCCGTTAATTTTATGGACGTTCGAATCAGAAATAGTTTATAAGACGAATTAGTAGGAAGGCGAGCAACATCCTTGTCTTGTGGCAATTTATTAAAGTATGATAAGATTTTAATATAAATAATATGATATTTATTTTATATTAATATAAAAAAGGAATAAATATAAATTGATAGATTAAATATTGTAATATAAATTATTTATATAATAATATTTGGATATTTAATAATACTAACATAAGATAGGATAATTAAATTGAATATAAATTATAACATAAAGTTAAAACCGTACTTTTTTCATTTAAACTGCAAAGGTTCATTACAATTACACGTACTAGTATGTCTCTTTAAATTATCGCTTATACCAAATGTTGCACCACAGATTTTACATTTGAGTATTCTGGAGGTTGTTTCTTTTAACATTCATTATTTTCATGTCGCAGTGCATTGCAACATTTACTGAAAGTCTTGGCACAGTAAGAACTTTGTTTTCCATGCAATAGTTCAGCATTGGGAGATGGTACAACCATAGAGGTAAGCTCTACAGTAGACATTACCATGCGGTTACATCTTCAACAGTTTTTTCCAGATAAGTCCTAAGCTAAGCTTGAACTCATGGGCACACTTAAAGCGGACAAGTGAGAAATAAGTCCAGCCAACATGCTTCAAACTGACTACTGCCAGACCAATCCCTCACAAGACCGGCCTCTCACAAGACCGACCCCTCACAAGACTCCTGCTGACTGAATCCTGCCGACTGACTCCTATCGATTGAAAAACAACTGACCTCTAGGCCATGTATACATTCATTTACATATGCAGATAATTCAACATGTTCATTACATGCAGTGTAAAGTACCAACCATTTGTTATATGGTGCATGACCGATGCTGGTTGACAAGTTATTGCCCAACTAAATCTCGAGCTATGCGAACGGACGATGTATAATACATCATCAAAACCGCACACTTGTAAGCAGGCCCATGGCTGTAGATGTAGCACCATCTGATCAGGACTCAAACCGGTGACACACTCGCCAACATCTTCTATGCCCAGAAGCATGTCCCCTTGTTTGCGAAGCATTTCAATAACCATTTATCCATTGTACAAACTTTTCCTCTTGAATTCACTTTACGAACCACATTTTAAAATAAGAATCTAATTGGAGGAATATTTATTGTACTGCTTTTTTAAAGAGCCCGGCTTTTGCTCACATAAAACACTCTTACATACATTTCAAATGTAAAAAATACCAATTTCATACGTAAAAAATTTGGTAGCACTCTGATAAAACCCACATACATATTCACGCGGGAAGAAATTACATATATATATATATATATATATATATATGGAATACCCGCATATGTCGTTACCGATACAAAAATATATTAAATATTGTTTTAATTAATTTGTTGGTATATATTATCTATTTATCAAACAGACATAGAAATATAAAACATACATTAATTATTTCTGCATAATTATTATAGGTAATCCTAGAAACACTATGTAAAATAAATTATAGTTAGTACAAATTAATTACGTTTAACCCATACATCTCGGAACAAGGTACACATATCAGACATCGCAGTCTATGAGAAGTGAGTAGGTATCACTGCAACCATAACGAGTTAAGCCCCCACTGATGGTGTAGGACACTTGCAGGCGTGAAGCAAGCTTGTCGTAAAAACGAGTGCCTGTATTAATAAAGTTCGCACAAGAACGACATATTTCAACCTCGTGTTGACTTCGTTCTCGAGAAGATGTCCCTAAGCTACACACATAGTGCAAATTCCCGTCACAGTCCTGGCTGAAATACATTGACGAACCATCTTTCCGCAAGAGTGTGTGTGTAAACTGCATATGGATGCCCTCCTCTACCCCACCTTACTCGCCTCTCGCACGTGCGTGTAGGTGCTCCAGGAGTACCTTTGTCGGGGGTCATCATAGTATGACGAATACACGCGTCTTGGTATCAGTAATTTGCTTGCGTACCAGTTTTCATTTAGGACGTATTAAAAAGGTTGGGCTTAACGTCTCTTCGACAGCGAGATCAGAGTAAGTTGCTCAGAGAAGCAGGAACAGAGTAGAAATCGGCCATGGAGGGAACCATCCCAGCATCCACCTGGAGTGAAACCACGGGAAAACTGAAATCAGTATGGTCGGACCGGGACTCGAACTCAGGTCCTCTCAAATGCGAGTCCAAAAGTTATCCACTGCGCCTCGCTCGGTGACGTATAAGTAATAAAATCGCTAAGTAAAATATACATCCAAAGTCAGAGCTGCACAAGCTTAGCAAAGACGCAAAGACACGAAAGCGGAACCATGACTGGTATAGCGAGGCCACGGTTAATAAAAACACATTTTGTGGTCCTTGCCTAGTGTCTTTACTTACAGCCTTCCCTTCATCCTTCCATACCTATACGTAAGAAAATAACACTGTCACTAACCCAGTGATTACATCTCTCATATGCCAACCATACTGAACAGTATGGAAGTCGTGCATGAAATGGTTTGTGCTTAATAAATTTAAAAAATATATAACAATACAGTTACTTAATCATTTGTGTCAACTCCCTGAAGTTGGTCTACCAATTTGATTTGCTAACAAGTATTGTACGTATATAAATGGTTTTGAGTAATTATTCCTTGATTTTCGAGAGCTTTTTAAGTATTTTTCATTCACGCAATTTACGAACATATCATTATAATGATCCGGCGACCGCGGCTTAAGGTAACTCTCATGCTGTTTCATTCAGTGGGTTACCATATCTAGAGCTGTTTTTGCAAGAACTTTAACTAAACTCCCAAATTTATTCCGAACTTCGGTTCTTTTTTTCATACCCCTGCATGTGCTATCGCAGCCCCATTATTTAAAATGGACATAAATACCATATTTTCTTTAAAAAAATTGCGAAATTGGACCTTAGAATAACAGTAAAGAAATTATCACATTACATTAAATTGTGTAAATTAAAAGTTTTGGTCTGCAAGACTAATTAACCACAGTACATTCACGATGGAGCCGTGTGCTTATTTCCGAGTAAAACACGTTGGCGTGAACACTGAAACGATTTTCTTTTGTTTGCTTTGTACATACACTTATTCCATGCTTACGGTCATGTAATTAAATATTTGGACCGACCCACAAATTTCCTGTCTACGCCGACCCCGAAGTGGATATTCACGGAACATTGTTTTCCTAGCCCTACATTAAAAAACAAAAACGACGCTAAGAACGCTTCTCTCTTTTTTAAAGCAGATGTGGGGAGCTTAGCTGCTATGGCAGACGAAAGAAAAACACGACATGCATTAAGACATTGGTCATTATATGTACTAAAAACAAATGTTTATGATTACAACGGACAACATCTAAAATCCAACGAACTTGCGCCCTCTGCTAAGGTTTTTTACTTTATATATACAGGTATTAATATTTCAATTATAAAAGTCTTTAGTTAATCTTGTATGCGATCAAAATAAATGTTTTATAAACATAACTTATTTATTTACTTCCTAAAGAGGAAAATGTTATCTAACTGAATAAACAATCATATGTTCTGGGTTTGCTGCTGGATTTCCGTGCTGTACGATGATTATGGCTGGCGGGTTTTCTCGGGGATCTCCCGTTTCCCACGCCCTTGTGTTCTGGCGCTGCTCCATACTCACCTAGTTTCTCCCTCGTCGGCTCTCAAGACCTCGATGTTAAGAGCCGTTCAAATCTCTTCGCTCACTCTTCATAAATATTTGGTAATATTTCTTAAATTATTATTTCTAAGTTTTAATGGTGTTGTTTACCATTTCATATCCACTTAATTTTACGGTTTCAGGTAATGCTGTACTCAAATCGACACAACATTTGTTTCGTTGTCACTATAGGCTGTATGTTCGGGTACAGCTGTATGAACTAATTATAACTTAGACAAACAGAGACTGTTTGCGAATCATTTACCCACATGTTACATCATTGATCATTCAAGACCAAAATTTGCCAACACGTGCGTAATGAACACAATTGCCTTCACTGGTTCACGTTGTCTAGGGCAGATGTAATATTTTTTCTACTGTGAAAAAAGGTTATCAAACAGTAATTAATATGCAATTTGTTTTATCCGGCCTTGAAGCAAACTGAAGTGTACGCTAGCACACAGAAATAAAACAGAGGTTATATATTGAAAAAAATATTTTAATACTATACAAAAAAGACAGTACGACATGGGATTCATTGTCTGCGTACAATGGAAATCTTTGATCCGTTCATGCGAAATGATGAAACGGAATATATAAGTTTTTGTATATGGAATGCCATATATTGCGGATACGTCAAAGCTTACATTAAATTTACAACACGGAGAGTTTTCAAGTCACACTTCTCTCGTCAACGCAGAGTTGTTTTTATTATTAAACAAGTATTTTGTGCAGTGGCGGATTTAAGGGCGGAGTGAAGGGGGAGACCGCCCCCACAACCCTAAAAGCCTGAGGAAGACATGTTTTTTTACGCAGTATTTACTGGGATTAAAATGTATGTACTGAAAATATTACACAGCTGTAAATAAATGTTTGGAAGATAATCACTATGTGCATTTATGTACGAACACACACACATATATTTTAATCACAGAAGCACTCACGCAGGCACATAATAAATTTCATCGCGTCGTCATTCTGTCCGCTAAGAATTATGAACGAAAAAACTAATATTTAATTTTTAATAGTGACGATATAATCAGGTATGTCACCAAAAAAAGCATGTACATGTGAGTATGCAATTATATTTCTACGACAGTTTTAATACCAGCAATGAAACATATTTGCTGCATTCCTCCTCTCGACTGAGGTAGCCACTAACTTGAGGATGGATCTTTCTCATCACGATGTATATTTTTATGGGTTTTGATATAAGCTTTTAAGAATTTACTTTTCTAAAAAACCTCTTGAGTCATGGCGTACAGTGCAGGAGTGACATTTCAATTTTAATGTATAACTAATACACAACTTGAATAATATAAATACAATTTTCCTGGAGAAAGATCTTAAGCGTGCAAAATAAGGGTTTGACGTCGGTTAACATATATTTACTTGTTTAAGAATTAGATTCACTTAAGACTTATTTTGTGGAAAACATCCAAAGGTTCCTTTGAAATATGAGACAGTTTGAAAGTTGTATAAAAAAAATCGTTTTAAAATTTCCTTATTTAATTTTATTTAAGATTAGATTTTTTTGAAAAAAATCTATCTTTACATCTCCGATGGTCGTGTGGTACGATGACAGATGTGTCATTCATCTCTGAAATATCTCTTATATTGGGTATGTTTATAACAGCCTCATAATGGACGATTTTAGTGTTTATTGATTTAAGGAGACGAGGTGTTAATATTATCCTCACAAAGTAAATGTTAACAACAAGAGCACGAACAAGAAAACGACGAGCAGTTGGAAACAGCTAATTGGTGTAAGGCTGCATTACATGGTTTTCACAATGATACAGGATTTAAATATAAATATAACAGGTTGTGTTGGAATTGCAACAGACAAATGTACGAATGACTTCAGAACTCTGTTGTGTTTTTTAAAAACTGCAAAGAGCAGCGATCATGTATTTCATTGTCTTTACTATAATCTGTCTCAAATTTGTCGATATGCAAGTCCCCAACTGATCAAAGCGTTAGGAATAGAGCTGTAATAATATTCAAAGCCACTTATTAATTTACTTCATATTCAAACGAAATGCTGTGCTTATTTCAATATTTCGGAGGTCAATTAAGGAAACTGTGCGAGACTTGATGGATAAAACGCCATACTGCAGTGTTTTAAGTTCAAACTCCACAAAGTAGCAGAAGCGCTGTAAATTGTTTATTAAATGGAATGTCTCTAAAGCAGCTGTTAATGTACGGACACTGGTCATAGCAGTTAGTGACCCGGCATTTATTGTGACATTTACATGTCGTAATGACGTTTAATCGCTAACACTTCCACCCATACAGTTTCTTTAGAAGTAAAATGTTACACAGGCAGACTGTTTTCAATAGTATGGAAGAAAAAATTCGTGTTTTTAGCGAGAATATAAATATGTAACCTTAGAGCTTTTGAGTTTTTTAATACACTTTTCGCTGAAACTGAACGAACTTTAAAATGTTAAGTATGACTATCATTGTCCGTCATAGAATCTAACAGCCAACTTTGCACTGCAAAGTACCTGCAAATACTACTAAACAATAGGATGTCGATGTTGAAACTTCTATTGCAAATGTAGCCAAACGCTGTGCGCGAATTAAGGTATCTACAAGCGTGCTTGCACATTTGTATCCTTCGCAGACCCTTGGCGCCATGCTTGATCAATTCGAACAGGCAAACTTGTTGGCTTCGACCACAGATATTATCCAGCCAAGGCCTTTTACTTACCATGCATTTAAGTGAAGAATTTGCAAATTGCCGAAATTTTGTAGGGTGAAATCAAGGATTTAATATTATTTAAAATTTTACTTACATAACATTTATTGTCATACTGATTGTATGTGAGTTTGCAATTCTGATTGCTTGTTTTACATTAGCTTCTGTCGGTTATGAACAGATATGCCTAATGCGAATTTATTGTTTATAATATTTTTAAGGTGTATCTTTCAATAATTATTACCTTAATTCAAAATTCTATGCCTTCGAATTAGTGATGTTGCCCTATTAGCAATTCAATAAAATAATCATGACAAAAATAAATTGTAATCTACAAAATGCATTACAAAATGGCGGCACGTGTAAGACGCAAGACCGTGAGAAGTATATATGTTCGTTTACTTGTGTACTTGCAATTCGGACAGCACTGATGTTGTCACTTCCGGGGACAGGTACGCATGAGTTTGTTTGCATGCACTTCGGGCGGATTCGGACACGGCATAAGATTTCTAATCACGTTTCTCCAGTTAATTCGTTCATACAAAATATTTTTAATGACCTCTTATCTGGCCAGTAATATATGATACAACAGAGGAAATATTAAAACTTTTTGCACCTATATACAGTATTGTTCTAATAACGATCTGCAAAACCACCTAAAGTATAGTTTCCATTGCGAAAAGCTAAATATAAAAGCTGTAAGGTAATAATGGACGTTTTTCAGAGTTTTGTGGTGGGACAACTGCGTACTACATTCAGATAGCTGTTTAAACTGCTGTCTTGCATGTCAGTGAGTGCTGTCAGTCCCGATCACACGTGCCCCATATTGCACACAACTAAAACATTATTCCCATCACACTGTGGATAGAAAACTTACAATGTGCTTGCCTTAAAGGACGTGCATCGGGATAGTCCGACACACAAGGGAAGGTAGTTAATCGTTTTGCACAAGGATCTGCATGTGAGAAAGCATCATTTGTAAAGCAATATAGCAGCTGTTAATGCCGTTCTTCATATAAGTACAACTGTTCTGTATTGAAACATTTTAAATATTTGGTTTTTTTTTTTTAATTCAGTAAACTTGTCAAGGAAATGTGTTATGAATGTAATACAAATCTCACACTGGTGAAATATAATCTACTTATATATTAAAGTACTCCTATTTTTACACGATATTTTCTATTCAGATAATTGAAATAAAAAATATTTTTGTTTTAGTATATATTTTGAACTGGTGTAAGACATTTCACTGGTATTGTAAAACGAAAAGTTGTTTCAACTTGTGGTATCTAAATATTTGTTTCAAAAAAAACTTTGCCACGCAGACGATTGGACGATTGCTGAAAGTATTTCCTCTTCACATATCGACTTATTAAGGTAAAGCCAATACGATACAAAAATATACAATACTCTGTACCACAAAAGTTTATTTATATTAAAAAGTCTGCCACATTTCCAAACTCAAATTTATGATAAACCTCATCATATCAGAAGAATTAACAGGAAATACGCTTTTTCTTCCATGAAAGGCAAGGAATTTTGTAAAGTGAAGGCAGCTGAACATCGTCAGTTTTCCCTCTCAGATTTCATAATACACTCGTTTCGAAGTTTTGTGTCCAGGTATGTGTCTGGTGAAACTTAATATTGAAAAAAACTTTTCTAATCTAAAGGACCTTTATTTCTCTCCAACGTACTTAACCTTATTTACATTATTATATAATGTGTATTTTCTACATATTATTCTCACAGAATCCATTTCCATTGAAAAAATTATCTGTTTCCAGTTATTCGCAGTTAATGAAACGAGAATTTTTGTAGATTTGATAAATATACTGAGTAAAATTGTTTATTTATTTTACAAACAGTTCTTTGGGAAAAATGGAAGTATCCAAAAAATATTCTTGCAGCACTACAGTACAAACATCGTTTCTTTACAACGCTTTTTTACGAAAAGTTCAAAATTGTTTGTATGTTAATAATAAACCGGTCTATGGTACATGTTTGTTAAAATTCAACGTAACTTTTACGTACTGCACAGCAACCTGTAAAATTTGCTCTTTATTTACGTGTAGTATTACAAATAATAATATTGGTGTTTCCAAAGAACATTTTTTAAATAAAGAAAATGTTTACATTATAGCTAATAGTACAGGTATAGAGCAAAAAAAACGTAATTTATAGTATTATGCTGTACCACAAAATAATATCAAGCTGATTGAGATGTGCTGTCAGCTTAACATGTGCTTTAAAAAAAGGTTTACATAAATCACCAAAACAAAAATGTTTTTTTAAATCATATATGATTTTACGGTGTTTTCCAGTTTCGTTTTTTTAAAATGTTGTACAATGGGAAAAATTAAGAATGTTCATATGACATTACAAGTAGGTACTGCAAAAAAGGCAGAACTGTTTCCCCAGAATTTTTTGTGTACCAAACATTTTTGATGTTGATATTTGTATCACCAGTATAAAAAAAAAATCTATATTAAAATAAGAATTAAACTTTCATACAGAAAATAATGAAGTATTTTTATAATCAGGAAAGCAAGATTACGTTTCATACACAGCTTATAACATAAATTTATTTGCCTCTCGTAAATTATGTTCAATGTGTTTGTAACTGTAATGAGACATAGGAAATCAAATTTATACAAAATGTTTNAGAACTGTTTCCCCAGAATTTTTTGTGTACCAAACATTTTTGATGTTGATATTTGTATCACCAGTATAAAAAAAAATTTCTATATTAAAATAAGAATTAAACTTTCATACAGAAAATAATGAAGTATTTTTATAATCAGGAAAGCAAGATTACGTTTCATACACAGCTTATAACATAAATTTATATGCCTCTCGTAAATTATGTTCAATGTGTTTGTAACTGTAATGAGACATAGGAAATCAAATTTATACAAAATGTTTNTTGCCTCTCGTAAATTATGTTCAATGTGTTTGTAACTGTAATGAGACATAGGAAATCAAATTTATACAAAATGTTTTCGGCCGCATTTTATAATTACAGTTTTTATTTTTTTTTATGGCAGTATTGACATTCGAGGGATTATACTTCACCGTAAAGATCTACTTATCTAGAAAGGATGTACTCAAAATTCAGAAAAATCCACCAACCGTATAACGACCATAAAATATATGAGCAGTGTTTCAATGTGTAAATCATTATACGAGGCTCCCCATTTATTTATTTTCCTGACACATATATAATTTAAATCTATAGATGACTCTCAGCAGGCAGTGACTACTTTACAAGCACTACAGCATTTGACATGGTATGTACAGTACAAGTTCAAAAACTGACAGGAAGCGAATGTAGTTTGTATACTGGCGCATTGGCTCGCAAATTGAAACATGCAGTGTTTTCCTGTGTGCAACGATAAATTGTTCGGTGCACGTGTGGTGTAATTTCTGGGTAAGTAGGAAATGCAATATCTCAAGAACAACAAGGTCTTGAGAGCCGATGAGAGTAAAACGAGATCACATATAATAACCGCTGACCAGCGGTATCTTCAGGCACGATTCCCACATGCAAAAGTTCGGGGGTGACCCCGCCGGGAATCGAACTCGGTTTGCCCAGATGGAAGGAGAGTGGTCTAACCACTACACCACCGCGGCCCCTGGACAGAGTTGAGGTGAACCCGTTCCCAAGCACACGTGTGATCGCTCACGATATGGACGTCAGCCACACCTTCGTGTGGAGAGTGCTTCACCAGCATAAACTGCACCCATTCCATTTGCAAAAGTTACAGGCTCTTGGACCAGCTTACCTCGAGTCCCGTATGCGTTTCGCACAGTGGTTTATGCAGCAGTGCATTGCTGAGCCAGAGTTTGCGTCGTGTGTGTTGTTAACAGACGTTACGTGTTTTACGAGATATGGCTATTTCAATACCCACCACAGCCACGTGTAGGCAGAAGAAAATCCACATGTAGTGGTGGCCACACATTTTCAACATTAGTTCGCGGTGAACGTATGAGCTGGCGTCGTTCACGAACAAGTTATTTGACCCTTTATCCTTCCCGCTTGTTTAAAGCCAGGCATTTCACCAGTTTCAGGTAAACGAGATACCCTGGCTGCTAGAAGATGTACAGATGAATGTACGAGTCAACATGTGATTTTAACATGATGGCAACCCACCTCTTTTCAACCGTCGTTATTGCCATCGTTAGCCATCGTTCAAGGCGCGTAGGCAATACCAATAATTGCTTTAGGGAAATGCATACAGCACTGACCGTCTCAAAAAACAAGCAGTTTTAGTACAGTTATTAATTACGCATGTTACATGCTGTTTATTGTACGCCTGTCAAATTTCCTCCGCCGTTGTCATTGCAGTAGACACAGCAGCATATCATTGACGCATGTAGGAAGTGTCTATATTGTATACTAGGCACTTTATTGATGCAGCTGAAACTGCAGTAGACAATTTTCGGTTGAATTACAATCCACGGCTTATTTTTGGATATACATATATGTGTGTGTGTGTGTGTGCGTGTGCGATGTACGTGTGTGCGTAGCAATGTGTACCTTTGTATACTTTCTTAGAACTCAGCTAGTGAATCGACCTGGGTGAAGTTTAATTTAAGTCTTCAGAATTGGTTTTAAAACACTTGCATTTCTTAGGCGTGAAATACTTTTTCTTCAAAGGCCAGGAAAATATTGTGCGGATTAAAAATAAACAACACTTTACAATTTTATTTTAGAGTAACTTCCTTTATATTTACTCGTGATTCAAGCAGCGTTGCCACTAGAATGAAAATTGTCATCATACATCTTCACTGTAACATATCGGTATGGGATTTTATAGTCTTTGATCACATTTATGTTGTAATTTTACTACAAACTTACAATTACGTATGTATTTTTATGGTTCAAAGGTAATTACTTGAACAGAGTTCCTTTATACCAATATAAAATATGTGGTATTATCTTTAAAGTGTCCATATAACAATCTTGTGTTATATAACTTTGGTGAAAGTACCTTTAGGCTGCCTAAAGGGAATATGGGGTGGATTGCAAATACAGGCTGTTCAGTAACCATATCTAGCGCAACACAGAACAGTGGTCTTTTTCCATTACAACCGTCAAATCTACATGGCTTCAACGAAAGTTAGCTGTTGTTTGAAAAATAAATGATTAAAAATGATATGACAATTTTTTTAACAGAATTTTTATATGACTTCAATACAATAAGGAGACAGGCATTAATTTTTTTGTAAAATCTTAGGCTTGTTTTAAAATCGAACGTAGACAAACGGCACATAACTATTTGCAATACGATTTTCGTAAATCTGATGGCAATAAGAGCCAATGTTGATGACCTGCGCAGAAGACGAAAATCATTCTACCTTATTTAATGTCAGTGATCGCATCAAACATATTTGTCTCTACATGCATTGTGTCTTTATAATTTTATTCATATTTTTGGCCTATATTCTTTAATTTGTGCTCTTTGCACTTACAACTACCGAACAGTTCCGCTTAAATTTGCATTCGTTTTCATTCATTAATATTTTCTTTTTAACGCAAAAGCGATGTTGCTTTTCCATACATGTGAAAATTCGTTTGTGAAGCAAATTTAAGATCTATATTTGTTACCATACTAGCATCGTGGTTAATGATTAATTAGACAAAATTTTGTTCTCTACAAAAAAAAAAAAAAGAAAACAAACGTTTGGAATATAGCAAACAATCTCAAATTTGTTGTGTTGCAAACCACAACATTTCTTGAGAAGTATTATTTACCAAGAAGTAATAATGTTTTTTGCGTATTGCCTTCCAACGCTTTGATAAGATTAAATTCACTTAATTACCCTAAACTTAGATCTCCTAAATTTATTGTTTCTTTAGAGTATACTCTTTGCAATAAATATCTGCCAATGAAAACAGAAAATTAAATCCTTATACTGTAATATTTTACACTTTAGGGTAAGTAACCAGTTTTTATTAAACACCGCTTGTCCACAGACGTTTTTTACAATTACAATTAGGAACTGAAATTTTTTTAATGTACGGAAAATGCTGGTATTTAAGAATTTGCCTATTTTCCCATATTGATTTATGAATGTTTTGCATAATTTTGTCGTGCATAAATATATCAATTTGCCATTTTTCGATCCATAGGAATCACCATCAACACCTAACCCTAATATTACTTACTTACAGTCTGTGAAAACACCCTCATGTATAAATGTTCTTCGGCATCTGTAAAACAAATTATTTCCTTGCAAGGAAACGTGGTTTTCATATCCGACGTATTGTTCATTTGCATTCTACAAGACTATTAATAGCTTGTGATGAAATTATTATTTAGACGTGGTTGTTTCATCAAGACATTTGTTTACCTGTAAGTGAATATACCTGTTAGTGAATATACTCTCAGTAGAACATTTCTACCTTAATGTCAAGATCAGGGCATTTCCATTTTGATTTACATTCCTTTTCATGTAGTATATCAATTTAGCCGTATTAGGTAATTAAAGTAGTAATATGATATAAAACAGTGATATTAGTGTTTATTTATATGTAGCATTGTCTACACAACATGTGTAAACGATGTGTGGTATTGACTCGACACTTCTCTCACCTATGACTTACAGGCTGCATGCGGGGTCAACACAAAGTCGTACTCGGGTTTAATTTACGCACACTTACGTTTATTTGGTAAACACAGGTCACTGTTACACATACGAGACCTATCCCCTTTTCCTATCTGTCTGAACTGCTGGGTTAATTCTAACGCGTTCTACAGACGTTCTGGCGAAAGGCTTGTGTTGGGGGGGAAGGTTCTTGGCGGGTTGCTGTGTTTACCTCTGTGTTGGCTGTGGTGCGTTTTTCTCTCTCTCTCTCTCTCTCTCTCTCTCTCGGGTTGGTGTCCTGGTGTATCTCTTCGGCTTCTGGCGGGAAGTCCGGGCTCGTATCCCGGGATGTGTAGTCTCTCGCTCTCTGGTTCCACCTCCACTCGCGTCCCGTCCCTCTCCCGATCATAACTCGTACATCACTGCCTGGTACTCGCTTTGTCTTCCCTATATATAGTTTTCTCGTGGTACTTCCCCTGAAGCCCGGTGGTTTCCCTAATTCTGCGGGGGAGATGAGGAAGGGGGGGTGGGCGCGTGCTGTGCTTCCCCGGCTCGGGGGGGTTCCTTTGCTCGTTACTGTCCTCGGGGTGAGAGGTGGTGGGTGTGGCATCCTCGGGGAATCCTAGGGTCATTACCTCAGGTTGCTCCCCTGCGCGGGTATCTAGCGTCGTGACTAATCTAAGTATGAGCGATTCGCGTTAGTATAGTTTTGTACAAATAAACCAAAATTATTTATAGTTCAACATAAAGCCATATCATAGCTTTTAAATCAACCCTCCAAAAGTCTTGGAACCACTATAAATAAAGATAGCTCCCTTCCTACAAAGTATTTAATTAGGACGCTGTACATACACATACATAAGCATACACACATTCATACATGCATGCTCAGAAGAAAACTATTTTGAAATCCATATTAAAATGTCATGATAATAATTTTATGCAATGTCACAGGAAATACAATAGTTCTAATGACCAACGATTGAAATGAAGGGGATTCGTGTCCTTGCGATGCTCCTTTGAGGAACCCGCCTACCAGGAAAAATTTACCCCGTTTGAGACCGAGAAGTGCGGGAGTGATAGGGGCGATACTGTTACTCACATAAAGAGCGCCGTCATGTCACTAAGCGCAAGGTTTCCTTCCACCTTACGTGCAGTGTTCTCGTGCTACGCCCAACTATGGGACTTCGAGCGGAGACACTTATCATTTGATTTGTTGAAAGTCAGCGGAAAGGTTCATTTGCAGGGCCCTTTGTATTATTGCATGCAACAGGCCTCGCGTCAAGCACGCGTTCTTTTCGTAGATCAACACCGACACATAGGAAACACGTGTAATAGTTTCGAAGAAAAACGCCTATTTGAAACACTGAAACGCGGTTCAAGTGCCAGGTAGTCGGGTCCCTTACGTCGAGTCCTGCTGTCTGCTTTCAAGACGTCACGCACATTAGAAACCACCATCTCAGAGCACTCCAACATAGCTAAAACTACCTTTCCAAAGAACTGATTCTCAAAATGTATACGTAAGATACACGACAAAATACTCAGGGCACTGCATTGAACCATGCTGCAGTATTGGTCTTACAAAATTATTGATGAATACCTGAATAAGTGTATTTTGATTTTTAATGTATCTGCTTTGAAAACCTCACCAATTCATCGGTTTTTATTACCTTCTTGCCAATGAAACCACGTTTAGAATAAAAATGTGGTGAAATAATATGGCAGGAGAGAAAATACTAATTAGGTACAATTTTGGTGACAGTGGAAGTGTAGTCTCTTTATATGTGGCAATATGTCAAAATAAAATATAATTTGTTACATTAGAAAAATGTTTGTTCATACGAGTTACTGAGGACGACTTTATCCAAGGCTGTCAATGATAGGCTGATTTTGCCAGGTTATCAATTTAGAAACCGACACATAATTTATAGGTCATCTATTTTTAAGATTTTCCTCATACAGTTTTACATGAAATCAGTTAAGCAAAAAAATAAATTACGAAAATCGCTGTGTTATTCACCACCAGTCAAACATATCAGTTACCTTTAACTTATTCTGCTGTAATCTAAAGCCGGGAACATGTATCTTAATTACAGTAAATCCATGGTAGGATCTAGAATAAAGTATGTCTTACAAGTGAGGCCCAAGAGATTGGGCATTCGGGGAATGTGTAAACAAATGAAACTCGAAATGGTTAAAATTGCTAAAAATCAGCAAATTTGGTTACATGTATGCTGAAACTGCCACTTGAATAAGGAAACTTCTTCTACTGATTATTTTAATTTATGTTATTCATTGATTAAACCGCGATTTCTACTGATTCCTAGCGAATTTCACTGGCCTGGCAGTGAAACCTCAGTGCATTCCACTGATTCACCACTAGATAACACCTGATTAACTGAAGATTCAGTAATACATTTATACAGATTATAGTCACTGGTACAGATGTAGAGTGCACAGGGAATAGACATCCTGACAATACACACTGGGGTTATGGTTACCCCTCACAAACACTGGCTGACTCAAGGTTTTAAAAGGAAGATAAAGAAATCACCAGAGTCGTCAAAACTCGATAAAAAGGATTTAGAAAATGGCATGCAATAATAACATGCGGGTGAAATACAAAATATCAAAATCATGGGCAAATCACTGAAAAGGGCTGTGATATGCTTTTTTGATGGGACTTACGCATACACGCCTAGTACACCACGGCGTTTCCTTAAATTGAACCCACCGTATAGCTGACGTCATGCCAGTGATTTTATATTCCTTTAACTAAGTTCTTTTTGCACGAACGTCAAGAAACGCCTAGAGATCTTCGTTCTCCTTAATCACACGAACCGTATTTTTGTTTAAATTGGCCAGGCGCAGTTCGCGACCTCCGTCCTCGAGTTAAACAAATTCTGAAGTGAAAGAAACGCAAACCGAGATAAAGTCTTTATCCTTTCTTTCTTTCTTTCTCCTTGCTTCCCCGGCTTGTGGCGCCCACCCACGGCGTGACGTAAGGCTTGCGACTCCGCGTCTCCATTGTTTTCCTATGGTATTTCCTCGAACCGCGCAGCACAATGGATCAGGATTTCGCGGCAGGAGGGTTAGCCAGCCCAGCGCGCTGGCTTCCAACACAGCGGTAACAGGAGATGACGTTTTCTTTTATCGCATATCTGTCATCCGAGCCAACGCGAGCTGTGCGCGTGAATGGATTCGCGGGGCGCAGCTGAGAGCAGCGAGACGTTGTGTTTCTGGTCGTGAGTTATGAATTTCGCGCGTGTTGCACATGGGGACACCAGCCGTCTCGTGGTTTCACATTCTTATTTAGAATCTGGTGGCATTCATTTTACTTTGCATTGCATGCTGTCTTGCGCTATTAGCAACCCCTTCTGAATAGTTTTTTTTTTTTTTGCTCTAGTGATTGTGCAAGTGAACGCGTGCCAGCTTTAGCGAACAACTGCGATGTACGAAAAACGCCGTTTATCATCCAGAAACTACAAGAAACATCATATGTCAAATATCGTTCCTTATATGAAACACATTGTTTCGCAAGTTGAATATTCCAATTTCCTCTGTTCAACCTGTCGGTACACAACGTACCGCGTCATAATTCCAGTAAGTCTGTTTCATTAACGGAACGAATAGATCAAAATGAGGGTACAAAATTAAATAAAAATCCACATATTGTAGAAGTAGGAAATTTGAAAAGTTTGAAAATGTTGTTGCAATCTTAGCTAGAGCTGAAGAATAGGATTTTGTTAAATACTACTAAAATTAAATACTCTGCCACTTTAAATCAATTTGGCACATCGTTTTAAGTGATGCTAACCCTAAATGTTATTGAAAATAATACTCATGTTATTGATATACCTACGGTTTATCACTAACTATCATAAACAGTCAGCCTTATGATGTAATAAATACTCTGTGTTATTTCGGAGGCTTCTATTCCTATGATACATCACCACCGACGAAAATTCGAAACTTGCACATATTTAAAGATGAGCATTACTAAAAAGTGTCGCGCTGGTGTAATAATGGGACGAATAGTGAACAAATGTTGGACAGTTCTGTGACGCTCAAGAAAACGTAAATAAAATAATGACCTCGGAGAATTAGACCATTAAAATCGGCATATTTGTGTTAAAGAGGTCACATATATTAATCGGTGTTCACAAATATTTCTTATTTGCTTAATTAAACATATACGTATTTATAGAATTTATTAGAAAGTTTATGGAATTCTGTCTGTTATTTAATGAACATATTGAGTTTACATCTGAGCTGCTGATGAAAATACTAGGTAAACATCACATTGTAAGGTTTTTTTTTTTTAGATGGGGGAGGATACGCAACTAATGGTCTGAAAGAAGAAACGTAGCAGGGCTTTCTAAAGTGCTCACTTTACCGTGGACAGCTTATATAAGGTAACACATGAAACTTCACCGAACGAAATATAATATAACCCACCTCACTTCATTTGTGCAGTTGATAATACCGATATTTGNCACATGAAACTTCACCGAACGAAATATAATATAACCCACCTCACTTCATTTGTGCAGTTGATAATACCGATATTTGCGCCGTGAAGTGTATTGGATAGCGTATACTATCACATGCTCAAACCTACGTAATTGAAAATACGTTTTCTGCTTATATTGTATTGTTATTAGTTTGTCGCGTGACAGTTTTGAGGATTACAGCACGCCTTTGGCTCACTTCCCTCACCCCCTTACTCCACCCCCTTCNCACATGAAACTTCACCGAACGAAATATAATATAACCCACCTCACTTCATTTGTGCAGTTGATAATACCGATATTTGTGCGGTGAAGTGTATTGGATAGCGTATACTATCACATGCTCAAACCTACGTAATTGAAAATACGTTTTCTGCTTATATTGTATTGTTATTAGTTATATTGGATATTAAAACTTTTTCTCGTGGTATGGACAATTTTATGATAGAATAGTAAAGTTATGGTTATTTATATCAAAATGAGATTGACAAACATGGTACGAACGTTGTATAATTAAGGTTACTTTAATACTTTTTCAGACAGGAAATAATATTTGCTAGATTTCGTAGTGGAAATGAATTTACCGCCTCACAAAAAAAAGCCTCAAAATTTCACTATTACTTATCTCGTGGCTTCAATACCTACTACCATACAATTTTACCTATTTAAACCAAATTNTCTCAAAATTTCACTATTACTTATCTCGTGGCTTCAATACCTACTACCATACAATTTTACCTATTTAAACCAAATTTTGCATGCTGAAAGTATCTATTACAAGCATCAAGTAAACCAAAAACAGCCAATTTTCCGCAATTCTGTAAAATAGTGCTACATAAATTACTCTAGTTTTTGTGAAATTTCTCGGGAAACAAATTGAACATTCATACCAAATTCAGCAATCAAGTAGTAGTACTGCATTTTATATTTCCAAATATTTTTCAAGTATGTCATACAGTAATATTCTAATTGGTGGCAATCTAGCTATTTAGGCATAGTATGCTTTATCTTCGAAACCATTGAATCAATTCCAACTTTACTTTGTATGCTGAGAGCATATATAAAAACATCAAATTTGTCTACACAGAGCCATTTTTGTCCTCTATTTTGTAAAATGGTATCACCTGAATAAATAAAGTTTATATGTCATATCTCGGGAAACCATTGGCCGACTCCTACCAAGTATTGCAAACATGTAGTACTGCGGTAGGTTACGTTTTTCACTTATCTTAAAAATGGCTGCCATAAATATACTATTCTAGTTTTGTATGTTATATCGTCGTAACCGTGAAATTAATTACAATGAAAATTTGTATGATGAATATATATATTACAACAATCAAATGTGTATTCACAAAATCTCATTTGTTTACCATTTTGTAAAATAGCATCACTTGACAAATTAAAATAATGTGTTCTCCGAAAAAGTAACCGATTTCTACCAAATTTGGCTAACAATTAGCACAATGGCAGACTATTTAAAATGTAAAATTTTGTGAAGGTCTGACGTACACATTTTTAAAATGGCGGCCATATTAACATTTAGATACGAATTTTTTATCTACGAAACTGCAAAACAAATTTCAACTTAACTATGTATGCTGACAGTATAAATTATATACATCAAAGTAATCTATGCAAAGCCTAATTCCTCCGCAATTTTGTAAGAGAGCCCCACTTGAAATCATATAGTTTTTATGCCTAACCTCGGGAAACAATCAACAGATTTCTTTAAAATTTGGCGAATCAGTTGATGTATGGAAGGCTATATAAATCTATATGTTTTAAGTGCGTAGTCACATATTTTCTGAATAGTGCACAGGTGATTGCGAGCTATCTTAAATTGAATTGTGTTTATATCTATTCACATGTTTCTGGTTTCATCTCTAACAATATTGCTCTTAATGAGACGTCAACAAATACCTAACATTTAAGCTTTCAATAAATACACAAAAATTTATTTGCCTCCATGTAAAGGAAAGTAGGCTCATTAATAATAAGTAACTTCTGGTTTTTCTTCTCGTTTTTATCAACATTTCACATTTTTGTGTCTTTTTTTTTATGCTGTCCGTGTTTTGTCTTCGCCTGGAACATTTTTCTTGATCTTCAGCGTTTTGTTTCTTCATTTCATTTTGCCTTTTTTGTTCTCAGTATTTTTCTTTTATTTTTAATATTTCGGTTCTTGCATATTTTATTATATTAACTTACAAATGAGATAAACTAATCCTGAAAAAAAAAAAAAACAAAAATATATATATATATATATATATATACAGGTTGATTCTAAAATCATGGGACAAATATTGAGGGGTGGTAAAGCTCACTAAAACAAACAATTATTGTATAGGAATATATGGGCGGAAGTGGCGCGTTGAGGCACAAACACAAAAATAACACATGAAATGTAACACGTTTTCACTACTCGGCCACCTGAGTTATACAGGGGGTGGCCAGTAGTTCATATAGTTAAATTATTTAGGTGCAGACTAATGACACATGAGGTTGTTACGTTAGGGGTAAACAAATACTCGTATTCTCAGTTATTTAAAACACCAGGATTTTATTGATCTGAAGGTCACATAGTTATTACACACCCTGGCGAGACTGAGCCCCCCTCTAGTCATAAGCCTGGAGGGGTGGTGGGCTCAATACTATGCGTCGGGGAAGGTTTGTTGAAGGGAGACGTTTCTCTACTTATCTGTGACTGCGGCTTTTGGTGAGTTGTCTTCGTTGGTAGCAAGGCCTGGTGAGTTGGGTGGCCCTGGTTTGGGCCCTTGGACTGGCTCTCGTTGACGTGTTGTACGAAGTTGGCTGTTTCCTGCGGCTTTGATGGTCTCTCAATGAAGCCCGGGATTAGGGTTCTCCCGTGACTTGCACTTTCCTTGCGATCCTGGCTGGTGTTCTGGTTGGAGACTGCTTCCTCCTCGTCTTTCTTCCGGCCATCGCGTTTCTGTCTGCATTCCTAACCGTGAAAACTGCCACTACATTTCGGAAATGAACTCATAATTTCTCGGTACTTGAACTGGGTTTGTCTCGGGAATTTACACATGAAGTTTCTTCTCACGACTCGCCTTCTCGGGGAATGGCGCCACTCGGACTGGGGCTACCACTCGTTTCCGGGAATATACTCATATTCTCGGAACTGTTCTCGTCACACGACTGTTTACTCCTGTTTCGGCTTCGTCTATCTCGCCTCGCGGCTGTACAGCCGAACAAGTCCCGTCTCAGCTGGCGATAATTGCTCCCAAACAATAGACTGTGAACAACTGATTGTACATTACTGCCTGGTGCCGGTCCCGAACTCCGGCCCATTGATGCGACTGCCTCTCGCCTAACTATCTTCTCTGTCTCGTTCACGACTGCCGATGACAACTACCCGACGATCACTGACTGAATGACCACGACTGAATGAACGCTCGCCTTGGCTGCTATCGAATTTAACCCGTCTCGATATATTCAAATTGGCTGTCAGCAATTTGTGTCGAGAGAAACCGGGGGTTCCCTCATTTACTTCGCATGTTTTTTGTATAGGATTAAGTGTCTCCTCAGTTGCTCTCGCGCTCAAACTAGGGGTGGAGGGCGGGGTGTAGCAAGCATCTCGGGGGTTCCTGGCAGCTGTGTCGGCAGTATCTCGTCCAGGGGGTTACCCTGTTTCCTTCGCCGAGGGCTTATATCAGCTAGTTTTCGGGACTTTCCCTGTTTCCTTCGGCTGCGGTACGTCCCCGAAAGTTTTTATATGTCGGGACTTCCCCGGGGATTATTTCTCAGGGTGTGAATGCAGCGCAATACCTATTCTCTGCACCCGTCACGCATCAACATTGTTTATTTACAACGTTGCCGCTAAATGCCTTTTTACAGCAATGTTTATAATAATTGCTCAAAATTGCTACTACCGACAGTAATACAACCTTGGTAGCATCGGTGGAGTGATTGGCGAACAGATGCAAGTATACCGGGTATTTCACGCATGCCACCATTGTCAGCCAATCACACCATATGTAGAGATCGCCAAGCATGCGTGACTGTTGGTGGATGCATTTCCAGCAACTGTTTTAACATGTTCTGTACGGAATCACTCGTTACGTATGCTGCTAATGAACATTTCTATGTTTCCGTTAATGTGTTATGTTTTTGTGTTTGTGCCTCAACGCGTCTATTCCGCCTATATATTCCTATACGATAATAGTTTGTTTTAGTGAGCTCTACCACCCCTCAATGTTTGTCTCATAATTTTAGATTCATTCTATATATATATATATATATATATATATATATATATCTTCTATCTTTTTTAGAAGGTTCTTTTCATATTTTTGTTGTGTTATTGTTTGGTTTATGTTATTATCTAGTAAAAATTTTGTTTCCACTTTTGTGTAATATGGCATTTATATTTTGCTTAGTTATTAAGTTATCTTTCCGAAGGAAAGAAAGGCTTATGAGATCACTTTCCTATCTGCATGTCTGTGTGTATGTGAGTATGTGTGGGGGGGGGGGCGCCTGTGTGAGCATGTTCCCATGTGTATACCCCCTTTCAATTTTTGAACACAGTGATTGAGTTTCACCAAACTTGGCACACATATAGTTGTTATTGATGATACCTTATTTTAATAGTTTTAACCCCATCAGGCACTTACATCAAAATTGCAGCCATTTTTATATTTAGGTTAATAAGTTATTTCTCGGGAACCATTCGACTGATTAAAACCCAATTTCGTTTGCTGGCAGAGCATCGCGTAATCGTTAAATTTTTAGGTGTTGTTGGTCCTCCACTTTGGAAACTAGCACAAAATTCAGATATAAATATTTTTTATTATTTCTCGAAAACTATTATACCCATTCTCACCCAATTTAGCAATAATATGATAGGCGAAGTAAATATAAATAATATAACTTTATTTGGTACATACTATAAAATCGAGGCATACTAATTTTTAAAGATTTATTTGGTATATCTGCCATACCATTAAAACAATTTCGGCCAAATTTTGTATACTAAAAGTATCCGTAAGAAGCAAAATATATAATTACATAAAACCTATTTTTTCAGCCATATTGGAAGACAGTGCGATACGAATAAATGAAATTATGTTATTTATCGGTAAAAAGTAACCGATTCGTAACATATTTGATAAACTGGTAGTACTGAAGTTTATGATAGTAAGTGATATGTATTAAGCATGTAAGATACTTATTTTCAAAATGGTGGCCATACAGTCATTAAAGTTTGCAATGCAATATTGTCGAAACCATGTAATCGATTACAACTTAATTTTGTATGTTGGCAGTGGGTATTAAAAGTGCCAACTTTATCTACACAGAATGCCTTTTGTGATCCATTTTGTAAGAAAGCGACATGCGAAGAAATACAATTGTTTTATCGTATCTCGGGAAACACTTGATTCCTACAAATTTTGGAAAACAAGTATTACTGCAGCAGATGACGTAAAATTGTATTTTTGAAGTACGTCAGACATTTATTTTAAAATGGTGGTCATTTAGTTATTTCAGCTTTAAATGCTATATCGTGGAATCCATGTAATCATTCGCAACTAATCATTATGTGCAGGCAGTGGATATTACCACTATCAACTGTATCTACACCGAGCATCTTTTGTCCGCCATTTTGTAAGATAGTGCCATGTGTATGAATAAAAAATATAAGGAAATATCTCATGAAACAAATTATCGATTCATATTAAATTTAGCAACAAAGCAGTGCTGACACAGACGAGGTAAACTGGTAGGTTTCAAGCATGTCAGACACTTATTTTCAAAATGGTGGCGATATAGCCATTTTAGCTAAGAATATTATATCGTCAAAACCATGTAATCAATTCCAAATTAATTTTGTATGCTGGCTCTAGGTATTACAAACGTCAACTCTCTCTACATGGAACTTCTTTTGTCATGCATTTTGTAACGAAATACGAATAAATAGAGATTTTATTTAATATCTTGGAAAACAATTGACAGATTCTGAAAAAATTTGGCAATAAATAGTACTGCAGTAGGTGGTGTAAACTGGTTTGTTTTAAGTACGCCAGGCACATATTTTCAAAATTGTGGCTATATTAATACTTTGGCACAGTGTATTATATCAACAAAACAAATTCCAACTTAACTTTGTATACTTGCAGTACCTATTACGAACTTCAAATATGTCTATGGAGGGCTACATTTCTCTGACTTTTGTATGATAGCATCAGTAATAAAAAATAAATTTTTTTTATAATGTTTCTGAAAAAAAAAACCTATGCCACATATATTAAATTATTTAACCACATTGGACCAAATTTTGTGTTTAGACATTATACATTAAAATAATGGTAAATAAAGCTTCTATTTCTTGAAATTTTTAACGATAGTATAAAAAAAGAAAACAAAATTTATTATTGCATATCTTAGGGACCAAACAACCGATTTTCACCAAATTGTTACCATGTAGCGCTTCGATAATCGATGTAAATTTACGTTGTTAAAGTGGTTCATTTACTTATTGCCTAATTGATGGCACTTAAATATTTTAGGTTAGTAAACCCTACACCTTATTCGAAACATTAGACTGATTAAGTCCTTTTTTTTTCCTCCAATCCGACCTCCACAATGCAGTGCATTGCACGCTACCTTATGGTTCGAGGTTTTATGGGTTCAAGTCCCGGGTAATTCACTTGTATATTCCTCATTGTATCAATTATGTTGCATACGTTTCTGGTATCATTTCTAAATTTATTGCTTTCAAAGAGAAGACATGCCCTACCAACAAACTCAGATTTTAAGAACTTATTCAAAAATTAACAACACCCATTTTCAGGAAAGCAGGCTTATTAGTTATATCAGCAACTTCTTGTTATAATTCAGATGTAAGGAAACCTGTTTATTTCTATCAAACATGTGAATATGACAGTTGTACTGGAGTTGGGCAAGTCAATCTTGGGAACATGCGCATTACACAAAACTTTGTCTTTAGTCTATGGCAGAATACGCAGACAACGCCAATGTTACCCACAGTTCAGTGCGTGGTGTCCAAGGCGAGCAAAATTACTTTATAGAAGTATATAAAAGGGTACCACGATAATTTGGTCAATTAGTTCCTGTAACCGGTTGAGCATCGGCGTAACTTTAACTAAACACTGAAACGCATCACCAAAATGTACACTGAAGAGCCAAAAAACTGGTACACCTGCTAATATAGTGTAGGGCCCCCCGAGCACTCAGAGAAGTGCCGCAAGAAGACGTGGCATCGACTCGACTAATGTCTGAAGGTATGCACCACGTTCAAACTCACTTAAATCTCGATAACCTGCCATTGTAGCAGAAGTAACCGATCTAGCTGCCGACCAAATCGCGTTACTCCGATTGGTTCCATATCTCTGTTATTTGCTTACGCACGCCTATACCAGTTTTTTTGGCTCTTAAGTGTATATGGAGCCATATTGCGGTTTGTAGTTAGTTGGAACTTATAGTGCTCTATTTATGAGTGTGTTTTTGGCAATATTTGGGAGATTTTAGTAATAGTAAATAATTTTAGTGACATATTATATTAACTTAATACTCTATACAAAAGTTTGTGTCTTGAACAATATTTCTTGACTGCCGATGTATTTTTTAATATTGGTTTATTTTAGCTAGGAGGTTGCAACCTAAAATATTACTCATAGAGCAAAACGGAGTTGAGCTTCCTGGAGCATGATGGGAAACTTACCCCTTTTTGCCTCGTATTTGTTTCACTTACTACTGAGATATTCGTAGTTATTTTCTGTTTATCTCATTTATAATTTTGTGAAGAATATACACGTTATTAACTCTGAAATTCTATTATGTGTTTCACAACTTGCGTAATTAATTAAATGTACAGTTATTTTATCATCTTATACATTATTTTTAAAGTAATTTTGTGAGTGTTAATTTTTTTTTACTAAATAGTTTTATGATTTTCGAGAGTTACAAAGTAACCTGAATAGGCATATAGGAAGGCACTGCAGTTGAGTTTGATCTATAAAAATATTCTGGTATAATCAATTATTTATAATTGTGTGCTCTGCTGCATTAAATTAGTTTTAAAATAATGACATACATTGTTTTTTAAATAATACATTTTATTTGATTAATTTATTTAAGTTTTACATAGCAAATAGTTTTTGAATATATTACAGTAACAGTATTGTAAGAGAAATTATACCTTTTTTTATATGGGCCATATTAACAACTCTGAAATCATTGGTAGTACTACACCCACTGACAATATAGGTCATTCTACCCTCTCTGAAAACATTTATCATACTACACATACTGAAAACACTGATTCTACTATCCATTCTGGCAATATTGGATATACTACCCACTCTGAAAACATTTATTTAACATATTATTTTCAAAACTTTGGTTACACTTTAAAATCTGAAAACGTTGATCATGTTACCCATTTTGAAAACATTGGTCACAGTACCCATTGTGAAAATATTAAATTAATAGATTTACTTGCTTTTAGAAGGTTCAAGAATACCAAAAGAAGTCAACACGGCAACAATGGAGTATTTAGTAAATGAAACCAGCCTATTCAGGTGTAATAAATAGTGAAATGGGATACTAAGAGCTGCAACTCAATTAAGAGGACAATTATCATGATTGGAACGGTTTGAAAAGAAGGAGCGAGATAATCATGGGGTTTGTCTTTTTCCCATGACTATGGGTCATTTCTAAAATGTTTTCTGTAAACAGCAAGAAAATGAACCGGTTCATTATTTGATAACCATGAAGTGGCGTCTTTTCAGCCTCCCTGCTAAAGAATAAAGGTTTTTCGCTTTCCAGCTGACTATGAGAAATATGCACAAATAATCATAATAAATCGGATCGATTGATCGTGTGCACTGATTTAATGCTTTGATGAAGAGGCATCTTGAAATTTCTCTTTGGAAACCTGAAGCCACATTGTTAAAATTGACAAATATAGGTCCCCATAATATGACGTCATGGTATCACGTGACGGCAATGTCTAGGAGTTAGTACTGAGGAAAGCAAAACGTGCTTAGTGAGCACTGCCATACGGTCAGTACTTACTGTGGTTAACATCTTGCCTATATTAAATTCAGTAGGCCCTAATAGTATAACACGGGGCTCTAAAACGTAGCAATATTTCAATGTAGCATCATTTGGCACATCTCTGTAAGTAACTTAATCATTTTACGCAGAAAAACAAACATTTATAGAGACAATCTCGACACGTGACAGTCGTATTTTATCTTACGCGATGACATGTTTTCAACATATCGTGAATTCACGTTATTAAACATTATTATCAAACAGATAAGATTTATTATTTAATAAATTGCGTTCCTAATGTTTCCATTTAACATAATGGAATAAAAATTAAACTTTTCCGCAAAATGTATGTTTAACTGTTATGGAAAAGCTTTATAAATAGACATTATACAGTGTAAGTGCAACGCATAATGCCACCTGTTTATCGTGAGAAGATTCCACAATTATTTTAACTCCAAAACACGCTAGTTAAAAACCAGTTTCGCGGTTGGCTGATTTTAACTTGCACGCGTCCTAGGTGTCTGCCCGCGAATCTCAGACGTAGAGTATCGGAGTAGCCTTATTCTGATTTGCCAGTATTCTCACAGAGATACGCTGCCAATAAGCCAAAGAACACTACTGGTAGCCCGTAGGGTATTGAAATATAACATGTCCGGAAATCTTATCGCGAAAAACAGGCGGCACTTTAGTTATGCATCACGCTGATAATTACTTTAATGTACGTAGAGAAAAGATACACTTCTGGTTTTGCTGTAAAAGTTCAAGCCACTGACATATATACATTTTCAGACAAATGTTTTCAAAACTACACTTAAAAATTAAGTTAAAATCACAGGCACACCTGTGAAGTTTGCAAACAAAAAAATCGTCGTCGGTAAAAAAAAAACAATTACTTGTCTCTTTGACTAAAATATTACGAAGAAGTGACAATAATTTACCGTTGTATGTATTCTACAATAAATAGTTTTCAGTGGTTATGTTTGCCAAGTCGTTACTCTCTTGTGGCGAGTTCGAGCTGATGGTTTTAAACCCCGCCTCAGCTTTACTAACGAATTTCCGCTCACCGACTCGGTATTATTGTAATTGCTCGTAACCGTGTGACGTAAAACTAAATAAAATTTACAGTCACGACAATTGTCAGGTAGTATAAATGTTCAAATGTAAACACATGTAGGTTACGAAATACGCCCAATAGGCAGCCTTAATGATTTCACAGTATCTGTGTATTACGTCGCATTAATGAAATCATCTAGAGAATAAATTGAAAATAATTACGTGTTTTACAATAAAATAAAAAAAACTAAAACGGAACGTTGACCAGATCATTTAAGAATACAGATAGTTACATGTTTTATAAACATGTGAAGTACCGCGAATTAAATGCCAACAAATAGAATCAAAGAAAAATGCAGTGTCATCATTGCAAGTTACGAAATCATTCACTTACAAGTATTTATTTCTCGTTATTTACTGGAGCACAGAAAACTTGGGAGATCAGTTTTACGATGCCGTTACAGAAAAATACTTCATAAATAATCAATTCCGCTTCGTGGCACTCACGTGTTATTTGTTACGTTATCACAATAACTCTAACCATCTTCTTGAATTCTCATCCCACCTGCTTTTACTAAATATCTAAAGACCCAGCACCTGTTAAGTTTTTAAACGGTTTGTGGTTTCTTTAAGCATATAAACATCCTACGCTGCTATAGTACAGCATTTAATACGCGTGGTTTGTATTTCTCTCTCATTTACAGTACCACTGGCGCGCTCTTTTGAGAACAGTTTTAACTATGAATTCTTGCTTCGTTCGAGGTCGTCAATCGTTTGGGACATGTGGCCTACTAAACAAAATATTTACATGTCTCTTTTTTCATAAATAAATACGTGACTAACCCCTAAAATAATATCCCTTTTAAATGGAGTACAAAAGTATTCAATTTGGTGAGTTTTGTGGAAATCATATAATTCATTTCTGAGAAAATAGTAAATGTTTATTTGATGCTTGCATTGATACTGCCATTATACAAAGTAATGTTAAAATTAGGTACACGGTTTCATAGATGTAGCGTACTAAGCTCAAATATTTATATAGCTGGCATTAAAATAATTTTTTTTTTTTACCCATATACAAATACTAATGAGTTTTCCCTGCTGTAGATCTACTGGTTAGCGAAATTCGGTAGAAATCTGTTAATTGTTTCCGAGATATGACATGGAAACTTTACTTATTTATGTGGCACTATCTTAAATAATAATCCATAGAAAAGACTCTGTAGACACATTTCATGGCAGTATTAAATAATGCCAGTATATTAAGTTAATTTTAAATTGGATACATGGTGTCGTAGATATAGCATACTNTATGGCAGTATTAAATAATGCCAGTATATTAAGTTAATTTTAAATTGGATACATGGTGTCGTAGATATAGCATACTAAACTAAAAATGTTTATAAATCCGCCATTTAGAAAATGAGTGTATACGTGTCTTAAAACATATAGATTAGTATGGTCTAAGATAGTTCTAGGTATTTGCGAATTGTGGTAGGAATTGGTTGACATTTCCCAAACATAAGTCGCAAAAACACTTTATTTTCCTGTAGCGCTTCTTATACACGAATTGTTGCTTTTTATTTACAGTAAGGAAAAAACAGGTGATATGAACATTTTCTCTTTATAACTATAGCCGTCTGGCTGGGGCCTGAAAATATTAATCATGGTGTGATTTGTATATGCCACACAGCTTTTGGCTGACTCATGGAACCTTCTAGAACAATGATAAGAGCGTTGCTCAAACCGCGATGTGAACCTTGACCCAGCCAATCAGAGCTCGTGGTTTGTCTGTTACCTTGTTTGGTGCAATGTTGTCAGAGGGGTAGTAGGAGAGTGACTGCTAGCCAAGTGTGCCACTAGGAAGGAGACCTCATAAGGAATATACAGACAGAGTTCCAGTACTTAGGGTGTGGCAGGCCAACTGTGCTCATCCCTGACTTCGTGACTGCTTCTGACAAAATTGTATATACATATATAGTGGTGACTTAGTGTTCCCAACAGCTCCTTTTGCTTTCATTGGCAGATTGTGAAGTCTGGCCGTTTAGCGCAAGAGATATGTCTGCTGGTTAAGTGTAATTAATCATTTTATTATACATTACCATGTAAAATAATACTCTAATAAATAAGCTGTTCCAAGTCAACGTGAGTTTCGTCTCTTAGCACGAAGGCACGTACCTACTACGGCTGTATGTCTCCATCTCAGGTTGCCGATCGTGTTCCCAGCGTAGGTATAATGAATCTTAGGGACACGACACGATATCTTACAAAATGTTGTAGAAGATACTTTGTGTTTACCAATTTAATAGTTGTAATATATACTGCCAGTATACAAGTTATGTTGTAATTCATTACATTGTTTCGAAAATAAAGCAAAATAATAAAAAATAATTGTATGGCCACCATTTTGAGAATAAGTACGTATATGTCCCACTTAAAACATTCCCTTTCACATTGCTTGCCATAGTACTACTCGTTAGAAAAATCTGGTAGGAATATGTTAATTTTTTCCCGAGATATGACAAAATTTTTATTAAGTAATGTGGTGTTATCCGTGTAGATACATTTTATTATTCTAATAGGTACTGCATATAAAGTTAAAAATAAATTTGGTACCTGATTTCGTTGATTAAACATACTAAGCTAAAATGTTTACATAACCACCGTTTTGAATAAAAGTGTCTGAGCCACGTAAAACATAGAAATTTAAATGGTCTACCATTTTACTACTTGTTTGCCAAATTTTGTTGGTTTCGCTGTATTGTTTCCCGAGATATAACATAAAAACTTATTTCTTCATGTTACAATATCTTACAATCAACCGAGTCCCGTAACTGGTTTCTAATTTGTTGTGGCCCCCAAAAGATACCGCCCCTAGGTCCGTGCTATAGTATGCGTAAATACAAAACCATCCGTGATGTTGCCACATATGGGAGAAATGTAATAGAGCTTAGATCCCTTTCGATTATGTCCGTAACTATTTTATGATGTTATGAATCAGTCAGCGCAGACAAATCCAACAAACTGCAGCGACGCGCCGGTTACTTGGTCAGGAGAAAAATCTAAAACACAGTAAAATTATTATAGCTTATGAAACACATCCCCGAAGAGCCAGCGGATCTTCCCTCTGACGGCGGTACGGTATTAGGCCAAGTTGTGAATAACCCTCAAAATGCAGCTTCAACTTGACGTGATGCTCGTCGCTTCCTATCCTAACATTCAGTCCACAGCAGCGATACATACATTGCATTTGAGTGGCTCAACATGATTTGGGCCTCCCTCGTCAACAACTCTGTTCTGTATTACTTGTGTGTAGGTGCTGACGCTGTCCTCAGTATAGCAATAAGATGCCGGAGCTGACTAGTGTCGAGTAACGATTGGTGGGCGTATCTTAGTTTGTCTGTAGGAATGTCATTAATTCTACTGAGAGCACCCGCACTTTGATGACAGCTCGGTGACATAGATATTCAACGTTAGTAACTCATATAAGTAACTTAACGAAAGATACTTTACGTATTTACAAGTCTGGGGTTGCTGTTAGTTTTGGGCAAAGTAAATACTACATAATTCGTTATATCAACGTTCATTACTTATTTATTAACACATTTTCCTTAAGTGGTTTTATAAATCGCATTGCATGTCTAGCATTTTAATCGGTACTTATTTGGTTTTGATAAACTATAACAGTGCTGACATCTTCAAAAGATTTATAGCACCTTGCAAGTAAGATTCATATTCTTCCAATTGGTACGTTAAGCTGCAAGATTTATTTATAATTACAGCATTTTGATGTGACATATTTTTCTGTCTTATTTTAGTTGTAACGGNGTTAAGCTGCAAGATTTATTTATAATTACAGCATTTTGATGTGACATATTTTTCTGTCTTATTTTAGTTGTAACGGCCAATAAAAAGAAAATATTTTTTTAATCCTGTGTTATTTTTCGTAAATAATATTTCATTGCCTCTTGATGTATTTTTAAACATTACAAAACTTGGCAAAATAGCTGCTGCTCCGCTACCTGTATGAATATTTTATATAACTCCAACAAGAAAATGCACAAATAAAACCTAGTAATATAGCAGAAAAGTATTTGTATACTACGAAAGCCGCTTTTTGACAGTTGTGTAGCAGACAGGACATAATATTCTCTGAATAGGACAGGGATCGACAAGTTTATTTTGTGTCAAATTGACAAAACAATCAAAAAAAGCATGAATTCCACGTATCAGACCCAGCTCAAGCGAAAGGATACAACACTGTTATTAGCTTATAGCTGTCAAAAAGTGGCCTTCGTAACTGAGAGAAGGAACGTTATTGGCAATAAATTAAGTTAGTTGAAATACTGACTGAATATAAACGTAGCACATAAACCAGAAATTTAAAGTAAATTAATAATTAAATTATAAGTTGTTGAAGTATTTGAGCTATTAAGCCATAGGTGAGTAAACTGTAAACGATGGTGGTATTCGTAGAGTAAAAATTGGGTTAGAGCAGTCTCGCTGGCTGTGCAGAACCAGACTCCTTGTGCCAACATTGAACTGCTTTTCTGCCAACACGACTACCAAAAACGGCGTAAACAGGATTTGAGGTTATTTGTTTGTAAATAAATAAATAAATTTAGAATTTAAAGTATTATACAAAACATATTTTCGATAGTAACTAATTAATAGGTTAGAACAGTGTTTAGTAAACAAGTGCTTTAAATATTTGTACACCTACTGTAAACAATTTGTAATGCAGTTTGATTAAATTCAAATTGCTATAAGTATTTTTGCTTGTATTTTCAAAATTGCTATGTAAACAAACACGTTCGCCATTGTTGACCATGTGACTTTGACAGTTGTGTTGGTTCCGGGGTAGGTCAGTGTTGGGCACATGCGCAGAAGACAAAGAATTCGTCTACCTCGTCTTTGGTCTATGGCGCGGTACCTGTATCTGCGTTTGCCTTCCAAGGAGACTACAAGTTTGCGAGCTGCTCCTGCATGTGTGATTTGGCGGGAAGGGAAGAATGGCGCGAGACCTATCAAGACATTTTGTTTTTCTTACAAGTGGTAGATTTTATGTTTCTTTTGCAAATGGCAAGAAAAATATTATCTCTGAAAATCCATTTACTGTTCACGAGACAGGAAATTCTCTGTCTACGGTGGAATACGCCGACTGGGTACTGTGTGCAGGCTTTGCTATAACGGCGCTCATGTTTTGTGTAAGGAAGAATGCACTTATTGTATTTATATAGCCGCTANGCTTTGCTATAACGGCGCTCATGTTTTGTGTAAGGAAGAATGCACTTATTGTATTTATATAGCCGCTAAGAGAAATTCTTGGAATATTCATTTGTTTTGCCCGTAGCAACGTAACTGAATGTTTTAAATATTCCTTCGGCAGTAAATTTTTAACGACGTTTAATATTCTTGTGGTTTTCACAAAATTCTTCTAGTAAGTAGCCAGCTGGGAAATCAAGNAAAATCCATTTACTGTTCACGAGACAGGAAATTCTCTGTCTACGGTGGAATACGCCGACTGGGTACTGTGTGCAGGTTTTGCTATAACGGCGCTCATGTTTTGTGTAAGGAAGAATGCACTTATTGTATTTATATAGCCGCTAAGAGAAATTCTTGGAATATTCATTTGTTTTGCCCGTAGCAACGTAACTGAATGTTTTAAATATTCCTTTGGCAGCAAATTTTTAACGACGTTTAATATTCTTGTGGTTTTCACAAAATTCTTCTAGTAAGTAGCCAGCTGGGAAATCAAGCAGATATTCGTAAGTTTTTATTGCAACAAATGCTAGCTTCGATAAAACTTGTTTGCTTTAAAATATTAATAAAAGTTCTAACATATTATGTAGTTGAGATATTACAAGTTATTCTTAAATCGTAAAATTCTTGAAAAAAAAATTTAATACTTGATCCGGCGATATTTTATAAAGGAAATAGGGTTTTTTGTAGTATTATTTTTGCAATTTTTTGCAGATGATAATATTTTCAATTTGTTTCAGTTTGATATTATCCTTCCTTTAATAATTTTAATGCCAGTAGGTAGCCAAAAAGTAAATGCCGTACCGACAATATTAGGCAATCTAACAAAGTCGCAAAATTTAATTTTATGCACTGCATACTCCCAGTATAGTTGGCAACGGTTTAGGAAAGGTATTTCCATGTCGTGCGGGCTCTGCCTACCAAGTGTGCAACCTCGAAGTTTAAGTGGGTTAAGTGGGTTATTCATTAATAATTTTTTTGTAATATGTAATTTTTTGTGTTAAATTTAAAGAAAAGATATATTTACCTTAAAAATTGGCAAGATTTCTTAATTCGCTTGTATTCGTCAAGGAATGTAACATAGGAATACGCTAATACAGTTTAATTTCAAACTGTTATATCTAAAATCGATGCATGGAGAATACATTTCTGTAACACTGAATCACCATTTAAACTCTATGGCTGCACGCTTTTCAGGCAGCGGCCATAAAATTGTCATATAAGTGCACGTTTAAATTTTTCGAAACTGGTTTCATCTGGTTTTGGTTTTTTTTTATGTGCGTGGGAGTACTTAACGTAGCGGTAAGTTATGCGCGCTACAAACCATTTCACAGTTACTTTTGAATAAAGCCAGAGTACCATATATCCGACATGCACGACAAGCCATTTAAAATAGAACAATCGATAATACACAAGATAATTGTGACGTCNAGTACCATATATCCGACATGCACGACAAGCCATTTAAAATAGAACAATCGATAATACACAAGATAATTGTGACGTCAGCACTACAACATCTGTCGCACGATTAGAAGTTTTGACGTGTTGTCCGACACTGGAAAAAGGGCGTGGAGCATTATAAAACGAAATATTTACACTAACTTCCCGTACAGTGAAAAATTTGCATTTCAAAGGATAAAACTGACACTTGATTACACTCATAAAAATGTCTCATTCGCCCTTACACTACTTTAGCATAATATCTGTGTTCTTTGACTGCATAATGTGCTCCAAATTTCCCATCTGTCCACCGTCTTTGAAACTAGTTATTTCTGTAAGCGCCTTGCAAATAGTGACGAAAAATCCGAAACTATGTGTGAAGTGACGTGCTGCAACTTTAAGACATCAAACTGAAACTTTTTTGTCAAGACGTTGTTGCTGTTTTTGTCGTGTCACGTCAATGAAAATGTTAATTTTTTATACGGAGTAAATATAAAAAAAAAATGGGCAGAAATGTTTATTGTAAGCAGGGTTTTCATAAAAGCAAAATTAACTGCTAACAGACTACAACGCCAAAGTGACGCATTCTTGAGAATTAGGCTTGCCCATTCAAGAACTAACATAGAGAAAATATTAAACATGTTGTTATAAAAGTTGGCAGTCAAACACAAATTTATTATCTGCAGCACAAAAGCGAAACTTTCCCTACATCAATCAATTAAACTACAACCAATTATAAAAATTGTTATGTTCCGATTTAAGAATTTTCAACGAAAATTTATTTTAATTTAGTTTCAACCTAGTAATTCGTACCGTCTATATACAGTGATATCATTTATTCTAATTGCGAATAAAAAAATAATAATAATAATATATACGGACAAGGTTACCGGAGGAAGAAAGTAGCACTTCTCTAATGGAGGGATTTAATTGGGTGACATAGGTGCCCNATGTATACGGACAAGGTTACCGGAGGAAGAAAGTAGCACTTCTCTAATGGAGGGATTTAATTGGGTGACATAGGTGCCCGTCATTTCTGAAGAATATGGGATGAGACTCAGATGGAGCGGTGACGAAATGCGAAAGTTACGCAAACGGTAATGCCCCGAGAAAACCTCCCTGACTGCTCGACAAAGTCTGCCACGATTTCCCGTATGTATGAACCCAGTGGGACCCTACCAGGTATAATGTAAACCCATTTAACCTTAGAGTGCATTGCTTGAACCTAGCTTTGATATAACCTAATAAATTCTGATTTAATATTTCCTAAATTGAATGTAAAGAGTTCCAGGAGAGTTAAAACATAAATATGAATCATCTATGTATGTATGCTCTGTGTTACAGAAATTTCCAATAAATGATGGCGGCTATCAAGCCTCAAGACATCCTAGATTCCATCACCCATCTTAAAGAGTCCAAGGGATCCACGGTCCCAGCGATCATCAAATTCCTCCGCCAGAACAACTTCTTCATGAGGGCAAGTATGTCCACGAAGCTAGCCATCCACCAGGCTTTGTCCAATCTTCGCGAGCAGGGCCTGCTGACATGTAAGAACCGCCGCTACCAAGTCAACACGCTGGCGGGGAAGGTGATTCGCTGGCGCATATCCAGGAGGAGGGCCAGTCCCGCGGCGAGTCCTTCCAGGAGGAGGAGGCGCTCTGCCAGGAGGACAAGTCGTGCGGCAGGCTCGAGGAGGAAGAGGCGCTCCAGGAGGAGGATGAGTAAAGTGGGTAACGGCAAAGTGGTGAGACGTCCCAGGAGGCGTGCAAGTCGTAGGAGGAGGCGCTCGCCCCGGCCTCATTCCAGGAGGAGGCGCTCGCCCCGACCTCATTCCAGGAGGAGGCGTTCCAGGACAGGCAGGAGGCGTGCTGCAGGGCCACCAGCCACCATGGCGGTGACTAGCAGCACAATCAACAAATGAAATGATAGTATCACACTCAATGATAGTATAAAATTCGTTGTGTCAATTCACATATTTAAGCTCTAAAAGGCTGTGATTTTGTACAAATTTTTGAATTAGTATAAAATTTTTCTTTTCATTTATTCTTTTGTGCATAATGTTATTCTTACTCTATCAAGATGCAACTCTAAATCTGAGGTGAAGTATTGAACACAAATATATATTTTTTACAACTCGTTTCTAAAATACTTAAACAATATTAGAGACATTGTCTATTTTTAAAAGAAACAAATTCAAAAATAAAATAGCATTTAATAGCAAAAAGAAAATCAATAAGATTGCATTGATATTATAAACAAACATTCAATTCATAAACATAATATCGTAGAATAGGGCAAAGAGGAAGAATATAATATTGCAATTTACTGGCATCAAATTCAAGTTACTGAATTCGCAACCTATAGAAAATAGTTTGGGGATAATGGTTGGCTCTGTGTTGCCTACATCTGTGACGAAGTTTATTGTAAACTGGCTAATGGTACGACGTTATCTAATTATGATTATACGTAAGGCGTCAGTGAAATAATTCTAGTCGAACAATCTGTTAACTTCGCAAAACTGTTCTTTAACTGAACGTTGATTGTTGACTTCTTCTTAATTGAACACCTCGGGAAAAACAGTATTGGAAATTGGTTTAGCAGCAGTCGCGGAAATTGAAGACCTCACTTCGATCACGTGGAAGTTGAGCTGGAAAAATTTAGGAGGGAAATCTTATGCATCTAAACTAATACAACTAAGTAATGCGTTNTCACGTGGAAGTTGAGCTGGAAAAATTTAGGAGGGAAATCTTATGCATCTAAACTAATACAACTAAGTAATGCGTTTTTATAATTCTATTATAAACGCTCATTTTTATTTTTAATTATTCCCATAATTTTCTTAATTGTCTTATGTTATGCTATAAAATGTCTGCTGACATATTTATAATAATATTTAGAATACTATTAAATTA
The DNA here is from genome assembly GCA_002778355.1 of Clitarchus hookeri. NCBI lineage: Eukaryota > Metazoa > Arthropoda > Insecta > Phasmatodea > Phasmatidae > Clitarchus > Clitarchus hookeri. Next base: position 8,851 of record NQII01000393.1, on the reverse strand, counting down.
ACATTGCAGTTACTTTCTAGCCTTGTTTACATAAACGCTATTATATATGACGTGTTAAAATTTCTAAATATTTCCTCGACATAATTTATTTAGCGATTTTTGGAACCTCTTACATTTGGTATGTAGTTGTTTTTTTATTCTTACCTATTTTCGGTGTGTCGATTCCCAACGATTTAGCCTGTATTATTTTCGCTGCATGAATAGTTAAAACAAAAATTACATGTGTACATGGGAGTGTTCGGGACTTCAGATTATCCAGTAAATTTGTACTAAAAACTAGAAGAANGAATAGTTAAAAAATAACAATTTTCCTACACAAAAATTACATGTGTACATGGGAGTGTTCGGGACTTCAGATTATCCAGTAAATTTGTACTAAAAACTAGAAGAAAATAATCACATACTGAAGATAATTTATAATTAAGAAATTATTATACAGAAATGTTAAACTTTTCCTGATACCTTAATATATGTATATATATATATATAGATCTATATATAAAGTGACTCTAGATGTTACACAAAATAATTAATGCAAAAAAAAGTCAATTTATCAGCACAGGAAAGAAATACATAGTATTATAGAAAAATATAACTTTCAGTTGAGAAAAGTAAACAAAAGTTATTTGGAATTGGTACACCTTTAAGCACAAACGGAGAACATAGATATATAACAATTACCTCCTAGAAAGAAAATTTGAAAATATTACAAAACCAAGGACGTTGCATACAGGCAATTCTTTGATTAAAATTCTCTGATTAGGCGTATATAAAAATAGAATTTCAATTTAAGTCCGTAGGAAATGTAGTCACATATTTGGAATATTACGTATACGATGCAATAACAGAAAACTTATTTCATCCATTAATAATCCAGCAAATATTTTAAAGATAAAATTTGGTTATTTACAATATCAGAACAATAACGGCTGGACTTCTACAAGCATTTAATGACTGAACAAATAATTTATGTTTATAGTAATGCTGATAAGCATAGAAAACGTTGCTGAAAACATTATTCTTATATTTAAACTTCAAGTAACAAAATATTATTTATGGTATTCACACATTGGTTACAAAATTTTCAGATGACTTTTAATGGTACCGCAGCTCTTGAAATCGATGTCTTTACAGCAGATGAGGGCGAAGTTATTTGAGTGTGGAGCAGTGCCGGAAGGCAAGGGCGGCAGAAACAGGACATTCTCGTGAAAACCCGCCGACCAGCGACATCGTCTGGCACGATTTCCACATGCGAAAATCAGGGAGCGACCCCGCCGGGGAATCATATCTGATTCGGCTTGTTGGGATATATCACAAGAGAAGTGCAATTTATATCTTGTGAAACCAAATTTTATAAAGTTTGTAATATAAACATATAAATAAACCNATCACAAGAGAAGTGCAATTTATATCTTGTGAAACAAAATTTTATAAAGTTTGTAATATAAACATATAAATAAACCAACTTAATCGACGTTATAAAATTAATGAAGGGCACAACCACCTTAAGTTCCAAACATTCAAAAATTAAGTATTCGAAATAATTTAAAAAGTCTATTGCCTAACTATCTGAAATATATTTTCATAAAGGATTATAATTTAATATTTGTTTGATCGTTTAATACGGCCACTGCGATTACAACATTAGTAGGTATCAGTATGTTCTGCTGTAAGGTATTGGGGATGCGGACGAGCAGGTGGCCATCCCTACGGCATTGCCATTTTCCCCTCAAAACGTTTAAAATTTTCATTTTTTCCCTTAAAAACTTCCAAAATGTGGTTAAGTGTGTCTATATTGGAGATGAAAAAAGAGAGATGAACTGACATTCACGATTTGTCATTCCATGCTAGCACCATCCATTTTGTCTGAAGAATGTTCGAATTCATTGCCATGTCATGCAACTTCTCTCATTCCTTCCAGAGTCTCTCTCAGCCTCGCCAGTTGTCTCTCGCCTGCTCTCTCCCTTGAGGTTTTCTCATATTCCTTCCTGGCTCTCTTGACATTTTTTAAATCTCGCACTCTTATACCTTCCTGTCTCTCTCTTGCCTGTTATATTCCTTGGGGTGGGGGTTCTCCTTTAATGTCACCCTTTCTTATCACTTGCCTTCCGATCCCTACATCTTGGACGTTTCCTCATTAAAATTGTCTGCTGCCACCTTGATTTTCTCATATTCCTTCTCGTCTCCTTTCACCTGGCATCCTGGAAAGGACGAGTCCCATGCTCTGTATTCTACATTGGTTTGCTCATATTCCATCTCGTCTCGTTTAACCTGGGGTCCTGGTGGGGACTAGTCTAATGCTCTGTCATTCCATCTGGTCTCCTTTTACCTGATATCCTGGCAGGGAAGAGTCTCAAACTCTGTCATTCCACCTACGCAACACGGATAGAGGCGTTCCCACACACACTAGCCTAGAGTCGCACCACGCATGCATAAAGTATGACCTAAGCCTACTTATAAGCATAGATGGCTGTAATTTCCGAACTTTTTAAGATACAGCTACCAAATTCACATCATGGGCATCACCCCCGACGACGAAAAGTATAGCCTTAGCCCACTGGTAAGCAATGATGGCTGTAATTTCCAAACCAAGAGCCACCAAATTCGCAGTGTAAGCATTACCCACGACGACGGAAAGGGCCACTAGGTCAAGTGTGACCTAACCTCACATATAAGAATAGTTGGTTGTATTTACCGAACTGCTTAGGATATAGTCACAAATTTCATAACATAGTCATCAACCCTGACAACAAAGATGTCAGCAAGGTCAAATATGCCCTAAACGCACTTATAAGGATAGTTGCCCACCATTTCTCACACACCGAAACTATAGTCACCAAATTCATTACATAGTCATCGCCTCCAACGACGAAATGACCACTTATAAATATAGTTTCACACAATTTCCCACCCACAGAAGATATATAGACATAATAATATCATAAATATCACCACCGATTAAGAACATGATGGTGTGGTTAAGTAAGCATAAAGGCATCTTATAAGCATAGTCAACTGCTATTTCCATCCACAGAAACTATAGTCGTCAAATTCATAAGATAGACATAGGTGATGTCAACAAAGAGGATGGTAGTGTCAAGTACGCCCTAAGATTTCGTATAAGCATAGTTGGCTACCATTTTCCACCGACCGGAGCTATAGTCATCAAATTCATTATATAGAAAATGCCAACATGAACGAACATGATGGAGGTGACAATAATGCCCTAAACCCTCGTATAAGCTTAGTTCGCTACTATTTCCCACCCAGCGAGGCTATATCACCAAATTCATAACATAGACATCACCTCCTATGACGAAATGGACCGCTGGGCCAAGTACTTCTTAGATCTTTGTATAAGCATAGTACGCTACCATTTCCCACCCACCGAAGCCCTAGTCACGAAATTGATATTATAGGCATCACCTCCGATGACAAACAGGGTGTTAGGGCCATGTACATTTTAACCACTCTTTTAAGCATAGTTCCACACTTCCCAACCACCAAAGCTACGACCAACATAGTCACATCATAGGCATCATATCCGACAGCAATCAAGGAGATAAGATCAAGTAGGTCTTAAGCCCTGCTATTAGCATAGTTCGACAGCATTCCCAAACCACTGAAGTTCGGGAATATGTACCAACTGTCCTATCATGTAAAGAAAAATAAAGGTAGGTATACATACAAATGCATCGCAAAATTACCGTTGAATGTAGGAGTGTAGGGTCTGAAATAGCACACAAATACGCATCGGCTCNATACAAATGCATCGCAAAATTACCGTTGAATGTAGGAGTGTAGGGTCTGAAATAGCACACAAATACGCATCGGCTCACACACACTCGACAATCGCCCACCATCACCCATGTCGTTTGCTACCGCAGGTGCCTACCAACTTGGATAACCCTCAGCGACAGCTAGCCTCCATTCGTCAAGTGTCATCCTGGTCGTACACACACACACATATATATATATAAATATATATAAATAAATAAATGCATGGGTAACAGTCGATAACATCTATATGGAAAAACAGACATGANTATATATATAAATATATATAAATAAATAAATGCATGGGTAACAGTCGATAACATCTATATGGAAAAACAGACATGATATATACAAACGCACTGCATGCATGATGTACATAGATGTAAGTAATTATTTTATAAAGATATATATATATATATTTATATAAAAAAACACCAACAGTCGAACACAAAGGCCGGCTGTCCAAAAGATCGTTAACATGCGTTATCCTTAACAACCAGCCATATATTAAAAAATAAAGTGGTATACAATTGCACCAATAACAAGACATATGTAGTCGCAGTTTACACTAAAACATGAATGAGTTAATAATTATAAACACCGTCAGCCTAACGCAAGGGTCGCGGAAACCGAGTGTAAAATATATGGAACCATCTTGTACATGAAAAGTCAGTCACTTAACAAACAGTAAAGGACTGACCTATATGCAATTACATCGCGTGAATGATGCCATAACGAGTCACAATATATAAATAATAACGGATAGAGCCGTAGTCAATAATAGTGACATCAAAGTTGCTATCATGCCAAGAATTTAAGTAAATGCTAGAATGCACGCCCATATAAGGAAGAACGAATGATCACATGGGTCAACCTCAAAAATGACTACAGGGCATCAACTGAGATACACATTACGCGATATATAATGATTGTGTTTCTTTGCTTAACACAAAGCAAAATATGTTTAAACCATTAGTCGCGAAAGAGAGACGTTACTGCTACATGGTGATGAAAATATGTATATAAAAAAATATGAAGCGAAATAAATATAAGCATTTGGAGAAGTACAGGTGCAATAAGCACAAATCTTCTACACACTGATGAAAACAAATATAAAAATAAAACGTTCAGGAAAATTGTAATAAGGACTTAACAACCAGCGATATCACATATTACACAAGCGTCGGGTGATGTACAGTATGTTAATTATGCAAGACATGACCATGCCGTCCTGATTAGTACTACAGAATAGCAAATNCGTCGGGTGATGTACAGTATGTTAATTATGCAAGACATGACCATGCCGTCCTGATTAGTACTACAGAATAGCAAATGACTTCCATACGAATCGACTTAACGAAACCATTACATCCAGAGTTAAGCCAACACTAGCAGCGGAACACATCCGACCTGGCCGACTTCATGCGATCAACTAACATTGTGAGAATCTGTTCGGTAGCGCAGGCGGGTCAGCCAGCAGCTCGGGCACCATGCAGGTCTCACTAGCCGAGAGAGAGGCACGTCAGGCTCCAGGGTNCGTCGGGTGATTTACAGTATGTTAATTATGCAAGACATGACCATGCCGTCCTGATTAGTACTACAGAATAGCAAATTACTTCCATACGAATCGACTTAACGAAACCATTACATCCAGAGTTAAGCCAACACTAGCAGCGGAACACATCCGACCTGGCCGACTTCATGCGATCAACTAACATTGTGAGAATCTGTTCGGCAGCCCAGGCGGGTCAGCCAGCAGCTCGGGCACCATGCAGGTCTCACTAGCCGAGAGAGAGGCACGTCAGGCTCCAGGGTGGTCGACCAACCATCCAGTAACAGATGCAGTTTTACATTACTTTGTAACAGATTTAAATTTAACTGTGTGTGTTGTATCTATGACAATAATCGAATGTGCTAATAAATAAACATTTTGCCCTCCATTTGTGAAGATTTTCACATGATCTATTGGAGATGTAAGGACCAATCAACCGACATCCTCGTTCGCCACAATTTTTGTAAAGTAGTGTCAGATGAGTAAAATGGACATTTCGTCATATTTGCGGAATAATTCGACTAATTTCCACAACATTTGGCACAAATACAGAAGGCCAAGTAAATTTGCATGATTTAAAAGGGGTCAGACAATAATTAAAAATATAGTGGCGATATAAATATTTTCATATGTTAGTCAAATATTTTTTAAAGATTTCAATCAAACTTGTTATGCTGACATTATCTATTACGTGTACAGAGCCTCTTTTTATGCAATATTGTAAAATAGCGCTATTTAATAAAAATAATGATTTTATTCCATATCTCAGAGACCAATCAAGCTATTTCCATGAAATTTTTCACACTAGTAGTGTTATGGTAGGCCATGTAAACTTATGTGTTTTAGTGGCACTGACAATTATTTTCAAAATAATGGCCAAATATATATTTTACGTTAGTGGACCCTATTATTCAAGACATTACACTGATCAAACTCGAAGCGTAGGCTCGGAATCTTACCTCCTTGATGCATTTGTTTCCAAGCTGCCTTAATTATTAGTGTTTTTTTCAGAATTCGAATCCCGGGTAGGTCACTCATGTGTTTTGATTGTGTTTGTACTGTTTCCAATGTTTATAGTTTCATCTCTAATGATATTGTTGTCAATGAGACGTCAACGACTACCGGCCATCTAAGCTATAAAGAACTTCACTAAAATTTATTTGCGCTCGTGTAGAGGTAAATAGGCTCATTTTATAACAGTTACTTCTTCATTTTGGTTGAATTCAGTTTTAATTATTTGCATAAATTTTGCATCTTTTTGGGGAATAGAGAAAGGAAAAAATTTTTCTCAAATTCGTTCATCTACAAGTTACCACGAAATATCTGAAAACTAATAGTAATTTATGAGTTTTGTGCACGCTGTAGATTCTTCCACACGCTAGATTTAAGTAAAACAGATTTAATGGTACAGAGATATTACATTATTGCTTTCAAACTAAGATTATTTGTTGCGAAAACCATAGTTCTGTATGTATGCGAAATGTGGTACGAAATTCAATATGAAGTAACCGAGCAATTATACGAAATTTAAATTTCATGATACTTATGATTAAACACAGATCACCGAGGAGCTAATATATTACTGTGTTAAGTACAAAGACACACAAATAACTTCCATAATGCTAAACTTAATTCAGAACTGGTTGATTGTGCCCAAGTATAGGTAATATGTAACACAAATTGTAAAGAGGAATTTGTTAGAAAAAAAAATTATCTTGCACTAAAAAAATTATATTGTCTGTAATATTGTTTATAATGATATTAGTAGAATGCTAATGTATGTTATGGTACAAGTGCTTTATATCATGGAGCTAGAAAATGTCCATGTTCTGTTATCTCAGTCGGCCAGAGGCCAACTTGTCTGCGATTTATCAACAAAATTATTTGTTTCACTCCAAAAACACACTTCAGAAATTAAATATTTTACCAGGATTCACTTCCGTCATCAACAAATATCCAAAAAAATTTAAAATTACCCGATCTACTTAATCCTCAAATCAGCTACACGGATTCGAGACTCATAATTCAGTTAAATTTCAGTAGAATCATAATACAGTTAACACGTTGGGCACCGGTTGTTACGTTTCGGTAGAATCAGATGTGAATAAATTAGGTGGAATAAGTATGCCGAAATTCCTTTTGCCAATTTTATTCTTCCATTCGTCTTCTCATAAAAAATGTACAATTATCACTTGGTTCTTCTAAATAATTTAAATTAAAAAAATATTATTAGTTTTTCATTCTCTTGTTGCAGCAATAACATTACTTCTTCATTATTTTCGTCATTAAGTTAAAAAATCACATTTGATATTAATATTACGTTTCATATTTTTTTAAATCTTAAAACACGCGTCTATCATTGACGGTGTTGGTAAGAGTTTTGCTAGAAAATATTCTTCGATTTTCCTTCAGCCTTAATTATGTTGTTACCTGTCCTCCTTTTGGCTATCGTCTGACCACATAACATATATCCACAAATCAACGATAGTGAGGCGAGAGACAATCCGTATAATTTTATTTCGTGCTTTTCTTTAACAAACATTTTATACCTTCTAAATTCTAGAGGGTAATGAATAATAACAAACAAAATTATTACACTGAATATCGTTTAAAAATAAATTAAATAATCTTACACATGATCTCTATGTTAATAAACTGTTTAAATAATCAAGGATTATAAAGCATTTTCTTAAACTAATGTAATAAAGCGTAATTAAGAAATTATATTTATTGAAATGACATCATTAGCACATATTCTGTTATAATATTTAATTAAAATATCTCTGACCAGGGGTAAACATAGCCTCTCAAAAATTGCAATGCTACAACGGATTGAGCCACTTAATCCTCTGAGCAATAATAATTGATTCGAGCCCATGAACCATATCCAGCAGCAAACATTCTACTATCCTCACCTATGTCCTTGACCCCGTGACCATGACCTTGAAAACTCTTCAACCCAAAATAATTCCAAAAGTACAACATTCCAAACATTCTAAATGTATAAAAATTTACATGAAAAATTATTTAAAATATTTTTATTAAAAATTTATAAAATAATATTAAAAAACATAATCAAATGTATGAAATTTTTTTTTTAAAAACGTATTTAAAAAACATAAGAATTCCACAGCTTCCCACAGCACCACATCCAGCAGACGACTTAAATACCACCAATAAATCGCATTGGTTTTAAATTCCCCCTCATACCCACCCGCACTGCAAACCTCATCGATCCCTATTCAAATATAAAAAATATAAAAATCTCATAACATCGTTAATAAATTATTAAAGTCAGGGAAAAATTACATTACATACCCACACTGTCATATTGGATATGAGTGATCTAAACCTTGATCCTAGGTGACCTTTAACCCGAAAACATACATTAAAAAAAACCTTTTAATCAGGCAGTGTCTACACATATTTGTACCTGACAACTGTATTGTGGTTTCGTATGCAGTCCACTGCCCATGCATTTTTATCTTTAATCTGTTCATTAATATTCTATAATTAGATATG